>SJYX01021444.1:294704-354726 GCA_006410675.1 Oreotragus oreotragus | reverse complement strand
TTCTAACTGTTGCTTCCTGACCTGCATACAGATTTCTCAAGAGGCAGGTCAGATGGTCTGGTATTCCCATCTCTTTCAGAATTTTCCACAGTTTATTGTGATCCACACAGTCAAAGGCTTTGGCATAGTCAATAAAACAGAAATAGATGTTTTTCTGGAACTCTCTTGCTTTTTCCATGATCCAGCAGATGTTGGCAATTTGATCTCTGGTTCCGCTGCCTTTTCTAAAATCAGCTTGAACATCTGAAAGTTCACAGTTCATGTATTGCTGAAGTCTGGCTTGGAGAATTTTGAGCATTACTTTACTAGCGTGTGAGTGCAACTGTGCGGTAGTTTGAGCATCCTTTGGCATTACCTTTCTTTGGGATTGGAATGAAAACTGACCTTTTCCAATCCTGTGGCCACTGCTGAGTTTTCCAAATTTGCTGGCATATTGAGTGCAGCACTTTCACAGCATCATCTTTCAGGATTTGAAATAGCTCAACTGGAATTCCATTAGGTGACTTCAAAAAAATTTTTTTTAACATGCGACCTGCTAAATGCATATAGATTTTACCATTGGAAACAGGGCAGATTCTGAGTATGAACATTCACTCTGCATAGTAAAAATTCCATGCTACTCACTAGACTGCACATTTGGAGGTGCTCTCCTGACACTGGATATGTCTCTGGAAAAACAAAAGATGACTCTAGAATTAGTAGGCTTCCAGCAGGCCCTCTGAGCCCATCCACACCCCACCCCTCCAGTGTTAGCTTTGCCTAAGAACCATTCAGTGTGGGTTATCACTGATGCCATCACCAGTTTTTAAATGATTTAATATATTTATTTTGTATGTTGCTAATGGATTCCTGATTTTTTAATTTTAATTTGGTAAGCTGGCTCCACATTTACCATCAGTGACCATTTCACGGCATGCCTTGAAACAAGGGAGACACTCTGTTCCATGTATAATAAGTGAAGGACAGATTTCCCACTGTAGATGACATGTTCCTGAAATTTGTGCTGTAGACTAGTTTTTTCATAAATTGAATATTTATCATTGCGCCTTTCCAAGGAATTATAATTTCAGCTACTTTTTTACTTGTCTATAGATATTTAATGCTTAAGGTTTAAGTTTTGTTCCCTCTTTCTGTTTCACAACTTGCAAACACCTCCCTCTTCTCTATCAAGAAATTCATGGTTTGTGGGCATCTCTTTTGAATAATCAGCACTGCCCCCCCCATATACTTCTTGCAGATTTTAATTCCCAAGGATAGGTTGTCTTCAAGTCAGAGCATACTTACATATATGTTTATTTCAACATTTAAAAGCAGATAGAAAATAAATTTCAAAGGTAGACAGTATCTCTTAATTGAAACATTATGTTTCTAAACTATATATCATTTAGCCAAATAATATTGTAAAACATATGGCTTCCCTGGTGGCTCAGACAATAAAGAATCTGCCTGCAGTTTGGGAGACCTGGGTTCAATCCCTGGGTTGGGAAGATCCCATGAAAGAGGGCATGCCAGCCCATTCCAGTATGCTTGCCTGGAGAATCCCCATGGGCAGAGGGATCCTGGCAGGCTACAGTCCATGGAGTTGCAAAGAGTCAGACCCGATGGAGTGACTAAGCACATTAAAATATATAGCTTTTAAAATAATNTCAATCCCTGGGTTGGGAAGATCCCATGAAAGAGGGCATGCCAGCCCATTCCAGTATGCTTGCCTGGAGAATCCCCATGGGCAGAGGGATCCTGGCAGGCTACAGTCCATGGAGTTGCAAAGAGTCAGACCCGATGGAGTGACTAAGCACATTAAAATATATAGCTTTTAAAATAATTAAATGCCCATGATACGTTATAATTTTAATCAGAAACTTTGAAATGAAATTTCTTATGCTGAATATTCTTAATAAATGATTTTAAACTTAAGAAAAGAAGGTAGATGATGTCTCAAATTTTATAATCCTGAAATGGGTGATTAGAAACAGTATCAAGCCTAAGAAAATGAAGGATGAAAATTTTGGGTTAAATCTCTTAAATGTAACGAAAACCCTTGTTACATTTATGACTGAAAAGCCAAGGTATCTATTTTCCTTCAGCATAAATAATATGTGTTGGCTAGCTAGGAATGGTTGTAATTATGTGGTATACAATAAAGGGTTCCATAGATGCCAAAAACAGAAAAATGGGTGAACCAGACCAGAAATCATGTATTGGATAAACAGCTTCCCAGACAAATGAATTTAGCTGATTTTAAAAAAGCAGTTTCTTTTACTTTCAGTTTATGATCTTTATGGATAGATCTAAATTCATTACTTAAAAATTGAGGTACAAGTGTTAGTATCATATATTTCATTCCATGAAACAGTGTAGTCACATATTTAACAGAATGAATGGACTGGCTTTGGGATATTACTTTTAGGACTTTAAATGCCAAGCAACCTAAAGCTAACCTTTGTACAAGTTATAAAATAGAGTAGGGAGCTACTTTCTTGATTGATATCCTGAGATTTTGTTTTGTTTTGTTTTGTTTTCATCTCAGGAGAAAAATTTAATTCAACTTAAATTTAAATTCAACTTTAAACACTCTCTGGTAGGAAGGTGCACAATATTTTTAAAATTTATTCTTAATTGGTGGATAATTGCTTTACAATGTGGTCTAATATTTTTTAATTTATAGTATTTTTCACCCAGAGGTAGTCACTCTTAATTGTTATCTTCAGTATATATATATATGTAACCTCTTATTCCCTCAACATTTACAATCCAGATTTTAAAGGAATACCATGTATGGAGAAATATCAATAACCTCAGATATGCAGATGACATCACCCTTATGGCAGAAAGTGAAGAGGAACTATTGGTGATGGACAGGGAGGCCTGGTGTGCTGCGATTCATGGGGTTGCAAAGAGTCGGACACGACTGAGTGGCTGAACTGAACTCAATGTAATACAATGAGTATTGTTCTGAAAGCAACTTTTTAACCTAACAGTATATATCATAGACATGTTTCCATGTCAGTCTTCAGAAGTTCTGGCATTTCTTATTTATGTAAAGGTTCCAGCAAGTCCAAGAGAACTGATGACTTTGGAGGCATCCATTTACTGTAGACTTGCCAAAGGCATTGCCGTTGAGATGTTTTCAGTTTTATGAGACGTGGACATGAATAAGTGGGAGCTGGACCATTACATTATTGTTGTTGTTTAGTTGCTGAGTTGTGTCTGATTCTTTGTGACTCCATGGACTGTAGCCCACCAGACTCCTCTGTCCACAGGATTTCCCAGACAAGAATACAGGAGTGGGTTGCCATTTCCTTCTCCAGAGAATCTTCCCAACCCAGGGATTGAACCCACATCTGCTTGGCAAGCAGATTCTTTACCACTGAGCCACCTGGGGATGTCCGATAATGGATTGTACTAATAGATTGATGTATGACAATGTTTAATGTCCTCTTTGAGGATTCCTTTGATGTGGCACTAAATGCCTGCTTTAGCTGGTAAAGAAATACTTGGCTAAAGATAAATGCGACCCCTGTTTGCAGTTACAGTCTGTTGGAAGGGAACCAGATATCCTTGTTTCCTTATCTGTGAATGATATAGTAACCAAACAAGACATCAGATTCCAGTCAAGAAAACAAACAAACAAAAAAAAAACAAGTTATTTTTAACAAAGGTAATTTTTTGGACCATCTTATTCAATAGGTATTTTACTTGTTGACAGTCCACTGGAGCACTCCACTAAGACTTTTTCATACATTTTACATTTAATCATCATGACAATTCTGTAAGCTATTTTTCCTATTTATTTGAGTTTCAGGTATACCACATAGTGATTCAATATTTTTATAGATTATACTCCATTTAAAGGTATTATAGAATATTGTTTAAATTCTCTGTGCTGTGCAATGTATCCTTGTAGCTGACTTATTTTATACATAGTCGTTTGTACCTCTTAATCTCCTTCATCTATGCTGCCCTTCCTAGCTTCCCCCTCCCCCTAGTCCTCCCTGGAACCACGGAGGCTACCCAGGGAGTCAGCGGGGCTAGTGCTGGCTGGTGGGTGGTTCCACTGGTGGGTGGAACTTCGTCCTCTTATCCTGGCTACCATGCTGGGGTCCAGGTGGTAGTGTTCCCTCTGGTGAACAGGACTGTGCCCTAGAGTGGCTGTGGGCTTAGGGGGGTCTGAAAGCAGCCAGCTCACTGGGGGATGGGGTGTGTCCCTGCACGGCTAGTTGCTTGGCCTGGGGTGTCCCAGTATCAGGAGGGCAGATGGTGAGTGGGGCCGGGTCCTGGTGCTAATAAGCTAGAGGGAGGATTCCAGAATGAATTGAGCCAGCACTACCGTCCATGTGGTAGAAGGAGCTCCTCAAAATGGCTAATGCCAGTATCTATGTCTCCAGGGTGAGCTCCAGTTGCTTCCTGCTTCTCTGGGAGGCTCTCCGAGATCAGTAGGTAGGTCTGACTCAGGCTCCTTTCAAATGTCCTGGAGCATGTGAATTTTCTATGCGTCCTTTAAAAACGAAGTCTCCGTTTCCTACAGCCCTCTGGCTCTCCCCAAAGTAAGCCCTGCTGGCCTTCAAATTCAGACGTTCTAGGGGCTCATCTCGGAGAAGACGATGGCACCCCACTCCAGTACTCTTGCCTCGAAAATCCCATGGACAGAGGAGCCTGGTGGGCTGCGGTCCACGGGGTCGCGAAGAGTCAGACACAACTGAGCGACTTCCCTTTCACTTTTCACTTTCCTGCATTGGAGAAGGAAATGGCAACCCCCTCCAGTGTTCTTACCTGGAGAATCCCAGGGACGGGGGAGCCTGGTGGGCTGCCGTCTTTGGGGTCGCACAGAGTCGGACACGACTGAAGCGACTTGGCAGCAGGGGCTCATCTTCTGGGTACCAGACCCCTGGGCTGGGGGGTCCAAAGGGAAGCTCAGACTCCTCATTCTTTGGGGAGAACCTCTGCAGTTGTAATTATCCTCCCATTTGTGGATCATCCGGGGAAATGGGTCTTGACTATATTATGTCTACTACTGATCTTGTTGTGGTTCTTTCTTCATGCCTTTAGATGTAGAAGGTCTCTTCTGCTCTTCCCAGTGTTTCTCATCAGTAGTTGCCGTGTAAAGAGTTTTAATTTTGTTCCTGTGATAGGAAATGAGCTCAGGATTTTCCTGTTCCACTCTCTTGGCCATCATTCTAACAGAGAAAATTTAATCAAGGAAATCTATCAAATAGTACTGGATATGGGCTAAAAGGGAACATTGAGGTAATTGAAATAAATACTTTTGTGGAGTAATTGCGACCTCCATGGCTGGAGAACTAAAGGGAGGGTTAGATGTGCAAAATCTGTGAGCTTGGAGAGGCCCTGAAAAGCTGGGGATAGAACCTCCACAGATGGGTTGGCACCATCTCTTACTGGTATCTGTGAGGATGAGGCAGGCTCGAGCAGTGCTGGGAGAAGCTCGAAACTGGAAATAACCTGTGCTGCTGCGGCCAAAGGACATTCCTGGGACAGTAATGACAGGAACAGGTGGCACAGGGATGGAACAAATCCCTTCTTCCTCCTACAGCTTTATTGTCTCCCTCTATTGTTTCCATTTGCAGAACCTAACAGAAAAGTGCTGTACTCAGTATGTCAGAAAATTTGGAAAACTGAGCAGTGGCCACAGGACTGGAAAACATCAGTTTTCATTCCAATCCCAAAGAAAGGGAGTGCCAAAGAATGTTCAAACTACTGGATAATTGCACTCATTTCACAAGCTAGAAAGGTAATGCTCTAAATCCTTCAAGCTAGGCTTCAGCAGTACATGAACCAAGAACTTCCATATGTACAAGCTGGGTTTAGAAAAGGCAGAGGAACCAGAGATCAAATTGCCAACATACGTTGGATCATTGAAAAAGCAAGAAAATTCCAGGAAAACATCTACTTCTTCATTGACTGTGCTAGAGCCTTTGACTGTGTGGATCACAACAAACTGTGGAAAATTCTTGAAGAGATAAGTATTTCAGACTACGTAACCTGCCTCCTGAGAAATCTGTCTGCAGGTCAAGAAGCAACAGTTAGAACTGGACAAGAACAACGGACTGGTTCCAAGTTGGGAAAGGAGTGTGTCAAGGCTGTATATCGTCACCCTGCTTATTTAACTTATATGCAGAGAACATCATGCAAAATGCTGGGCTGGATGAAGCACACGCTGGAATCAACATTTCCAGGAAAAATATCGACAACCTCAGATGACACCACTCTAATGACAGAAAGCAAAGAAGAACTGAGGAGCTTCTTGAGGAAAAAGAGGAGACTGAAAAAGCTGGCTTAAAACTCAACCTTCAGAAAACTAAGATCATGGCACCTGGTCCCATCCTTTCATGGTAAATAGATGGGGGGAAAGTGGAAACGGTGGCAGATTTTATTTTCTTGGGCTCCGAAATCACTGTGGACAGTGACTGCAGCCGTGAAATTAAAAGACACTTGCTCCTTGGAAGAAAAGCTGTGACAAACCTAGACAGCATATTAAAAAGCAGAGATACCACTTTGCCTACAAAGGTCCATATTGTCAAAGCTATGGTTTTTCCAATAGTCATGTACATATGTGCGGGTTGCACCATAAAGAAGGTTGGATGCTGAAGATACTTTCCAACTGTGGTGCTGGAGGAGACTCTTGAGAGACTGTTGGACTGCAAGGAGGTCAAACCAGTCAATTCTAAAGGAAATCAATCCTTGGACATTCATTGGAAGGACTGATTCTGAAGCTGAAGCTTCAAAACTTTGGCCACCTGATGCGAAAAGACCCTGATGCTGGTCAAGATTGAAGGCAGGAGGAGAAGAGGGTGACATAAGATGAGATGATTAGATGGCATTACTGACTTAATGGTCACGAATTTGAACAAAATCCAGGAAATAGTGGAGGACAGAGCAGCCTGGCATCTGCAGTCCGTAGNCGCACCAGGCAGTGAGAAAACTCAGCAAAGCTGAGATGCAGACGGTCCTGAAAGAGGCCTGAGCTCCACGAGAGAATCTTTCTCTGACCTCGTTAAGCTGTTTGAGAAATAGAATGCCGTGATCAAAGGCTAGTGCATGCTTGAGACTTGCTGAAGACAAGTGTTGAGAATTTCATTGTATGAATTTAAAAGGTATCAAGTGCTGAAGACTCCAAAAGAGAAACTCAAGGTGTCAAAGGAGGAGATGACCTGGGGCCAGAGCTTGGCCCGAGTGGAGGCCTTGGTCTTTCAGGCCATCCTGGAGAAGGAGTTCATGTGCATCTGGCTGGAGAAGACAGCTAAGCAGAAGAATGGAGAAAACGGTGAATGGACCAAAAGTCATGATAGCCTGGTTTCCAAGATGCCGATCCCCTTACATGTAAGTCCCTGACCAATGCCTGTCCTCCCTCCTGTCTGAGTCTTTGAGTGTTACAGGGTCTCGTGTTCTTCCTTCTGTTTTGACTTCAACCCTTTTTAAAACGAGATGGCTTTAAAAGAAAGGTTCAACACACTTAAGTTACAGAAGAAAGAAAATGTGCCTGACATTTCTTATGGTGCTTCTGAGTTTGTGACTGTTCACCTTCCTGTTCTCCCTTACCTCTACCAGAAACAGAATGTTTTCCTGACTTGAATCTACTTGCATTGCTTTCCTCCTTCTATCTCTGTTTCTCTATTCTCTGTTTTCCGGTGTGCAGTGTGTATTCTATTCCCTCCCCTGATATGCCCACCAGCGAGGAAGCTTAACTAGGTCTCTTCTGTATGTGTTCACTGCCTTCCACACAGCATTGTCACACTCTAAGAACAGATGTCTCCTGTTTGTTTTTAATACTCTCAAAGCGTTTAAAATATAGAAATCAAAATTCTCTATGGTACCTCAGAAATCATTAATTCTAGAATTTAACATAAGATCCATGGACCCCAGAGACTAAATGGACAGCCTTCTGAACATCCATAACCACCCCCGAACACACATACACACAGGGTTGTACTATACAACAAAAAATGTTAAAAGTCACTGATCCGTTCTAGCACCAATAGCTTTACAGATGAAAAAAACAAAATCCAGCGTCAGAGACCTAACTTACTTGAAGAGAATAGACTTTTTGAATCCTGGTTTCTTTCAACTTCTGAACTCAATTTCACATACTCCTGGGGGTGTACAATTCCACGAAATATCTTCAAAATCCATTACCCTGCCTGTAGGCAGAATTTGTCATAAAGATCTCAGCAGATGCAACCCAGGATACTATGAAAGATCTCCTGGGAAAGGAATTTCATAATTTCCTTCAGTTTACTTTCACACAAATATAAAATCAGTTGCTTAGAGCAACCACTGTGTTATTTTACTTCTCTTTCCTACATCCTGAAAACACATGTACATGTATACCCTAGGGCTTCCCGTTTAGGAAGAGATCAAGTAAAAGTGTAATTTACCTTACTTATACTCTCTACCAAATATTATTTTAACCATAGCTATATTTGAATATGAAAATTAAACAAACAATATCAAATTAGTTAATATGTTTTTGTTACATAAAAACTCAGGTTGATAAACTCACAAACCACAGTAATGCACAAATCCTTAAGCCAAAGAAACAGCTATCTGTGCTGTTAGCATGACATGTTTATTATGTCTTTGTGAGGCTGGAATTGAAAATGGAAATCCCTGCCCTGGCCTGTGCTTGTGGAGTAAGAGCAATAGGACAATTTCTGGACAAACTACAGTATACCTAAGCCATCTTGGGGCTACACAGGACCTCTCATAGGGTGGTTAGGAATAAAACATGGTTTTTCTTCCTCAAGTGCAGACGCCTCCCCTAGTGTCCAGAACTTCCCACCCTTTTCTCATAACCCTTAAGAGACTTTGCTGTTACTGTGCCACAAAGGGTAGGATTTTGAATGATTTACACTTCCTAAGTTCAAGTGAAACTATTTCAAATCATTCTTTTTTTTTTTCCATTTCCAAACGTCTGTGACACACAGAAGCAATAGAAAGACTGAACATACTGAAAAGGAGTTGAACTCAATCTACCACAGCATGATTCCTCAAAATAATAGTGTAGATTTATGTAGGAGTTGACTTTAAAAGTAGCAAGCTAATTTTGCTTTTTTTTCAGCCTAAATTATTATTGATGTTATTCAGAGGAAAATGAACTGATCAAACAAGTGATGATACCAATGCACAGGGCCATAGCAAGTGGAGAAATAAGAATCTAAAGAGATGGATCAGACAAATCCAAGCTACTGCTAGGAAACCATCCAGGTGATTAAGAATTACAGAGTTCAATAGGAGAGTTCAAGCCTTACCTGTAACAACTTTGGGGAAGAATATTGAGCTAGCTGACAGAGAAGGTTGCTTCAGTGTGAGTGTGGGACCTAGAAGTTAAATCAGAGACTTGGCTGGAAATAAAATCACATTCCCCTTCAGAAGGTTTCACATACAAGGAAAAAGATGTGTACATAAAAATAAAGCATGCCATTCCTTTCCGAAGGAAGACTCTGCAAGAGCTCTGTCTCTGCCTTCCTGAGGTCCTGACTTCCCAAATATATTGTTCACACTGTTGCATTTTGGAAGACTGTTTGTACTCTGAAACATCATGAATGAGTGCTGCCCAAGAGTTGAAGAGTGGGTAGTCAAAGGTTGCTGCTCTTTTTCTCAGGATTCCTTCCTTGTAGGAGGTTCAAAAAAGGCCATTTTCCTCTTTTTCAGAGACACTGTATTAGAGTAAAGTGGTTGACTGAACATTTATGGCATAAGAATTATACTTCTTTTTACCAGTTGTGTTTTCATCATTTCAAAGTGTCTTTTGGTCTGAAAAGGGAAATGGAGAAATTTCATATGAAGAGGCCATCTGTGTTTAGATTATACTTTCTAGTTCTTGTTGTACATGGGGTAAGGAGTGTTTTTCTAAAAGAAAGTCAAAAGGCATTATGATTTCTTCATCAGGTATCAGTCATCTACCAAATTACATAGAAAATTGATAGCAAAGGGAGGAATGCTGGAAGTGGGAATTGGGGAAAGAAACATTTTAGCATGTTGATAAAGACATGTATGCGCCAAAACAGGAAGTGATGTTTTCTCTCTTAGATTTGAAAGATAAAGGTTGTTCAACATTAAAGCTTGATTTGTTCTTGAAATTTCTCAGAATAACTTTTGCAGTCCATTTTTTTATTGAGGTATACTTGACATAAACATTAATTTCAGGTGTACAAAATAATTATTTGCTATTTGTGTATATTGCAAAACTTATCTAAATCTAGTTAACATCCATCACCATGCATAGTTACAGAATTTTCTTCTTGTGTCAGAAAATTTGGAAAACTGAGCAGTGGCCACAGGACTGGAAAACATCAGTTTTCATTCCAATCCCAAAGAAAGGGAGTGCCAAAGAATGTTCAAACTACTGGATAATTGCACTCATTTCACAAGCTAGAAAGGTAATGCTCTAAATCCTTCAAGCTAGGCTTCAGCAGTACATGAACCAAGAACTTCCATATGTACAAGCTGGGTTTAGAAAAGGCAGAGGAACCAGAGATCAAATTGCCAACATACGTTGGATCATTGAAAAAGCAAGAAAATTCCAGGAAAACATCTACTTCTTCATTGACTGTGCTAGAGCCTTTGACTGTGTGGATCACAACAAACTGTGGAAAATTCTTGAAGAGATAAGTATTTCAGACTACGTAACCTGCCTCCTGAGAAATCTGTCTGCAGGTCAAGAAGCAACAGTTAGAACTGGACAAGAACAACGGACTGGTTCCAAGTTGGGAAAGGAGTGTGTCAAGGCTGTATATCGTCACCCTGCTTATTTAACTTATATGCAGAGAACATCATGCAAAATGCTGGGCTGGATGAAGCACACGCTGGAATCAACATTTCCAGGAAAAATATCGACAACCTCAGATGACACCACTCTAATGACAGAAAGCAAAGAAGAACTGAGGAGCTTCTTGAGGAAAAAGAGGAGACTGAAAAAGCTGGCTTAAAACTCAACCTTCAGAAAACTAAGATCATGGCACCTGGTCCCATCCTTTCATGGTAAATAGATGGGGGGAAAGTGGAAACGGTGGCAGATTTTATTTTCTTGGGCTCCAAAATCACTGTGGACAGTGACTGCAGCCGTGAAATTAAAAGACACTTGCTCCTTGGAAGAAAAGCTGTGACAAACCTAGACAGCATATTAAAAAGCAGAGATACCACTTTGCCTACAAAGGTCCATATTGTCAAAGCTATGGTTTTTCCAATAGTCATGTACATATGTGCGGGTTGCACCATAAAGAAGGTTGGATGCTGAAGATACTTTCCAACTGTGGTGCTGGAGGAGACTCTTGAGAGACTGTTGGACTGCAAGGAGGTCAAACCAGTCAATTCTAAAGGAAATCAATCCTTGGACATTCATTGGAAGGACTGATTCTGAAGCTGAAGCTTCAAAACTTTGGCCACCTGATGCGAAAAGACCCTGATGCTGGTCAAGATTGAAGGCAGGAGGAGAAGAGGGTGACATAAGATGAGATGATTAGATGGCATTACTGACTTAATGGTCACGAATTTGAACAAAATCCAGGAAATAGTGGAGGACAGAGCAGCCTGGCATCTGCAGTCCGTAGCAAAGGGTGGGACGAGACTTAGCTACTGAACAGCAGCAAAAGAAAATACTCTCACAGAAGAGAAGTGGCGTTTGCAGCGCCCCAGTCCCAGCTTCGTGGAGTGTGTGCTGGGCTGGCCAAAAATTTCATTTTGGTTTTCCATTACATCTTAGTGAAAAGCCTGAATGAACTTTTTAGCTAACCCAATTTATATAAAAGTGTGAGTTTGCAGCTGACAGGTGCCTAATCCCTGGCAGACTGACCTGGATATTCCTGTTTCTCTGATTATGAATTATGAACCCATAACCACAAACAAAGACGCCTATGAAAAAGACAAGTTGTCTAACTAAAGCCTAAGTTATGGTAATTGAGTGCGCCATTAATCCATGCTTAGTAAGAAAATCTGATTAATTTTGTCAACAAATAATGGTTTCCAAACTTAAGAAAGTTTCTGAGAGAAAAACTTAAAATCGAAGAACTTCATTTACCAATTTAATATCTGAAGAGATTTGGGGGAAATGTTGGCATTATTCACCTGAGAATTTGAACACTGAACCCAACTCTGCATTCTACCTGGTAGATTTAGAACCAGCGTCAGACTTGTAGTAAATAGTCGTAGGTATAAATAGACACCATATAACAAGGGCTAGCCCTTCTTTTCTACTTCTGTTATTTAATCCCTTCCTTGAAGTAGCTCTCCTTTTGAGTTTTTGTTTTATTTTGGCCACACATGGGCAGCATGTGGGATCCTAGGTCCCCCATCAGGGATCGAACCCTAGCCCCCTTCACTGGAAGTGCAGAGTCTTAACAACTGGACTTCCAGGGAAGACCCCTTGAGGTAGGTCTCCTTTTACAGTCCATGAAAACAATCATGTAAAAACCATGTATACGTGTCAAAACAGCCGGTCACTTAAGGAGAAAGGCAGGAGAGAAATCACTTTGGCTCTGCTTGAGCGGAACGCCTGATTATTTTATCATTTCCACTTTCTATTCAATTTTGTTGGGAAGCAGAACATTAGTTTATTCGCTTTATTTAGTACCTCCACTGTGTTAACTTTGTTTAGTGCTAGGGATATAAGGAGATTGAGCCTGCTCTTAAGGGACTTACTGATCTAATAGATAAAGATGGCTATGTATGCAGTGACTGAATTGTCAGATACCATGACAGAATCGAGGCTTCCCTGGTAGCTCAGCTGGTAAAGAATCCACCTGCAGTGTAGGAGACTCTAATTCGATTCCTGGGGTGGGAAGATCCCCTGGAGAAGGGGTAGGCTACCCTCTCCAGTATTGGGTTTCCCTGATAGCTCGGGTGATAAAGAATCCACCCGCAATGTGGGAGACCTGGGTTTGATCCCTGGGTTAGGAAGATGCCGTGGAGGAGGGCATGGCAACCCACTCCAGTATTCTTGCCTGGAGAATCCCCATGGACAGGGGAGCCTGGTGGGCTACAGTTCATGGGGTGACAAAGAGTTGGACACGACTGAAGCGACTTACCACGCACACGTGCTCATGGGAGAATCAGGTAGACAGCACCTTGAAGACACCTAGAGGAGTGGTCAGTTCTGCCTTTGGGATGGTGATAGACAGCAAAGTCTCCCCTGAGGAAGTGACATTTGAGTCTCAAAAATGTGAATATGGAGATCAATCATGTGGAAAATGAACATAGGTAAATAACCTCCATTGATTCTTCTTTCCACCTTCTGCCTTTTTTGTGTGTGTATGTGTGTCAGATAGTATATGTGGAAATGTCAGAGATGTTGTACCAACGGAAGAGTGAAAGTAAGTAACCGCAGTGGTAACAGGGCCAAAAGAAAGAAGAAAGAATTAAAAAATATACCGATCTCTGCCAGGAAGAGCAAGTGTGTGTGTGTGTGTTTAATTGTTGGTTTGACCTTGAGCTTTGTCAATACACTATTTCCACTTCTGTCTAGCTAATCCTTCGCTCCCTTTAGATGTTATTTTAGACATTTTGCCTTTGGCCTCATAAAATACAAATTATACTATGCAAAAGCAATTTTAATATAGGAATTACAGACAGATTCCATTTGATTTTACAAAGAATGGCCTATGATCAAGGAACATTGAGCAGCATAACTGATGGTAGAATTTAGCTTGGAGTTAAAGTATGGCAGTAACTGAAACGTATTTGAGGGAGGAATTCAATCACAAATATGTGGGTTTGGATGGTTTGGATTTTTGAATAATGTATTTGGACATGGGTTGAAGGATGGGTCTGGGACTCTTTTTGGTTGAATTTCAAGAGGAAAAAATACCATCTAAGTGTTTTATTTCTCTTTTATTAAAAAAAAGAATATGTAATTGGATACCTTATTACTTCAATGAAAGGTATACTGCAGGAATCGACTGTATTCTACTGTCATTTGTGTTCCAGTCACCAAGATCCAACTGCAGAGAAAGGGATTATACCTGGACATGGAGACGATGTTTTGTTGGAAAAAGAATTTAGAATAGTGATTTTCAAATGAATCCTGAATCTTCTGGAAAACATTTAATGTGTAGATTTTCAAGGACGACTCCTCCATCTCCCACTGTGACATTTAGATTCAGTTTGGGAAGAGTCCCATAAATTTGTATTTTTAATAAGTACTCCAAGTATTTCTAATATAGATGACCTCGGACTACGCTTTAAGAAAGGCGCCAGAGGGAATTCCTGGCAGTCCAGTGGTTAGGACTTGGCGCTTTCACTGCCTTGGCCTTGGGTTCAATCCCTGGTCGGGGAACTAAGATTCCACGTGTTGAGTAGTGCAACCAAAAGAAAAAAAAAAGGCACCATAGAAATTTCATTGTGAAGTTTTTCATATTTGAAATTTCTTCTTCATAATGCAGAATATAGAGCTATTAAAAGGCAAAAGGCTTGGAGCAATTCTTATAGATATTATTCTTACTGATTTCTACTGAAGATGACTTTCCTAACCTAACTAATGCCTGTAAGTATGAGTGATGATAGTGTATGATCTTGTTAGTTATCTTGTTCTTTTCCTTCTCTCTTTTTAAGATTGTTCAGGGACCATGCATTAGATTCCTGGTCAGGGATTAAAAAAACCCAAAACATAAAACAGAAGCAATATTGCAATAAAAATTTGCTAAAGATTTTTAAAAAATGGTCTATATCCAAAGCTCTTAAAAAATATTTTTCTATTTTTCATATCCTTTCCTGTTTTTCCCTCCTTTCTTTCAGTTTTTCTGTATCTACATTGTCAGTATATGGAGATATTACATACTACACTATCTCCTTTATAACCATAATTTAGCCTTAGTTCCTAATCATAATTTAATGTTTAGTCCTTATGTTGGATATCTCCCAAATCATTTTGTGTGATGAGAGTTTAAAGTAGTTCCTTAGAAGACTCTGTAAGAAGGGCTCATAGGAGCATTATTTCCTAAGTATATTCACAATAGTTTATCTGTTGCCTTGTTATATTATTAAACAAGTTTAGCTGCATATAGAATCCTTGATATGGGGGTTTTCTTATTTCTTTTCTTGAATGCCTCAAATTTTATCTTTTTGAATACTTCAAATATATTAATTCTTTGTCTCATGGCACAAAGTGTTCCTCTTGTAAAGTCTAATTATGATCTTCTTATTTTTACTTATAAATGATTTGGTCTTTTTTGCCTGGTAGTCCAAAGAATTTTTTCTTTTTCTTTAAAATATAATACATTGGGATTTCCTTGGTGGTCCAGTGGTTAAGACTCTGTTCTTCCACTGCAGGGGGCACAGAATCCCTGGTTGGGGAACTAAGATCCTGCATGCTATGCTGCACAGCCAAAAAAATGTATATGTATATATATACACACCTTAATTTTTTGGGCTTCAAAATCACTGCAGATGGTGACTGCAGCCATGAAATTAAAAGATGCTTGCCCCTTGAAAGAAAAGCTATGGCCAAACTAGACAGCATATTAAAAAGCAGAGACATTACTTTGCCCACAAAGGTCCGTCTAGTTAAAGCTATGGTTTTTCCAGTAGTCATGTATGGATGTGAGAGTTGGACTGTGAAGAAGGCTGAGCGCCGAAGAATTGATGCTTTTGAACTGTGGTGTTGGAGAAGACTCTTGAGAGTCCCTTGGACTGCACAGAGATCCAACCAGTCCATCCTAAAGGAAAACAGTCCTGAATATTCATTGGGGGGACTGATACTGAAGCTGAAGCTCCAATACTTTGGCCATCTGTTGTGAAGAACTGACTCAATGGAAAAGACCGTGATGCTGGGAAAGATTGAAGGCAGGAGGAGAAGGGGACGACAGAGGATGAGATGGTTGGATGGCATCGCCGACTTGATGGACATGAGTTTGAGTAAGCTCCGGGATTTGGTGATGAACAGGGAAGCCTGGCATGCTGCAGTATGTGGGGTTGCAAAGAGTTGGACACGATTGAGCAACTGAACTGAACTGAACTGATATATATATATATATATATAATACCTTTTACTAGAATAGTACCAGTGTTGACTACTCTAGGTTGATTGCTCTAAGTTCTGGAAATTTGATTTAATAGGTAGATTTATATCATCTTTTATTTCATGAATGTTTTCTTAAATTACAGTTGTTAGTGTTACTCTGCCCCATTGCTCTGATTTTTCTTCTTCAGAGCCCATTATTGTATAAAAGTTTTCCTCCTCTAGTTCTACTCTATCACTTTCTCTCAAATCTCTTTAAAAATATTTTTTTATTTTTTACTTGCAATATTTTTCTCCTTCCACTTTCCATTTCTCTTTAGGTATTCGTTGTGTTCATTTACTATTTTTAATATATTTATTTATTTAGCTGTGCCAGGTCTCAGCTGCAGCATGTGGGGTCTATTTCCTTGACCAGGGATCGAACTGTCGCACTGGGAGCCTGGAGTCTTAACCACTGGACCACCAGGCAAGTTCCTTGTTTACTCTTTAGTTTCTTCTTATTGAGTGTTAATTTCTTAATTTAAACTTGTTTAATTCTTTCCCCAGTCCTTTATCCTCTCTGTCAAATCTCCATTTTCTCCATTCATATTCAGTTCAGTTCAGTTCAGTCGCTCAGTCGTGTCCGACTCTTTGCGACCCCATGAATCGCAGCACACCAGGCCTCTCTGTCCATCACCAACTCCCGGAGTTTACTCAGACTCACGTCCATCGAGTCAGTGATGCCATCCAGCCATCTCATCCTCGGTCGTCCCCTTCTCCTCCTGCCCCCAATCCCTCCCAGCATCAGAGTCTTTTCCAATGAGTCAACTCTTCTCATGAGGTGGCCAAAGTACTGGTGTTTCAGCTTTAGCATCATTCCTTCCAAAGAAATCCCAGGGCTGATCTTCAGAATGGACTGGTTGGATCCCCTTGCAGTCCAAGGGACTCTCAAGAGTCTTCCCCAACACCACAGTTCAAAAGCATCGGTTCTTCGGCGCTCAGCCTTCTTCACAGTCCAACTGTCACATCCATACATGACCACTGGAAAAACTATAGCCTTAGTTTCTTCAATTCTAGTCTATCTCTTCTTTGGTAATTCCTATTATTTAAAAATCTTTCTTTTCATCTGTTTTGAAATTATAAGTTATATTTTTAGCTTTTCGTAGGGTATGTCTGACATGTTTTCATGATCTCTAGGGATACCTTCTACATTATTCAACTTCTTATTCCTTTTTTTTTTTGTCATAATTCAGTTTATTTCTGTTGCTCATTTTAAAGTGAAAGTGAATTTCTTTAGCAAAGAGATACAAACACATGGCCCCATATTCCTCAGATCTTCATCTGTTCCCTTTTCCATTTGTATTTGATCATTTTTCTCCTTTGCCCCTATTTTCTGTCCTATTTAATTGAATCCTATTTCCAGTAGTTTTCCTCAATACAGAGATTTGACTTGAAAGAGAGCTGTGGTTTCTTAATTTTGAGAATTTGCAGGAGCCAACCTGCTTCAGCAACAACACTCAGACCTATTGCCATCCCTTGCACTCACCTACAGATTGCATCCTGCAGGTCTCCCACCTGGTTTCAGCTGAGTTCAGATTAGCTTTCTGTACTTTCGAGTGAGTGTGTGCTTAGTTGCTCAGTCATGTTTGACTCTTTGCGACCCCATGGACTGTAGCCCCTCAGCCTCCTCTGTCCACTGGCGATTCTCCAGGCAAGAATACTGGAGTGGGTTGCCATGCCCTCCTCCAGGGGATCTTCCCAACCCANGCTTTCTGTACTTTCGAGTGAGTGTGTGCTTAGTTGCTCAGTCATGTTTGACTCTTTGCGACCCCATGGACTGTAGCCCCTCAGCCTCCTCTGTCCACTGGCGATTCTCCAGGCAAGAATACTGGAGTGGGTTGCCATGCCCTCCTCCAGGGGATCTTCCCAACCCAGGGATCAAACCCAGGTCTCCCGCATTGCAGGAGAATTCTTTGCTGTCTGAGCCACCAGGGAAGCCCGAGAATACTGGAGTGAGTAGCCTATCCCTTCTCCAGGGGTTCTTTCCAGTGGGTACGTGATGGCAGTTTTGGGGTTCTCCTGAAGCTGTTCCCACCAGCCTCTATTCTGAGGTTTGAGGGAATGTATAATCATCTAGTTTTCTTCTGTATATTCTTGATGAGTTTTTGATTTTGCAAACTGACTTCTGTCTGGGGTTTTCGTGGCAGGGGATGGGGCAGGTAGAGAAGAGGATTCAGAGATTTTCAGAGAATATACAACTAACCCTACTCCAATCTTCTTTTATTTATATTTTCAGGTATATTAATATATCTTCTCTCCTCAGCAGATTTCCCAATTTCTCAACACAAAACAATTTTCAGAAATAATACCTATCATTTATCAAGTACTTACTACATTCCAGGTACTGAAGGAATTAAATGTTTTACAAAGTATTCATTGATTTTTACAACAGCCTTTGGATGTAGGTACTTTACACCTATTTTAAGTCAGTTTAAACTGAGGTTTAAAAAGGTGAAATATTTGATCCCAGTTCCTACTTCCTGGTATTCATGTCCTTATGTAATCCCGTTCCCTCGGTGTGGACTGGATCAAGTGACTTGCTTATAATAAGTAGAGTATGGAAAATATGATGGTATGTCACTTCTGAAATTAGCCCACTACAAGACTGTGGCTCCAGCAGCTCACACTCTCTTGCTTTCTTGCTTACTCATCCTGATGGAAGTCAGCTGCCATGTTGTGTATGGCTTTAGGAGAGGCCCATAGAGGAGGATCTGAGGGAGGCTTTCAGGCAACAGCCAGCAAGGAAGTGAGACCCTCCTCCCAGCAGCCCGTGAGGAGCTGGATACAGCTAACAGCCACGTGAATGACTTGGGAGTGGATCATCTTTCAGTTGAGCCTTTGAATGAGACCACAACTCCAGCTGACTTTTTTAAAGAAATAAATTTAAATAGGCAATTTAAATTTGCATTAATTTTTCCAAAGTTATTCTTCATTTTAAGTATGATGCTCTTCAGGGACAATATGCCATTTCAGGTATACTTTTAAAAAATTATTATTTTTTTGGCTGTATCATGTGGGAGACAGGGATCTCAGTTCCCCAGGCAGGGCTCGAACCTGTGGCCCCTGTGGTGGAAGCATGGAGTCTGAACCACTGGACCAGCAGGGAAGTACCTCCAGTTGACATTTTGATTGCAGTGTTATGACAGATTTTGAGCCAGAGACACTGGCTAAGTTATGCTAGGATTCTTGACCCACAAAAATCCGCAGATAATGTTTATTGTTTTAAGTTGTTAATCTGGGGGTGATTTGTTACACAGCAGGAAACAGCCAACGCACAGGCCATGAAAGTAATGCATTTATACTGGAGTGGGTCGCTGTGCCCTCCCGGGGATCCTCCCAACCCAGGGATTGAACCTACGTCTCTTCTATCTATCTGCATTGGCATTCAACATCCAAGAAACAAAGATCGTGGGATCCGATCCCATCACTTCATGGCAAATAGATGGGGTAATGATGGAAACAGTGACAGAGTTTATTTTCTTGGGCTCCAGAATCACTGCAGATGGTGACTGTAGCCGTGAAATTAAAAGACACTTGCTCCTTGGAAGAAAAGCTATGACNACAAAGATCGTGGGATCCGATCCCATCACTTCATGGCAAATAGATGGGGTAATGATGGAAACAGTGACAGAGTTTATTTTCTTGGGCTCCAGAATCACTGCAGATGGTGACTGTAGCCGTGAAATTAAAAGACACTTGCTCCTTGGAAGAAAAGCTATGACCAGCCTAGACAGTGTATTAAAAAGTAGAGATGTTACTTTGCTGACAAAGGTCCATCAAGTAAGAACTATAGTTTTTCCAGTAGTCATGTATGGATGTGAGAGTTGAGTTATAAAGACAGTTGAATGCCGAAGAATTGATGCTTTTGACCTGTGGTGTTGGAGAAGACTCTTGAGAATCCCTTGGACCACAAGAAGATCAAATCAGTCAATGCTAAAGGAAATGAATCCTGAATATCCATTAGAAGGACTGATGCTGAAGCTGAAGCGCTAATACTTTGGCCACCTGATGCAAAGAGCCAATTCACTAGAAAAGACCCTAATGCTGGGAAAGATTGAAGGCAGAAGAAGGGGACAATAGAGGATGAGATGGTTGGATGGCATCACCAACTCAATGGGCATGAGTCTGAGAAGACTGGGAGATGGTGAAGGACTGGAAAGCCTGGCACGCTGCAGTTCATGGGATCGCAGAGTCAGACACTACTGAGCGACTGAACGACAACAAATAAAAGTCACGACTATGCCATCTGACCTGGAATGCAGGGACTCTGATTTGAGTGTCTGTGCTCTTCACCTCTTTGTGACACTGACTGCATAGCCTTTACCTTTACGGGCTACTATTTCTACCACATCAGAGAAGGAAATGGCGCCCCACTCCAGTACTCTTGCCTGGAAAATCCCATGGACAGAGGAGCCTGGTGGGCTGCAGTCCATGGGGTCACCAAGAGTCGGACACAACTGAGTGGCTTCACTTTCACTTTTCACTTCCATGCATCGAAGGAAATGGCAACCCACTCCAGTGTTCTTGCCTGGAGAATCCCAGGGACGGGGGTAACCCCAGTGGGCTGCCCTCTATGGGGTCGCACAGAGTCGGACACGACTGAAGCAACTTAGCAGCAGCATTTCTACCACATAGAATTTTGACAGTCTTCCTGACTTCCTTTACTCTATTAATTGTTCTTCAGATGAACCATTTCTACCTAGAAACTGCCTGTTGCTGAACTGAGTAATAAGTGAGCACTTTCTTCAGGTCATGGAAATTTAAAGTAGGAAGGAACCTGAAAATTGATATAGTCCACATCAATCTGTTCCCAGTTTTTACAGGTAAGGAAATTAGGTCCAACAAAATTAAGAAACTTGGGACTTCCCTGGCAGACGAGTGGTTAAGACTCCAACTTCTAATGCAGAAGGCACAGGTTCAGTCCGTGGCTGGGGAAATAAGACCACACATGCTGTGGGTGGGGTGTGGCCAAAATTTTTTTAAAAATTAAGAGACTTGCCTAAAGTTACAGAATTAGTGAAAGAATGGGGATTAAAATCCAGGTCTCCTGGTGTCCAGTTCAGGACTGTGAGCAGGTACATACTGGTAGTTCTACATGGACGTAGCTCACTACCACATTCTGAACGTGGAGTACATTCAATTTAATTCCCATTCATTTTCTCTGTACAAAAACACAGGGATCATGAAGGGAGCAGCTGGCTGATAGAGTAAGATATTTACTTCCTTTGCTTTCAGGCTCACCTCCTCTGAAGGACAGGTCAACAGCCTGGGCCCAGCTGAATGACTTTTCATCTTCTAATCCCTTAACCACAGCCCTGGATCCAACATGGCAATGGAGTTTTATATGTAGAGTCAACTGCAAATGATTTGTCTTGGCTCTTTGAACTCACTGAGAAGCATTTCCTGAGCTGGAGTGGAAGGGGCTGTGATCAGCTAGTAATGTCATCTGTGACTGGAAGTTGAGGGTGTGGCGGAATTTGTGCCATGGATTTGCCCGCTGGTGTTTCTATAGTTTTGGGGCCTGGTCCTTCCTTTGATGACCCACACTTTTCCTGCTGTGAACTATTCTTGGCATAACAAGCTGCCCAGGAAGGCTCATTTTCAATGCTCCATCAGTGCTTGTTTCTGGAATCTTTTTCTTCTCATTTGATGTGAGGTTTAGCACGTAAGTGGCATTGGTGGAATTTACCTTGTAACTGAGTGCAGTGTTAGAAGCAGGGCCAGTTTTCACATCCCTGAAGCCTGAATGCTTTTATGGCTCTATTTCTGTCTAGATCTGAGAGTCACATTGCCAGCAGACTGTCAGTCCATCTATCAAAAAAAAAAAATGGAGATGGTGATGGACAGGGAGGCCTGGCATGCTGCGATTCATGGGGTCGCAAAGAGTCGGACACGACTGAGCGACTGAACTGAACTGAACTGAACTGAGTACTGGAGTGGATTGCCATTTCCTTCTCCAGGGGATCTTCCCAACCCAGGGATCGAACCCAGGTCTCCCGCATTGTAGACAGACGCTTTACCGTCTGAGCCACCAGGGAAGTCCTTAGTGTAGATCAAAAGCACAATCAACATGTGCTTTGAAACTTGGACAGAAATTGGCAGAAGCTGTGAGGCAGAGGCTTGCATATCTTCATGGGTGGTAGTTTCAATACACTACTGCTAGCTTTTTTTTTTTTTTTCTTTCCCATTTTTGTAAAGTGGAGTATTGGGCAATGTTAGAATTCAGGGAAGTAACTGGGAAAGTTTGTTTCCTTCTTCTTTTCTTCTGTCCTGTGTGTAACTTTCTTCTTCCATTTTGATCCTTTCTATTCTCTTTTCAATTTTCCTCATTCCTCAGTGTTGAAACCCCAATGAAGACTTTCACTTTTTGTAATATTCTCTATCAGAAGCCTATTTTATTGAAATAGTAAGAGGGTCCTAGGATGTCCTCTTGCAACTAGATATTCTCTGTCCCTGACTTCTGGAAAATACAATACCATTCTTTTTCTGATAAGAAAGTGGTAGAACCCTGAACATGCCTTGATGCTTTGAGGTGTGGAATTCAGGCAAGTCACTTTGACTCTGTGTGCTTCACTGGGATTATCCTGTGGAGAGAGGAGCCTGGCAGGCTACAGTCCATGGGGAGGCAGAGTCGGACACAACTGAGCATGCATTCTGTATTTGTATCTAGGTATAAACGTGTGTGTATGTGTGTGTGTGTGTGTGTGTGTGTGTGAGAGAGAGAGAGAGAGAGAGAGAGAGAGAAAGAATAGTAGTTTTGTGCGCCTTTGGAACCCTGGGATCATGGAAGGAAAAGGTGAGAACTGAGCTAGTGAGACTCCCCTGTCCTTTTCTGACCAGAATAACTGTTATTATTAGTTTTCTGTAAGAGCTTTCTGCATTAGAATTTATGTGAAACACAGAGCCTACGGTTTACATGTGAAAACTGCCAGCATCAATGAGTCTCAGGTTTCTTCCACCTCTAACAGTTTGCAGTACCTGTATGTAATCAGACCCAGATAGGAGAGAGAGCCAGTGTGATGGTTAAGAACATCATCTCTGTCAGGTGTTTCTGTGTTTCAGTTACAACCACTCCAGGCTGTGGGTCTTCAGGGCATGTTATCCTCTCAAGGCCTTAGCTATTCTCTTCTTTAAAATGGAGATAATAGTTGTAACCAATCTCATAGGATTGTGGTGAAAACCAAATGAGATAATTAACAGTGTCCAGCAAATTAATAAATGCCCAATAAGTATTTGGCATTATTGTTAGTCTGAAAAGACATTAACACTATACACGGTATACTCATCTTCCTTTACCGCTTCATTTGTGTTTATTTCAAATAAGCCTTCTCCTTGAATCATCTATAAATAAAATATCGGATTCTTTGCTGCTTTCTTCACTTGACATTGCAGGGAAATTTTATATAGTTTTAGCACATTCACTTAACATCTCTAAAGTATACTGTGCCATACCATAACCATCATTTTTGGGCCAAAAAGTTTCAGTGAAAAGTTGAAAAAAAAGAGATGAAACAACTAGTTTCTTTGATGATTCTTTGCTGAAAATCATCTTTTTCATAAGTTTTAAGCATATCTTTGCACAACTTTATTTCTCTATGAGTCTTTTGAACTGTGCCAGAGAAGGAGTTGAACTTTTCAGGTTCAACACTGATGTTTCTAAGTTGACTTTCACATAATGTGGCACTCCAGTAATCAATTTGTCTCATTTCTACAGACTGCTTCCTCAGTTACAAATTAAGAAGAGAACTTCCTACCTATCAGCTGCTTATAATTCTAGCATTAGAGTTTTCTAAATTTTCTTTTTCTGCTCTTCTTCAACTTAGTCGAACTCTGGTTACACAGTTATCCAAACTGTATCACAAAATGATTTTTAAACATGTTTCTAGTTGCATGGTTAAAAGCTTGATAATCTATACCAGCTTCCCTGGTGGCTTAGAAGGTAAAGAATCCGCCTGCAATTCAAGAGACCTGGGTTGGATCCCTGGGATGGGAAGGTCCTCTGGAGGAGGGCATGGCAACCCACTCCAGTACTCTTGCCTGGAGAATTGCCATGGAGAAAGGGACCTGGGGGGCTACAGTCCATGGTGTCACAGAGTCGGACACGACTGAAGTGACTAAGCACAGCTGCTGCTGCTGCTAAATCACTTCAGTCGTGTCCGACTCTGTGTGACCCCATAGACGGCAGCCCACCAGGCTCCCCCATCCCTGGGATTCTCCAGGCAAGAATACTGGAGTGGGCTGCCATTTCCTTCTCCAATGCATGAAAGAGAAAAGTGAAAGTGAAATCGCTCAGTCTGTCCGACTGTTAGCGACCCCATGGACTGCAGCCCACCAGGCTCCTCCGTCCATTGGATTTTCCAGGCAAGAGTACTGGGGTGGGGTGCCATTGCCTTCCCCGACTAAGCACAGCACAGCAACCTATACCAGGGAATTGCTGAGTGTTGGAGACAATAATGTAAAGATCCATTTCCTGCCTTCAGGAACTCAGGTATCAGATCCATAACAGTGATGATATAATGATGAAGGTAATAAATGCAAAGATAATTGTTTTAATGGGGATAAGCACAGCACTCATTGCAAACAAAAGGTAAAGAGAACCTACATCAGTCTGAGGGTGAGGTACTTGTGAAGGTCAGGTGAACGAAAGGGGAGAAAATATTCTAGCTGGAGGAACACTGTTTGCAAAGCACAGAGCTCTGATGAGAGAGCAGGACTGGACAAGGAATTACACAGTGTTCCATGTTGTTGGACTGCGAAATGTAAAAAGAGAATGAGTTGGGATTGCTAAACAGGGGCCTGCTAAGAGCCCAATTAAATGGGCCATTTAATTGAATGTAATCTGTCCATATATTGAGATTATTCAAATTGAAAGGCCAAGGATTTAAAATGAAATAGAAAAGTAGTTATTAATGTACATTTCTGAAACTCTTATAAAAATATGTAAGGTCAGGATCAATAGTTTTGTATTGTGTCTTAGAAGAAATTAATTCAGGGAAACTCATTAAGAGAATCTGGAAAAGAATACCGATCCATTTTACTGTAAAACTTCTTAGAGGAGTTTTTTCATTAGATGATCACTAATCAGAGTTCAGCATCCATTTCTAAAGTAAATGTAAGATAACTGTCAATTCTTATTTTCATTTAATGTCTTACGGTTTTTCATATATTATAAACTTGAAGATTTAAGGTGATTTTAGTTATTTAAGTTTTTCCCAGGGATTTTTCTGTTTCTTTCTTTCTGTTTTTGAAACATAAGCAGTTTTTATTTTCCACCTTACGAAAGAAGGACAAATACATTTTCATTAGCATTAGGGATTTTGCTTTTTGAGAGCCCTACTCCTTTAAAAATTTTACACAGTTGATTATCTGGCATCTGATCTATTCCTATCCTTCTGAGTAACTGAAATTTATTCTTTTCTTGAATGACATAGGAAGATAAAGGCAAAACAAATATACTTAATGAAAACAAAGACGGTTGTCAGTTATTCTAACTCTGGCCATAAAGAAGGCTGAGCACTGAAGAGTTGGTGCTTTTGAGTTGTGATGCTGGGGAAGACTCTTGATAGTCCCTTGGACAGCAAGGAGATCAAACCAGTCAGTCCTAAAGGAAATCAACAATGGATATTCATTGGAAGGACTGATGCTGAAGCTGAAGCTCCAGTTCTTTGTCCGACTCTGTGACACCATGGATTGTAGCCCCCAGGTCCCTTTGTCCATGGCAATTCTCCAGGCAAGAAAACTGGAATGGGTTGCCATGCCCTCCTCCAGAGGACCTTCCCAACCCAGGGATCAAACCCCTGGTGTGAAGAGCCAACTCCTTAGAAAAGATCCTGATGCTGGGAAAGACTGAAGGCAAAAAGAGAAGGTGGTGGCAGAGGATGAGATGGTCAGATAGCATCATGTACTCAAAGGACATGAATCTGATCAAACTCCAGGCCAGAATAGTGGCGTGGGTAGCCTTTCTCTTCTCCAGGGGAATCTTCCCAACCCAGGGATTGAACCCAGATCTCCCACATTGCAGGCAGATTTTTTACCAGCTCACCCACAGGGAAGCCCTTATGGCAGAAAGCAAAGAAGAACTAAAGAGCTTCTTGATGAAAGTGAAAGAGGAGAGTGGAAAAGTTAGCTTAAAACTCAACATTCAGAAAACTAAGATCATGGCATCCAGTCCCATCACTTCATGGCAAATAGATGGGGAGACAGTGGAAACAGTGAGAGACTTTATTTTTTGGAGCTCCAATATCACTGCAGATGGTGACTGTAGCCATGAAATTAAAAGACGCTTGCTCCTTGGAAAAGCCTTGACCAACCTAGACATATTAAAAAGACATTAAAAAGGAGAGACATTATTTTGCCAACAAAGGTCCATCTAGTCAAAGCTATGGTTTTTCCAGTAGTCACATATGGATGTGAGAGTTGGACTATAAAAAGCTGAGTGCTGAAAAATTGATGCTTTTGAACTGTGGTGTTGGAGAAGACTCTTGAGAGTCCCTTGGACTCCTAGGAGATCCAACCAGTCCATCATGAAGGAAATCAGTCTTGAATATTTATTGGAAGGACTGATGCTGAAGCTGAAACTACAATACTTTGGCCATCTGATGTGAAGAACTGACTCATGGGAAAAGACCCTTATGTTGGGAAAGATTGAAGTCAGGAGGAGAAGGGGATGACATGGTCAGATGCAATCAGTGACTCAAGTAAGCTCTGGGAGTTGGTGATGGACAGGGAAGCCTGGTGTGCTGCAGTCCATGGGGTTGCAAAGCACTGGGCATTACTGAGCGACTGAACTGAGGGAGCCTGGCATGCTGCAGTCCGTGGAGTTGAAAAGAGTCGGACATGACGTAGTGACTGAACAACAATAATGACAACCAACTCTGGCTCATTTTTTGTAGAAAGAGCACAGCACTCAGTGTTGTGAATTCAGGGTTCTGTTATTTATATACCATTTCAGTAATGGTATTATGTATTACTTCATCAGCTTTTTTATAATTAAAGTTATGCATCCATATGCTTTAAAGAATCAAATTGTTCTAGAAGACTTGTGTAACAACCACCTTAAGTACAATATGCCTTTCCTGTTTCCCATTTCCTACAGGCAGCCACTTCCAAAACTTTCAGCTCCATTCCAGTTTTACTTCCATGTCTCCAAATAACATGCATATACTGCTACTTCTTGATTTTAAAAGTTTTAGTCATTATCTATTGATGTTACTCTAAAGCAGATGAGGTTTAACATTGTTCACTTCTGCCTCCCCNTCACTAATCAGAGTTCAGCATCCATTTCTAAAGTAAATGTAAGATAACTGTCAATTCTTATTTTCATTTAATGTCTTATGGTTTTTCATATATTATAAACGTGAAGATTTAAGGTGATTTTAGTTATTTAAGTTTTTCCCAGGGATTTTTCTGTTTCTTTCTTTCTGTTTTTGAAACATAAGCAGTTTTTATTTTCCACCTTAGGAAAGAAGGACAAATACATTTTCATTAGCATTAGGGATTTTGCTTTTTGAGAGCCCTACTCCTTTAAAAATTTTACACAGTTGATTATCTGGCATCTGATCTATTCCTATCCTTCTGAGTAACTGAAATTTATTCTTTTCTTGAATGACATAGGAAGATAAAGGCAAAACAAATATACTTAATGAAAACAAAGACGGTTGTCAGTTATTCTAACTCTGGCCATAAAGAAGGCTGAGCACTGAAGAGTTGGTGCTTTTGAGTTGTGATGCTGGGGAAGACTCTTGATAGTCCCTTGGACAGCAAGGAGATCAAACCAGTCAGTCCTAAAGGAAATCAACAATGGATATTCATTGGAAGGACTGATGCTGAAGCTGAAGCTCCAGTTCTTTGTCCGACTCTGTGACACCATGGATTGTAGCCCCCAGGTCCCTTTGTCCATGGCAATTCTCCAGGCAAGAAAACTGGAATGGGTTGCCATGCCCTCCTCCAGAGGACCTTCCCAACCCAGGGATCAAACCCCTGATGTGAAGAGCCAACTCCTTAGAAAAGATCCTGGTGCTGGGAAAGACTGAAGGCAAAAAAGAGAAGGTGGTGGCAGAGGATGAGATGGTCAGATAGCATCATGTACTCAAAGGACATGAATCTGATCAAACTCCAGGCCAGAATAGTGGCGTGGGTAGCCTTTCTCTTCTCCAGGGGAATCTTCCCAACCCAGGGATTGAACCCAGATCTCCCACATTGCAGGCAGATTTTTTACCAGCTCACCCACAGGGAAGCCCTTATGGCAGAAAGCAAAGAAGAACTAAAGAGCTTCTTGATGAAAGTGAAAGAGGAGAGTGGAAAAGTTAGCTTAAAACTCAACATTCAGAAAACTAAGATCATGGCATCCAGTCCCATCACTTCATGGCAAATAGATGGGGAGACAGTGGAAACAGTGAGAGACTTTATTTTTTGGAGCTCCAATATCACTGCAGATGGTGACTGTAGCCATGAAATTAAAAGACGCTTGCTCCTTGGAAAAGCCTTGACCAACCTAGACATATTAAAAAGACATTAAAAAGGAGAGACATTATTTTGCCAACAAAGGTCCATCTAGTCAAAGCTATGGTTTTTCCAGTAGTCACATATGGATGTGAGAGTTGGACTATAAAAAGCTGAGTGCTGAAAAATTGATGCTTTTGAACTGTGGTGTTGGAGAAGACTCTTGAGAGTCCCTTGGACTCCTAGGAGATCCAACCAGTCCATCATGAAGGAAATCAGTCTTGAATATTTATTGGAAGGACTGATGCTGAAGCTGAAACTACAATACTTTGGCCATCTGATGTGAAGAACTGACTCATGGGAAAAGACCCTTATGTTGGGAAAGATTGAAGTCAGGAGGAGAAGGGGATGACATGGTCAGATGCAATCAGTGACTCAAGTAAGCTCTGGGAGTTGGTGATGGACAGGGAAGCCTGGCGTGCTGCAGTCCATGGGGTTGCAAAGCACTGGGCATTACTGAGCGACTGAACTGAGGGAGCCTGGCATGCTGCAGTCCGTGGAGTTGAAAAGAGTCGGACATGACGTAGTGACTGAACAACAATAATGACAACCAACTCTGGCTCATTTTTTGTAGAAAGAGCACAGCACTCAGTGTTGTGAATTCAGGGTTCTGTTATTTATATACCATTTCAGTAATGGTATTATGTATTACTTCATCAGCTTTTTTATAATTAAAGTTATGCATCCATATGCTTTAAAGAATCAAATTGCTCTAGAAGACTTGTGTAACGACCACCTTAAGTACAATATGCCTTTCCTGTTTCCCATTTCCTACAGGCAGCCACTTCCAAAACTTTCAGCTCCATTCCATTTTTACTTCCATGTCTCCAAATAACATGCATATACTGCTACTTCTTGATTTTAAAAGTTTTAGTCATTATCTATTGATGTTACTCTAAAGCAGATGAGGTTTAACATTGTTCACTTCTGCCTCCCCAAACTCCCCACGACCCACAAGTCTACTTCCCAAACTGCCAATTCCTAATCTAGTTATAATTTAGGTTAGGTTAGTATTCATAGTTTACATTGTTATAACTGTGTAAATACTAGTTACAGTTTAGCTATGTAGACTAGTGTAACTTTTCAGCACAGTTTTGTTATATTTGGAGTTACTAATAGTTTTATATGACCCAGTCATGAATGTAACCCCAATATCTCCACGAACTTTCTTAATCTCTGAATACATTCATACTCAAGAAAGTCTATCTATTTAATCTAGAAGAAATCTCAACCCCTCAGACTCCTGACCTATTGCAATTTTTGTTCACCATTCATCATTATTCTGCGGAGCTCCTTTGCCTCTATTCTGGACTGGATCTCTTATTTTCCATGTTGTAAATTTTTCTTTTCATCTTGATTGACTCCCATGTTTGGGTGGCATGTAACCTTTAACAGCTTTTTCAGATAGATATGAGGAGAGGTCTTTGAGACCATTCATATGGATGCATGAATTTGTCCTCATGTTTGATAGATAGTTTTGCTAGATTCTACTTCTGCAGTGAAGAAGTTTCAGCTTCTGCATTGAAAATTATTTTCCATCAGGCACTGTTTTATTGCCTTCAAGCTCCTGGTGTTTTATCTATTTGGCAGGACTCCTATGTTTCTCTGTGTCTGCACCCAAGAAGTTTAGCCCTGGTGGAGAAAGTCAGGACAAGCAGGCTGATCCCATTATAAATTTATGACTACCAACATCAACTGAACTCTCAACAGTACCAATTCACTCTTTTAAAAGAATTTTATTGAAGTATAGTTGATTTTAAGCAGCAGCATTCCAGTTCTTTGTTTTACAGATGCAGAAGCTGTTTTAAAACCTCTGGACACAAACACTTGCACGCACACCCTCTCTACTTTTCTCAAACTTCTGGAAGCTCTCCTCTCACACTCTCAACAGATCACTTTTACTTTTTTTGGGGGGGGGGTGGAATAAAAGCCATCAGATGGGATGCCTTTGTGTTCTAGAAATGAAATCTACCAACGGACCTATTTTCATACCCTTCTGTTCATATTCTGATGAACTGTTTCTCCTCTACTTATATCTTGGAAGACTCCAAGATATTCTACTCTTGTTTTCAAAGTACTGTAATAATGATCCCTCCTTTTTTTCCTTTATATTCCATTTCTGTCAACTGGATCATATATAGTGGTTTTTCCAGTACTCAAACCTCACTCATTAAATCATCACCCAGCCTAAATGCCAACCAACCCAATAAAGAAACATCTTCTTCCCACATTATCCTTCAGCTACTGTTATTTCCTCCCCTTTACAGCCAAACATCTCCCAAATTGTTGTCTTTACTCATTTCATTAGCTGTATTCATTCCTCTACCACTCCATTCTGGTTTTCTTGCTAAGGATCCAGTGACCTCCACCAAAATTTTGACCTCATTATACAAAGATGATCACACTTTACTTTCTGAAATAGTCTTTTTCCTGTGCTTACATGCTAAAACTTTGTTTTGTTTTTTCTTCTCATTACTTTTTTTTATCACCTTTCCCATTATACTGTCATCTACGTGATCACTAACTGTTAGAATTTCTGAAAGGCTCTTTGCATGGTTCTTTTAAATTCTCCTCTCATTCCTTAATCGTACCCATGCACATGACTAGAATTACCACCTATAAACAAATAATACATTTTAGTCTCTAGCCAAGACCTCTTTTTTGAACTCCAGACCCATACATCCAAGTGTTTACTTGACATATCTTCTTGGAGCTTTCAACTCATGTCCTGTTTGACTTTCCTCTGAGGTAGTCAGTCCTCTGCCAGTGTTTCCTATTTCAGTTAAGGGCACTTATCTCTCTTCACTTATGTTAGCCAGAACCCTAGAATCATTCTTGACATTTTCCTTTCTACCACCCCATATCCAATCCATCATTCATCTAGTTGATGATATTTACCACCAAATTATTTCTCAAATCCTCTCGTGTATCTCCATCTTCACCGCTCTAGGGAAGCTACCAGCATCTCTTATCTAAATTTCCTGGATAGTCTCTTAATTGACCTAACTAGTTCTATCCAGTCCCTCAATCTGTTTTCCATACTGTAGCCACTGCCATCTTTTTAAAGTGTTAATCTAAGTACATCATCCTTTGCTCAAAGCCTCTACATGGCTTCCTTCTGCTCTAGGGATAAAAAGGAAGAACTCAACTTGGCCGGTAGGGCTCACAAGCTCTGTTCCTTACACACCTCTCCTGCCTTGGCAAGCACCATCTAATTTCCTGTTCTCAGCTGTGCTCATTCTCAGCTCAGGTTTTCGTTTAGCTCATTCTGTGCCTATTCTCAGCTCAGGTTTTCATTTAGCTCATTCTGTGCTTATTCTCAGCTCAGGTTTTCGTTTAGCTCCTCATGCTGCCTCCTCTAACCACGTATCTTTGCTTACACTTATTCTATTAAGATCCAGTGTAGCTTAGTGGCTAAGCATATCACTTTTCAAGACTAATTTTCAAGGGAGATTGCCAAGGTTCAAATCCTGATTCTACATCTTATTTGTGCAACCTTGGGTAAGTTACTTAATCTCCTGTACCTTAGTTTCCTCAACTGGAAAATAAAGGATAATTGTGATATACTTGATCATAATAGTGTTATTATGATCAAATGATCGTTTACAGAGAAGGCTCTTTCCTCTTCTTTCTTGCTCATTTAATTTCTTCTCAAACTTCTATTCTCAGTTCTAGAGTCACTCTCTCAGAGAGATGATTCTCTCAGAGAATCATCCAGTGCCCTCTCTGATTGAATCCAATTACCTCATTACAGCTTTTCTCTTATACTGAGTCTCTTATTTGTCATGTTTCATATAGGTGGGATTTTCTATTTTCCTGAGTGATTTATACATTTACTTTTGGTTAGCCTTCTGTCTTTCTCACTAGAACATCAGCTCCAGGGGCCTAGGGATATTCTTTGTTTTCGGTCACTATTCTTTGTGTCTAACACAGTTTCCATTACCTAGTAGGTTTTCCCCTAAAATGTTTGGCTGCACCTCATCTTAGTGGGATTTAGTTCCTTGACCAGGGATAGAACCTGGGCCACTGCACTAGGAGTGAGGAGTCTCAGTTTTGGACTACCAGGAAAGTTCCCCCAAATATCTTTTGACACAAAAAGACATTAAACATCCCTGAGGGAAGCCTCCTTGATAAACTTTTGCTGCTTAAATTAGTGCTTTGTATAGTAATTAGTAAGTTCTGAGAAGGAAAACACCATGGTGAATCAAACAGTTTAGCTATAGATCTGCTCTTGGTTCTTTAGGAGGTGACTCTGAGCAGGAGGGTTCTCTGTTCAACAAGGCAGGGTTTTTGTGGAAATGATGTGCCAGATACAGGCCTGGGTTTAATTCTTAGCTCCATAATCTGCTGCTCTGTGACCTTAATCGTGTCATGTGACTTCTTACAGATCCAGTTTCCTCATCTGTCAAATCACAAATTACTCAGCACAGAGCCAATTCTTAACTAGGCAACTGACTCTCTTAAGAATTTCGATTAATCTTAAACATGGTAGATGTTTAAACATAGATCAGGCTTAAACGTGAGCCTGATCATCCACAGGCTCATGCCAATGACATGGCATGACCCAATGGGATTTCCTGGTGCAAGCAAGTTTCTTTTTCCTTGGTGCTTCAAGTCCAAGTTTGAGTAGTAGTGGGTGAGCTGGCCTAGGCAGGTAGGATCAGGGGTTCGTTGCTGCCCATTACCTGTGAGAGACTGACCTTGGGAACAGAGTAGAGCCCTCAGTCCCTGACAAGACAGCCCTGCTCAGACGCCAGCTGAATCAAGCTAACCTCCTCTGCAATCTCAGAGCCTCTTTTCTCTAGAGCCCTTTTTCTTTTTTTAAAAAATCAGTGGAATCTGTTCTCTGAGAATCACACAGAAAATGATTCCCCCTCTCACCTCAATCAAGGGAAAAAAAAAAATCCCATTCCTTACAGTAGAAAGAGTTCACTTTTGTGCAACTAGCCGGCCACTGGCTGCGATGAGAGGAGATACCCGCTTTGAGCACGGAGTGGAGGAGTGAGCTGCATGGAAGCGAGGACCACGGTGATGTCTGCGATAGATGGACGTTGTTTCTTCCGCAATCTTCCTCTTTTTCTCCTTCCTCCTGTTGCAAATTTGTGGGACCGACTGGGGCTGTGACTTTTAGAGAGTAGTGTTTGTAGGTTAAGAGATGGGGAACTGTGTCTGTACTTCGAGTGAGTTCAGGAGGGTGCTGTGCTTGAACTCGGCGAGTGTCCGGGATGGAAGAACTGTGAAAGTATGTGTGTGGGACAAAATTCAGACGTGTAACCGCAGGAAAGTGGTAGTGCGTACGTGGTGAGTGTGTGCGCGCGAGTGTGTGCGCGAGCCAGGGGCTGCCCGCCCGCCCGCCGCGGCTCCCCGTGGGCCGGCCCGGCCAATGAGCGCGCGGCTGCAGAGGCGGCGGGCGGGGAGGGGGCGCCGGGGGCCCTGCGGATGGAGGCGCGGGCGGCGCGGCGCGCTCATTCCGCGCGGGCGTTGCTGGCAGGGGGCGGTGCAGCCACTAGCCGGGGACCGGGGCCCGGACCCGGGGCGGAGGGCGGCGTAGGCGGCGCCGGGGGCTGGGATGCGCACGGGGTTCCGTGGCGGCGGCGTTGGCGGCGGCGTCGGCGGCCGCGGGGGCACGAGCTAGCGCCGCGGCGCGGGGAGCCAGCGGAGCCCGGCGGGCGAGCGGAGGCGGCGGCGGCGGCTCAGGCAGAACAGCGGCGGCAGCCGGAGCCCGAGCGCCGCGCGCCCACCATGGCCGCCCAGGGCGAGCCCGGCTACCTGGCGGCGCAGTCGGACCCGGGCTCCAACAGCGAGCGCAGCACGGACTCTCCCATGCCCGGCTCGGAGGACGACCTGGTCGCCGGGGCGCCCCTGCACAGCCCCGAGTGGAGCGAGGAGCGCTTCCGCGTGGACAGGAAGAAACTTGAGGCCATGTTACAAGGTAGGCATCCCCCCTGCGTTCTCGGACTCCCCGGCCGAGCCCCCGACAGCTTCCCGAACATCCTCGTCCCGCGTCCCAGCGCCCGGGCCAAAGTCGACTTAGTTCCTCGTCCCTTCCCTCGCGGAGCCGAAGGACACCCAGGGAGTGGAGACCTCGCGGGAGTCCCCACCCTTCCACGCCTCCCAGGTCTCCAGGCACCGGGAACCTTGTGCTAACTTAACCGGCTTCAGAAAAGCCGAAGGCCGTGTTTGTACCCGCGCGCCCAAGTTGCATTCTTGGACTTTGGAGATGCCAACTTTAGTCTGGACACCTGGGCTGTGCCATCCGGACCCAGTCGGACGGCACAGAGTATGCGTGACTCTCTCCTTATTCGTTGGCACTCTTGAATTCTAGCTCTGTCTCTTGTTTCTCTCCCTTCTCTTGTCAGTATGCACTTCCTCCAGCTGAGGGGCCTTGTCTCGCTATTGGGAAACGCTCCGCAGATGTCAAGGCTTAAGACAGGAGTTCCCGCCCCCCACCCTCCACCCGGCAGTGAGAGGGGCCAGGATGGGGGTGAGCGGCCGAAGCGTGGGGATGGTGTCAGGGCAGTCTGCTGGGTTGGAGGACAGTGTGTGTTCATCCTCTGACATGCTTATAAAACACATCTTGAGTTACACTTGGTTAATAAAAACCTTTCCGTATTATGGATGTCAGACTTTGCCTTTCACAACTTGGGATTTTTTTTTTTAAACTCCCTCGTTTCTCTGGGACTTTCCCAGTCGTAACAGCCGGGGATCAAATTCTGATTCTTAATGGGAGGATTGGGATTCTTAGAGTGAATACGAAAATGCCCAAGGTCATTTTGATCTTCTCTAAAAATGTTAATTACTAGCTTACTTGTAATCGCCAATGTGGCTCATTTCCATCATCTAGAGAAATAAGGTAGTTTGAGTGATTGTTCTTCAAATACCATAGGGGGACCAGGCGTTACTTTCACTGAGGGTGCAGTGGTGGGTTCATTCAGTAGCTGGTGTCCTTACCTCAGGGAGGATAGGAGGTTTCTAGCTCTCTTTTTGGCTTGGTGCATAACTTATTTCGACTTTATCAGTTAGTGCATCGAAACGTGGGAGCTCTTTAGCCCTCTTTGGAAACGCAGTGGTTTTTTAGAACAATTAAGCAGGTTATTTTAAGACAGAACAAGATGTTTTCCAAAAGAATAACTTGGTGGAAACAAATAGCAGGAGTATTTGGCAGGCGTTTTTTTGGATGAGCTGTGAACTTGTCTTTCTTGTTGCTTATTTTTATTAATAAACATCCCCTGTGGTTGTCCTGTCTCTGTCTTTCCCCCTCGTTTTTTCCCCTCTTTTAAATTATGTAACATCCTAGGAGAGTTACTTCTGAGATTAACTCTTCATACAGGAATATTGCAAAGTAGATTTGGAAATTAAAACCCCAGTTGCATTTCAGTAACTTGTTTTAGTTATTTCATTTGTTCCATGGTTCTTTTTGCCTAGTTCCTATTTTAAAACAAAATATTAAATTTATTCAGAAAAAATATTGGTGTAAGATTGTTTACGTTGAACTGTTAACACACATACCTCTCCTTTCAGCAAGTTTCTTGTTTTGTTCATCTGGAGGGTTGTGAAGACAGATGGCTCTTCTAATAATACTACGTTTTCTTTATGTGTCTTGCCTCTGCTCATATACACAGGCAAGTGATGTAAGCATCTAGGAAGCTCTCTTGCATAACCTGAGCTTTGGAAGTGGATTTCTTCTTTGAATTATTTTCCATTTAGAATAAAATGAAATATGAGTGAGGCATGTTTAAAAATTTGAAGGCTCTTCCCTTTGTAGATATGATATTCTGACATGAGACAGTTTAAAATTGCTTTGTTGGGATAAAGTTTCTTAAGCGTCTTAAGAGTTTGCATTTCTTCAGCAACCTACGGATTAATGAAATATTCACACTTCAACTCTAAAGAAGTCTTTAATAATTTAACATAGTGCTTTAACTTTTCACAGTCACTGGTAAGTGAATTACACCTTCTAGGAAAGTAAGTTTGAACACATTTGACGGTAGAACTCGGTGCACTGTGTACCAAGGCATTTTGTCATGCATGCTTCCCAGAGTCAAATTTTGTTAGAGCCACCAGGTTTTATCTTTTTCTTTTTTCGAAAAATTTTAATTGGAGGATAATTGCTTTACAATGTTGTGTTGGTTTCTGCCACACAACAGTGTGACTCAGCCATAAATATACATACGGCCCCTCTCTGTTTGAACCTCCTTCCCACCCTGCACCCTATCCCACCCCTCTTGGTTGTCACAGAGCACCGGGTCGAGCTCCCTGTGTTACACAGCAACTTCCCCCTAGCTACCTGTCTTTACCCCTGGTAAGGCATATGTTTCAGTGCTCCTCTCTGTATTTGTCTCACCCGCTCCTTCCTCCACTGTGTCCACGTCTGTTGTCTCTGTCTGCATCTCTGTTCCTGCCCTGCGTATCGGCTCATCAGTACCATTTTTCTAGATTCCATGCATTAATATATGATGTTTGTTTTTCTCTTTCTGATTTACTTCATCCTGTATAATAGGCTCTAGAGAACCACCATGGAATAAGGAGTAAGACTAGTTTTCTGAACCACACATAGTCATGTGTCTCATTGCTTGATACTAGGTGGTTAAAGCAAGTGTGGGCAACTGGAATCACTCAGAGTTAGGTTCAAATCCCTGTGGAATCTTGGGAGTTTGTGGACACCTGTCTCAGTTTGCCCATCTGTAAAATGGGACTGATGCTAGTATTATACCTTTGTCTTAGAGTTTTGTGAGAATTAAAAGAGATAATGCCTAATGAACAAAAACTTGCCATACCATTTTGTAAATGGTAACAGCTTAATATATATCAGTGCCAGTGAAGTTGTTTAGTTGTGTCTGACTCTTTGCAATCCCACGGACTGTAGCCTACCAGGCTCCTCCATCCATGGAATTTTCTAGGCAAGAGTACTGGAGTTGGTTGCCATTTCCTTCTCTAGGGGATCTTCCCGACCCGGGGATCAAACCCAGGTCTCCTGATTTGCAGGCAGACGTTTTACTGTCTGAGCCACCAGGGAAGCCCTAATATATATATATAATCAGTTGCTTTTCATTATTAATAATACTATAGCATGGATTAGATCTATTTCTAATGCCTAGACAATTTCTGACAGTCTGTATTTGAATATGTAGGGAAAAAAGTTTGCATTTTTATAATTGCAGAAGTAAAATAAAGAATGAGGTAGGAGTTTGGAAAGTCAACAAATATTTTAATATTGTTAGATGTCCTGGGGTGGGAAGCTTTTTGTTTGAAAAGTGCCAATTAAGAAAAGTCTTTATTTTCCTGGTTGGGTTTCTGATTATTGTGAATTTGGATTTGCCATTTTTCTTCACATAGTTGCCTTAAAATGTGTATAGGTTCCTAGTTTAAATCAGGATAAATAAGATTCTCTGCCTTTAAGTGTACATAGTGCAAATTGGTGATTATAATGCTTGGAATTTGTTTCCAGAGAGACTGTCCTGGGGGTAAGTTAATGTTTAATTGGTTGTATTTTTATTAGTAGAGAAATTCTTCTACGCAATGGACCAAAAATTCAGTGAGCTTAAAATACGGGCAATTGGGTAGTGGTTAAAGAAATGAATGCCATTCTTAGATGATCATTGACTCCTCAAAGAACTGATAACACATAAAATCCACTAGGACTAAAAAAAAATGTAGGAAAAAAAATCACTAGTTTTTAATTTTTTGCTTTTGTTTTTTGGCTGATAATTACTTTGGAACAGCCATGCAGAGTATCTGACGTTTTTGCTTGAATCTAAATGAAGATTACTGATTTCATTAGTCAGCAGTTTTGTAAATGGAAATTCATTTTCAAGTTTAAGGTTTTGATGAGAATGGTCGACCATGGCATAGATACATGGGCAACATTATAATAATGAAGAGAAATTGTTCTTGATTTACTTAATACTGATATTCAGAATTTAGACTTCATAGACTTCGTGTGGGGTAGTAGTATTGATAACGTCAGTTAAATGTGTGTTATGGTTTACAAAGAGGAAGGAGAGTGGTCTAGAGGAAAGTCGGGGAGAATGCAGCAAATCAGTGGGTAAGAAAAGTCAGAAATATAGCCCTGGTGCTGGCCAGCGTTCTGAGAGACAAACATGGAATTTGTTAACTTTAGACTTTTCCTTTTTTTTTCTTTTGGGATTGTTTTATATCTTATGATTATATTTTTATTTTTACATTGAAAAATATATACATATGCCGTACAATTGAAAGCTCCTACATAAAGTTTAGACTCATAGGCATTTTCAAAGTTCGGAATCCCTCATTTGTTATCGTAGAAAGAAGTATTGGCGGTGAATGAGGCAGTGACCTGTTTTTATAAATTGAGGTTGATGTCTGGTGGGCTTTTAGGATATTGCTGTTCAAGACTTTAAAAGCCATGTTTTGGGGACTTCCCTGGTGGTCCAGTGGTTAAGACTTTGCGTGGTTCCAATCAATGCAGGGGGCGTGGGTTTGATCCCTACTTGGGGAGCTAAGATCGAGCCTACATGCCATGTGGCACAGCCGAAAAAAAAAAAAAATTTAAAATGAAGCAAAACATGCTTTTACATGTTGACAGTGATGGGCACAACAGGATTCATGTACTGCTGTTTTCTTGAGGAACAGAACTAGTTATTAAAACAGCCGATCACATGGTTGATTAAAAGTAAGAGCAGCAGTTATATAATTACATATCTTTGTAATCTGGCAAACTTTAGTGAAGATTGCTTTATGACTTGGTAAATAGATAATAATTTTTTAGATGCTTTTGTGAGAGAGATGAAGCCAAAATATATGAAAATGGAGGGGTGCTGAAAATGAAAACAAGAGCTAAGCTGGATAGAGTTTTCTAGCTAGGGCTTGATAAAAGCAAGTAAACATTAAGAACAGATGCAATAACTTTATGAAGCTTAGTGGTTGAAAGCAAAGGACTCTTGGCCAGATCTGGATTTGAGTCTCGGTCTTACCTTTAAGTAGGGAGCTTGAGAAAATTCATTACCTGCAGCCTATTTCTGAAAGAGGGTGATGCAGGATTCTGATGTAGGAACATATCTACATCCTGTGGTAGTTGTGACATTCAGAGAATAAAAGATGTATGTAAAACATCACAGCGCTGGCCACACAGGAATTGCTGGATAAATCACTGACAACCATATTCATTATAAACTATAGTTCATAAAGTACACATTTTCCTATTGAAAATGAAAATCTGGCATACTGGAAAATGGTTAAATGAATTAAATAAATGGCTCTTTTATTAAAATGATAAGTGAGATTCACAACTACCTAAATATTATTATTGGCCTTCCTGGTAGCTCACAGTGTACCCTGCGTATTAGCCCCTGGTGAAGGTGGTTGAATATATAATAAGTAAAGCTGTATTGGACACGAATGCGGAGTTTTAGCTTTTGTGCTGGATGAGAGGCCTTTGCACTGTCTTTAGCTGTGATGGTTCTGGCCTTGAGAAGTTTTCATTCCTTAAATGGTCTGAAGCCAGTCTTTTCTATTGTTTTTACTAAAGACGAGCCTCAGCATCAGTTACTCTCTCTTGTGGTGTGATGTTGCTCTGAACTTGTCATTCATTGGTGCCTTTGAAGAAAATGCTGGGGGCCTGGGATAACATGTTCTATTTGCTTATCTAAACGATGGGGACCCTGGTAGTCCTGTCTTCCAGGGATGTTGTGAGCACAGAAGGAGGTGATGCGGGCGAAATGCTGAGCCCAGGGCCAGGCACACAGCGTTTGGTCACAACAGCCCTGTGCCATGTGATGGGAGAGGGATTTCAAAACACTAGAAAGCAAATGCTTGCCAGGTTTTTTTTTTTTAAGATTTTTTTTTGATGTGGACCATTTTAAAAAGTTTTTATTGAATTTGTTACAGTGTTGTTTCTGTTTTTTTTTTTTTTGGTTTGTTTGTTTGTTTGTTTGTTTTGGTCTGGAGGCAGGTGGAATCCTAGCTCCCTGGCCAGGGATGGATCGTGGGCCCCCTGCATTGGAAAGCAAAGTCTTAACCACTGGACCACCAAGGAAGTTTTTCTGTCTTTTTAAAAAACACACAAAAAACCAACTGCATATGACTTGCCCCTGCCCACAGTGAAAGTCGTCTTCCCATCAGAGTAGTTTATTAGGACAAGTGTAGTAGAGTTAGAGAGCAGAACTGAAGCTTTGGACTGTTTATAAGCTAAAGGAAAAGATATCCGAGGTTGTGGAGCCCAGCAGTAAAGAGCTCGGGAACTGCTCTCGGAAACTGCTCTGGGGCTGACCTGGGTTGGGGTCCTAATTTCGTCCTTTGCAGGGTCCTGGGAGGATGCTGTGACAGAGGCAAGGAGTCAGTGCTCTCCGTCCGTCTTACCTCTGTGAAGACTTCTGGGACTTTGGTTAAGTTGATCATTGATAAGTTAAAACATACGAAGAGTTTGTCCTGTCGATGATTTTAACAGGCAGGAATGTATCTGGCTGCGACTAACAGAAAACCCAACGCAGAGTGGCTTAAACAAGCCAGGGGGTTATTTTCCCGATGAAACAGCAAAAAAAACCAAAAAAAACCAAAAACCCTGGGGCTGAGAGGTTGAGGCCCTAAGAACTACTCAGGGGCTTCAGGGAGCCAAACAAGTCTCCCCCCGACCTTGGCCGTCCCAGCCAATGGCTGTGGCCTCATTGGTGCAGAATGGCCAGGACTCTACCTTGAGATGAGTCTGTGGTCTCTGCAGGGAAAAGGGCAGAGAACAAAAATGGTTTCTTATTTAAGGTTATGTGACAAAGAATTCTCTCTCCTGGAACTTCCATCTGTATTTCTTTGGCCACTCTTTGCTACAAGGATTCTGGGAAAGAAAGAGACTTTATTTCCAGCTTCTTGTAGAAGGAGGCAAGGAAGAAGGGAATCAGAATGGATCCAGTGATCCAACCCGTAGTTTCCCCGCAAGGGGAAAGCTGAGGTCACTGTGACAGAAACACCAGGTTGTGCCTGATGTAAAAGCTTACCCGCGTCAGAGACTTTGACCTGCATTGATAACTCCTGGAAATCTAGATTATTTGGTAGTCTTTATGTTGGTGGAATTTCTTCTTGTCTTAGTTCAGGAATAAATCTAATTTCCAAAGAGAAAACACCTTTGATCATGGAAAGCGGTTCTTGTGTTTTTACACCTATTGATAAAAGGACTTAAGGCCGATAACTAAGTACTAAGACAGTACTAAGACAGTACTAAGACTTAGTACCAACTACTAAGACAGTACTGTAACTGTCTTTTTCTCCTTCACTCTTTTCTGCCTGTCAAGTGCTTTTTTTTTTCCACTGAAAATTATACAGCATAACACATCCATTTTACCTTTTAAGAAACATTATTTTTAATATATCTTATTATTGTAATGTATTTTAAAATTGAAGTATAGTTAATTTACAGTGTTGTGTTGATTTCTGCTGTACAGCAAAGTGACTCAGTTCTACACACACAGACATTCTTTTTTATATTCTTCTCCATTACGGTTTATCCAGGATATTGAATATAGTCTCCTCTGGTGTACAGTAGGGCCGTGTTGTTATCCTTTCTGTATGTGGATAGTGTGCAGGTACTAGTCCCAAACTCCTAGTCCATCCCTCCCCATTTTACCTTTTATTACTCTTAAGATACTCTTTCTCTTCTCCCTCTTCCTTCCGGCCCACCACACATCTCAAGTTGCTTTTAAAATAGACTGGTTCAGTGTAGTTCATACTTTTTCCCTTTAGGGTTTTTTTTAGAGTGGTCACTGCAATAACATCTGGCCAATGAAGCCAGAATTTGTTTAGAAAATGAAGTCATTTTGGAGGCAGTTTGATAATAGAATTATCATCAGATTTGTGCCATGTTTTGCTGTTTGAAATTTTCCAGAATGATGAGCTAATAAAAATACCAGTTGGCTCATCCTTAGTTTATACTGTTTATTTAAATATCTAGTCCTTTAAAAATGCATGGCAGTGGTGGTGGTGGGGGCGGGGCTTCCCTGGTGGTCTAAGACTCCAAGCTCTCAATGCAGGGGGTCTAGGTTTGATCCCTGGTTGGAGAGCTAGATCCCACATGTGACAACTAAAGATCCTGCATGCTGCAACTAAGACCAGGTGCAGCCAAATAAATAAGTATTTTAAAAAAATGCATGGGATAATAGTGACCATAAATATTCCTTTAGGTAAAATGCTTAATAAACCGCCTGAGATGTGGCACTGTTTCAGTACTACTCCATAGTAGATTTGCGGTGTGTGGGGATGACCTTGGCAAGAAACCCTCATTCTNCAAAAACCCTGGGGCTGAGAGGTTGAGGCCCTAAGAACTACTCAGGGGCTTCAGGGAGCCAAACAAGTCTCCCCCCGACCTTGGCCGTCCCAGCCAATGGCTGTGGCCTCATTGGTGCAGAATGGCCAGGACTCTACCTTGAGATGAGTCTGTGGTCTCTGCAGGGAAAAGGGCAGAGAACAAAAATGGTTTCTTATTTAAGGTTATGTGACAAAGAATTCTCTCTCCTGGAACTTCCATCTGTATTTCTTTGGCCACTCTTTGCTACAAGGATTCTGGGAAAGAAAGAGACTTTATTTCCAGCTTCTTGTAGAAGGAGGCAAGGAAGAAGGGAATCAGAATGGATCCAGTGATCCAACCCGTAGTTTCCCCGCAAGGGGAAAGCTGAGGTCACTGTGACAGAAACACCAGGTTGTGCCTGATGTAAAAGCTTACCCGCGTCAGAGACTTTGACCTGCATTGATAACTCCTGGAAATCTAGATTATTTGGTAGTCTTTATGTTGGTGGAATTTCTTCTTGTCTTAGTTCAGGAATAAATCTAATTTCCAAAGAGAAAACACCTTTGATCATGGAAAGCGGTTCTTGTGTTTTTACACCTATTGATAAAAGGACTTAAGGCCGATAACTAAGTACTAAGACAGTACTAAGACAGTACTAAGACTTAGTACCAACTACTAAGACAGTACTGTAACTGTCTTTTTCTCCTTCACTCTTTTCTGCCTGTCAAGTGCTTTTTTTTTTCCACTGAAAATTATACAGCATAACACATCCATTTTACCTTTTAAGAAACATTATTTTTAATATATCTTATTATTGTAATGTATTTTAAAATTGAAGTATAGTTAATTTACAGTGTTGTGTTGATTTCTGCTGTACAGCAAAGTGACTCAGTTCTACACACACAGACATTCTTTTTTATATTCTTCTCCATTACGGTTTATCCAGGATATTGAATATAGTCTCCTCTGGTGTACAGTAGGGCCGTGTTGTTATCCTTTCTGTATGTGGATAGTGTGCAGGTACTAGTCCCAAACTCCTAGTCCATCCCTCCCCATTTTACCTTTTATTACTCTTAAGATACTCTTTCTCTTCTCCCTCTTCCTTCCGGCCCACCACACATCTCAAGTTGCTTTTAAAATAGACTGGTTCAGTGTAGTTCATACTTTTTCCCTTTAGGGTTTTTTTTAGAGTGGTCACTGCAATAACATCTGGCCAATGAAGCCAGAATTTGTTTAGAAAATGAAGTCATTTTGGAGGCAGTTTGATAATAGAATTATCATCAGATTTGTGCCATGTTTTGCTGTTTGAAATTTTCCAGAATGATGAGCTAATAAAAATACCAGTTGGCTCATCCTTAGTTTATACTGTTTATTTAAATATCTAGTCCTTTAAAAATGCATGGCAGTGGTGGTGGTGGGGGCGGGGCTTCCCTGGTGGTCTAAGACTCCAAGCTCTCAATGCAGGGGGTCTAGGTTTGATCCCTGGTTGGAGAGCTAGATCCCACATGTGACAACTAAAGATCCTGCATGCTGCAACTAAGACCAGGTGCAGCCAAATAAATAAGTATTTTAAAAAAATGCATGGGATAATAGTGACCATAAATATTCCTTTAGGTAAAATGCTTAATAAACCGCCTGAGATGTGGCACTGTTTCAGTACTACTCCATAGTAGATTTGCGGTGTGTGGGGATGACCTTGGCAAGAAACCCTCATTCTGCTGCAAAAGCCACCACGTTTGATTTTTAATCCTGTGGCACCAGCATTTAATATACAAAGTGCACAAACCATTAATAGACACATTTTGAAAGTATATAATGTTATACTTTTATAATCCCTTTACTACCTAATACGCTACTAATAACTGAAGCTGATGAAACCATTTATATTTGTAACACATATTAAATCCTGTTCCCATTTATGATACTGGCATATAAAAAGATAATGATCACTTTCTAGCTCTGAAGTAGTTTTTCTGTGAATAAGATAAATCATGTATTAGTCTGCATATTGAGTTGATCTGGAGCTTAACTACATCTCTTGGATAGGAAGATGCTTAAATATAAGACTTGAAAATTAGCCATTTTTTTTTTCAGATTTTGAAAGTAATACAAATTTATAGAATATTTGAAAATACAAACAGATGTAAAAAAGAAAAACCAAAAGGCATCCCTAAATCTAGAATCCAGCAGTAACCACTGATAACATTTTGGGTATTTTTTTCCTGGTCTCTAAAAACTATGCTCAGACATAATTTATTTTAGCAACAGATACTGAGTTCCTGCTACACGTCAGTGACAGTATTGGGCTTTGGTGGGCGGGTGGGGGGCAGACAAAACCAAGATAGATACGGTTCTTATCCCCATGTGATTTGTGTCCCTAAAATTCTAAACTGGGATCCTACCTCCCTTCTTTGAAGGAAATGGAAACCCACTCCACTATTCGTGCCTAGAGAATCCCATGGACAGAGGGGCCTGACAGGTTATAGTTGATGGGGTCTCAAAGAGTTGGACACGACTGAGTGACAAATGCTTTGGTATCATGGGTATTTTCCATCTGATTAAAGATTCGTGAAGAACAGGATTTTAAATAGCTCTATAATAACCTTGACATATGATTTGCTTAAACATTATGACATGTTTTCTTTTTTTGCTCAGACAGTAAAGAATCTGCCTGCAGTGCAGGAGACCCGAGTTTGATCCCTGGGTCGGGATGATCCCCTGGAGAAGGGAATGGCAACCCACTCCAGTATTCTTGCCTGGAGAATCCCATGGATAGGGGAGCCTGGTGGGCTAAAGTCCATGGGGTCACAAGGAATTGGACACAACAGAGCAACGAACACTTCCTCTTTATGACATTTTATAACATTTTTAGGTGGTCATTCATTGAGAGGAACCTAATGTTTCTATTCAAATTGTCCCAGATTTAGGTTTTGGCTCTATCATTTAATGGTTGTGGTGGTGGTGTTTAATCGCTAAGTCACCACTGACTCCTTTGCTACTCCACGGGCTGTAGCCCACCAGGCTCCTCTGTCCATGGAATTTCCCAGACAAGAATACTGGAGTAGGTGGGTTGCCATGCCCTCCTCCAGAGGATCTTCCTGACCCAGGGATTGAACCTGTGTCTCCTGCATTGGCAGGCAGATCCTTTACCACTGAGACACCAGGGAAGCCCATTGGTTGTGTGGCCTGGGGCAAGTTAATAACTTCTCTGAGCCTCAGTCTTCTCATTGCTAAAATGGAATAAATGTAGTTTCTAGGTTATAAGAAAAATACTGTATATCAAGCATGCACCAGTGTCATATATAGTGTGATACTCAAGAATTGGCAGGTAATGAGTGTTAATTTAACACTGCTGCCCCAAACCCTTTTTGCCTGAAAAACATTTTTTTTTCATCCTTAATTGTTCTCATAGGAAAAATTCTTTCTAGTGAAAATTTTACCTCAAAGGGAATAGACATTTAAGGCTTTTGATAAATTTGCAAAAATATTTTCTGGCAAGATTCACGGGTTAGGCAGAAGAGACAACAGATTTGTAGGCTGTCTGCTCCTTGTACCTGTGATCCTACCACCTGGCTTGAGTTAGTGGTAGTGAGAGATTAGGAAATAACTGAATGACCAATCTAGAGTTAGAGTTCTGTTGGTTTCCTTCATCGAAAACTTTGAATGATGTTTATCATACACCATTAGCATGTCTGGGAGTCATGTAAATTAAAACCAAAGGAGATTTGAATTCTTTTCTATCTTTGATTCTCTTTACCCTTGAGTACAGCACAGCACCCTTGAACCTGGTGTGTGTGCATGCTAAGTCCCTTCAGTCTTGTCTGACTCTTTGTGACCCCATGGACTGTAGCCTGCCAGGCTCCTCTGTGCATGGGATTCTCCAGGCAAGAATACTGGAATTGGTTGCCGTGCCCTCCTCCAGGGGATCTTCCCAACCCAGGGGTCGAACCGGCATCTCTTGTGTTCCTTGCATTGGCAGATGGGTTCTTTACGACTGGCGCCACCTAGCAGTAAAACATTCTCTACCATGAAGCTTTAAACCATTAAACTACCTTGAAGCATTTTAGTCTAGGAGCAAAATTTTTAACTGGCATATGTTTACAATTCCTTACAGTGCTGTAAGGAACTTTGGGGAAGAGCACAAACCTATATATTTCTGTGGAGGGGATGTACTGTTTTTATTATTGCAGAGCAGGCTCAGAATGATTTGATTTTCTTACAGACTCCTATTAAGTCAGATGTCATAGATACCTATTTAGTATATTATGAATTAACTTAAGAACACACACTTTTTTATTACAGAAATTTAAAAAGCAATATAAGGGAAACTTTTAAAAAGAAAAATAATCATTTGTCATGTCACTATCTTATAGCTGTTTTCATTTTTCTGCCTTGGAATGTAATCCTTGGGAATGTTATCTTGGAATGTAATCCTGGCTGTCCAGTGGTTAGGTCTCCACACTTTCATTGCCAAGGATGTGGGTTTGATCCCTTGACAGGGAACTAAGATCTCACAATCTGCTCAGCTCAGCCAAAAAAAATAAATAAATAAAAGAGAAATGTAGCCCTTGAGACACATCCTTGACTATTTGCATGGGGTTTATGTAGTTGTAGCATTGATTTTTGTATTCATCATTAATCTACTATATTAAGTGTTTTTGTATTTCTAAGTTTTCAGAATTAAAATTTTAGGGTTGGATAATGGTACATCTGATCAAAAAAACTTTTTTTGCAGTTATTGACAGCCGTATAGTGAATGTGAATTACATAGCTTTTTTCTCCTTTAGAACTATATTCCGCGGGAACAGCTTTGAGGAATATAGTCACTAAAAAATGATGGTGATTTTGAAAGCAGCTGCCAGCTTTAATTGGGCACTTACTGTGTGCACTATTGTGGTGCTTTTATGCCTCTGCAATCATTTCAGCCTCTCATGCAACAACACATGAGACACAGATGCTGTTTGGATCTTTGTTTTACAGACAAAAAGGCTGTAACTCCTGTGAATTTTTGGAATTCTGAGTGGATCTAGACACTAGTTTTCCTTGTTGTAGAGTCCAAGCTCTTATATACTGTGGAGACGTATCAAATCTGAGTCTAGAATCTAGAATGATCAGCTCTACTCCAGATCAGATTTCAGTGCTTCCTCAGTTCCCTGCTGAAATACAGAGGGCTGTGGTGGTAGGCACAGAGATGGGCTAGAATTCTTGGTGAGAGTGCAGATGTTCCAAAGCACTACCTTCTGCTACCTTTGGTTAGGTTTTCTCTGTTCTTTCCTTTGTGAAACAGGTATAATAACACCTCTCTCCTAGGGTTATTGTGAAGATTATGAAAATGTGTATAAAGTTGGTTTCCTGTTGGTGCCCTGTACCTTAGTCTGTGTGTTTCAAACTCACCTCCTATTCTCTAGCATCTAGCCCAGTGCTGTGAAAAATAACTTGTGTGTGTTTACAGAGTAAATGACTCATGATGGATCTGGGTTAAAGACTGTCCCATTTTGGGCTGGTGGGACCTGCATTGACCTCATAGGATGGAACTTTAAAGCTAAAGCATGTGCTTGACCTTAAGAAACACCAAATAGGGGCATTCCTGGTGGTCCAGTGGTTAAGACTCTGCACTTCCCCTGCAGGGAGTGTGGGTTCAATCCCTGGTCAGGGAACTGAGATCCCACATGCCCCGTGGTGTGGCCAAAAATAAATAGATAAATAAAGCCTTAAAAAAAAAGACACCAAATAGTTTTGCCTTACTTAAGTAAGTAAGGCAGAGTAATTCTCCACATGCAAGGTAGTCTTTTTGCACCTTTGAGTCCAGTAGAATGTTATATTACTAATGATAATACACGAATGTGACTTTTGAATGAGGATACGTGGAACTTCATTCAAGCGAGGTTTGTGTCTACGTCTGAACTACATTAGTTTTATAAATTGAAATTTGTCAAAGTGCATATAATTTTTCAATGTATTTGGTTACAGATTATTATTATTATTCTTAGAATAATACATTTCCAGCCTTTGACTGTGTGGATCACAATAAACTGTGGAGAATTCTTAAAGAGATGGGAATACCAGACCACCTAACCTGCCTCTTGAGAAATCTGTATGCAGGTCAGGAAGCAACAGTTAGACCTGGACATGGAACAACAGACTGGTTCCAAATAGGAAAAGGAGTACGTCAAGGCTGTATATTGTCTCCCTGCTTATTTAACTTATATGCAGAGTACATCATGAGAAACGCTGGACTGGAAGAAACACAAGCTGGAATCAAGATTGCCGGGAGAAATATCAATAACCTCAGATATGCTGATGACACCACCTTTATGGCGGAAATTGAGGAGGAGCTAAAAAGCCTCTTGATGAAAGTGAAGGAGGAGAGCGAAAAAGTCTTAAAGCTCAACATTCAGAAAACGAAGATCATGGCATCTGGTCCCATCACTTCATGGGAAATAGATGGGGAAACAGTGTCAGACTTTATTTTTTGGGGCTCCAAAATCACTGCAGATGTTGACTGCAGCCATGAAATTAGAAGATGCTTACTCCTTGGAAGAAAAGTTATGACCAACCTGGATAGTATATTCAAAAGCAGAGACATTACTTTGCCGACTAAGGTCCGCCTAGTCAAGGCTATGGTTTTTCCTGTGGTCATGTATGGATGTGAAAGTTGGACTGTGAAGAAAGCTGAGCGCCGAAGAATCGATGCTTTTGAACTGTGGTGTTGGAGAAGACTCTTGAGAGTCCCTTGGACTGCAAGGAGATCCAACCAGTCCATTCTGAAGGAGATCAACCCTGGGATTTCTTTGGAAGGAATGATGCTAAAGCTGAAACTCCAGTACTTTGGCCACCTCATGCGAAGAGTTGACTCATTGGAAAAGACTCTCATGCTGGGAGGGATTGGGGGTAGGAGGAGAAGGGGACGACCGAGGATGAGATGGCTGGATGGCATCACGGACTCGATGGACGTGAGTCTGAGTGAACTCCGGGAGATGGTGATGGACAGGGAGGCCTGGCGTGCTGCGATTCATGGGGTCACAAAGAGTTGGACACGACTGAGCGACTGAACTGAACTGAACTGTTTCAATATGATTTAAAAGCATCTAAGTAAGAGACGGTTTTTTAATGTTAGTTTGTTCATTACATGAGGATATTCATTAAGGTATTTTGGGTAGGAGCGAGATAAACTACTTCTCCCAGTACAGTGGATGGCTTGAGCAACTTGAGTTCATGACCTGGTCTTTCCCCTGACACTATCACCTTGTACAAGTCACTTAACCTGTTAGGGTTTGGATTAGATGCCCCATAAAATCCTTTCCATCCCCAGGATTCTGGGTCTTTTGCACAGTATGCAATATAAACCCAGTACTAATGGCATGTGGTGTTAGAGTCTAACTCAGCTCTACATCCATGAGTAGTTTTGGTAGGAGTTTGCCTTGATCTGAGTCGCACACATGAGCATTCACAGCAAATGAGGAAGATGGTGAAATGAAAACGGTTGCAGTATCTTTGGAGGAGTGATTATTTCCAAGACAGCTGACCACAAGCTCTTGCTTTCTGACATCTTGGCAGTCAGGTTTACAGTGCCCTGTATTCTGTGGGCTCAATGTTAGCTAATGTAAGGGTTTCTGCAGTAACTGAGCAGGAAGGATAGATGAACAAAGGAGATTGTATGCTTCCTCAAGTAGCATCTTTTTGTCACATTTTCCTTCCTCCTTTGCCAATGTGTCCAGTTATCAAGTTTCATGTGCCAGGGTTTATATCTGTCATACAAACCACTAGAGAAATGTAGCTGGGAAAAGTAATAATGTTCATTAGAAAAAAGTGAATGTGTTGGTCGTTCAGTCATGTCCGACTGTTTGTGACCCCATGGACTGTAGCCCACCAGGCTCCTCTGTCCATGGGATTCTCCAGGCAAGAATNGTTTATATCTGTCATACAAACCACTAGAGAAATGTAGCTGGGAAAAGTAATAATGTTCATTAGAAAAAAGTGAATGTGTTGGTCGTTCAGTCATGTCCGACTGTTTGTGACCCCATGGACTGTAGCCCACCAGGCTCCTCTGTCCATGGGATTCTCCAGGCAAGAATATTGGAATGGATAGCCATTCCCTTCTCCAGGGGATCTTCCTGACCCAAGGATCAAACCCAAGTCTGCTGCATTGCAGGCGGATTCTTCACCAGCTGAGCCACCAGGAAAATCTCAATTAAAAAGACATCTGTATGCCCACATTTTAAGTATTTTCAACATTGATTTAATTATGTATTGATTATTGAGAACTAACACAGTATCTCTTATCTTGTACAGAATACCACTGGAGCTTGTATTATTTATGTTTTGAGTTAATTCCTTTATCATATTCTGAACTTATGAAGTGCCATTCAAATTCATATTGTGACAGGCTTTTATTTTTTTAAATTGCTTGATTATACTGATTTACTTCTAAAATGTCAGGGAAATGTATGTTTAGCTTCAATATTGGAGGAGCAGTCATATAAAGAAATGTTTTAGTCCAAGGGGAATGTTTTTCTTAAAAAAATTTTTATATGGGAAACAGAAATCCAAGATACAGAGTTTTAATTTTCTTATAGGGATCTGTAGTTTAGTAAAACATTGCTGGCAGTCATATTGTCACCTCAACAGAAAGATTACTTCAAAAGTATATTTATGGGGAGTTCCCTGGAAATCCAGTGGTTAGGAATTGGTGTTTTCACTGCCAGGTTCAGTCCCTGTTTGGGGAACTAAGGTCTCACAAGCCATGCAGCCTAGCCCCCCAAATTATCAGCAGTGAATGGATATCTGGGATGAATTAATTATGGAAAGTTTATTTGACCAAGTCTAAGTAAGTAGGATTGAACAAAAAAAAATAGAAAAATGGATTTGAATAGGAGGGAAGTTCTGCATAAATGATTAGCTTTCAAGCTTGTGAAAATTGTCTCTTATAATAAATCTTTCAAGAATAGCAAGGCCATTTGAAAAACCTGGTGGGAAATTATTGTATGTGTTAAAATCATGAGGTCATGCATTGGGGACTGCACAGTGAATGAGGCCTTTTACCTTTAAAAAGAATACCACATCTAGTAGAAAAGAAAATCTACCTAAACTTGTTAATAGGAAAGAAAAGGACATCCCATAGAATAAGGCTGTATTTACTTAATGTGCATCTTAGTCTGGGGTTGCCTACCTCTATCCCACAAGATAAAGGCTTGTTGTAACTAGTTTATTTGGGAGGTGCTCTCAAGGAGAGGAAGTGAGGGAATAAAGGGAGTCATGTGGGGAAGAAGGCAAAGCCAATACAGTGATGCATAATTGACTTGGTTACCTCTGAGGGTAACTGCTGTTTCTGGTGAGTTCCCCCTGAATCATACATCTAAGTGACTCTGAAAGAATCATTCGTCTATCAACTTCTGTCCCTCTTTGAAGAGGATCGAGGATTCCCAGGTCGCTCTGGTAAAGAATCTGCTTGCCAATGCAGGAGGTGCCGGTTTGATCCCTGGGTCAGAGAGATCCCCTACCTGGAAGCTCCCATAGACAGCCTGGCAGGCTACAGTCCGTAATGTTGCAGAGTTGGACACAATTGAGCAATTGAGTGCGCATGCGCATGCACACACACACACACACACACACACACACNAGATCCCCTGGAGAAGGAAATGGCAACCCACTCCAGTATTCTTGCCTGGAGAATCCCATGGATGGAGGAGCTTGGTGGGCTACAGTCCACGGGTCGCAAAGAGTCAGACATGACTGAGCGCCTTCACTTTCACTTTCTGAGCCTTAGTTTGCTCATCTATGACATCTTGACTGTTTTGCAAAATGTATTGCAAATAATGATGCAGAAGGCAGAAAGTGGCTGAGAGATGTGGACGGGTTTGTTCCCTTTTGCGTTTTTGGTCATACGTCCTCTGTGGCACCTGCACGAGACAACCTGGCTGCGTACAGACTTGGGTCTCGGGGTTAAATGCCCCTTGGCTGTTGCTATGGCACCTGAGGACCAATGAGGCCCAGACGGGTCCCTCCAAGAGAGTGCCGTGCTGCTTCCTGGGCGTGTCCTTCTGTCCGGAAGGGCTCACTGTGGCGTCTCCATCTCTTCTCTGCCTAGTCTTCAAGAGAACTCCTTGGGAATGGAGGGAGCGATATGCGTTGCCACTGCACTGTCTGGAAACCACGGGCTCCGGCACATCAAGTGAGTGGGGCTCAGCGGCACCTGCCCTTTCCCACCAGCTTGGTTCACCCTTAGAAGTGCTTCCAGGTCAGGCCCTGCCTCCCCTCTGAACCTCGGAGCCAGCTGACCCCAGTCCGCCAGTAGCTCTAGAGGGAACTCCGTATACAAGGGGGCCGTTTGGAGCCTCGTCCATGGGACAGTGGAAGCACGAAAGTTTCACCTGGGTTTAGCATTTCAGGTAGTGACCACCTACTCCTTACTGATGAGGACCTTCAGGCCTCCAGCCAGTTTCTCAAGCCCTGTCCTGATCCTTCTTTTCCAGTCTCCAGGGAAACCACATTGGAGAGTCTGGTGCCAGGATGATCTCGGAGGCTATCAAGACAAACGCTCCCTTGTGCACTGTGGAAATGTGAGCAAAACAAGTTCCTGGTGGTTCCGGTAGACACACAGCTGAAAGCTTTCCAACAAAGGACCATTTCTCAAGGGTGCCTTCCTGTGGTCTGGGAATGATACAGACCCACAAGAGCGCTGGTCTTTTGCAAGGAGGCAGGAAAGGTGCTGTCAGAGGAGGATACGAGCCCCTCTCCTGGTCCAGGGTCAGTCCAGGCAGGGGAGAGATGGATGCTCCACGACAGCACGGAGAACAGACGGTCTTCTGCCAAGGGACTCAGGGATGGGTCTCAAAGCTCAGCAAGAAGCCAGTCAGCGCCTATTTATATCCTGGGGTCTTTAACGTGCCCCTACCTTTTCTTATCATGATTGTCCTGGATAAAATCACTCCTTCACTCTAAAATGAACTGCCATCTTCAAGCCCACGAAGAGTGTCAATTTGGCATCAGTGACAGAGGGAACATCTTTTTTCAAAAAGAAAAGGCTATAGGAGTATGATCTTTAGAGTCATATGGAAAAATTAGGAAAAAAAAATTTGAAGAGAAAGGAAGGCTTTAATTATAGGATTCTGGAGCACAGACAAAAAAAATTCTCCAAGGTTTTTGTCATCTTTTACCCATTACAAAATCTCTCAAAGGCAGAGATTATGTCTACTGTCTGTCACTTGGAATCTGGCATGGTGGTTATCAATAGCATGTTAAACATCAATGTCTTCATACTATCTTTCTGTATTAGGTTCCCCAAAACACTTCTGCATCTACAGCTTCCCCATGAGAGCAAGACAACCGAGCTTCCACGTGGCATAAACTCCCTCAGATGCCTTTCAGTGTTGGAAGGAAAACTATTCCAAATGAACATCAGGGGTTCCACTACATAACCAAGGAAAATGGTTATGGAAGCTATAATTTTTAAATTTGAACAGGAACTATTGTTCCAATGTTTCTTTAAAAATGAGGACTTGGGCAAGAAACATCGTTGGACGATATAACCATGAATGAAATCCTATTAAGGGAGGAAATCATACAGTCTCTGAGTATCACCCCAGAGAGGTATTTACAAAGGCTCCATAAAAACGGAGACATTTTGGGGATTTCCTTGGCATTCCAGAGGTTAAGACTCTGCACTCCCAATGCAGGAGGCATGGGTTAGATCTCTGGTTGAGGAAACTAAGATCCCACAAGCTAAAAAAAAAAAATAATAATTATGCTGGTATATTTTATTTTAATGGAGACATTTTGTAAATGTCACCTTGTCAAAGTGATGAAACTCCACATCACTGATGGGAAAAATAGACACCCTGTGACCCCAGTGTGATGGCTGAGAAGGACATGTCACTGATGTACTGTTCCTGCCAAAAGTGTTTATCTGAATCTAATCATGAAGGAACAGTCAGACAAAATCCAAATTGAGGGGTACTCTGGGAAAAACTAGCATGGCCTCTTAAAAATTGTCAACATCATGAAAAAAAACAAAAAGGCTGGGACTGTTTCATTATTAAAGAGTCTTAACTTAAGAGCTTTGATTGGATCCAAGAGAGGGGAAACAATCAGCTATAAATAACATTATTTGGAAGGCAGGGACATTTGCTCGTAAGTCTTACATAATCTTCACTAGATTACTGGTTCTGAAAGGTATTGTTTCTGGGTATAGAATTCCAGGATGATAGTCTTTTCTTTCAGCACTTTCAAGAGGTTGCTATACTGTCTTCTGGTTTGCACTGTTTCTTGCTGAGGTGAGGTGATGGGCCAGTAGCCTGACTGGAATCAGAGATGAAGTGGTGGGTGAGATGGTGTGTAGAGTATGATATCTTCATAAACTTTAAATGCAGAAAGAAAAAAAAAAGGGAGAGAGGTAAGTGAATGTTTAAAATGTTACATATTATTTGTTCTAAATCAAAGTTGTTGGTGTAAATTCTTGATGACTTCTATTGTGTGTGTTTCTTTTGAGTTTGCTGTAATGTGAGATTGTATAAATAAACCTTTCTGTGGCCAGAAAGATGATGGAGTAAGAAGCTCCAGAATTCACTCTCTGACAGAAACAGAAAACACTGACTTAATAACAGTATGCAATTCAAAAGTCATTATGAGAATGCCTTGACAAGCTCAAAGACAAGAACAGCAGCAGTGAAATGGATTAGCAAAGTGGTTTCATTTCATCTACACCAGCCCCTTTCCTAAGCCAGCAAAGCTAGCAATTGGGAGAAAAAGCCCAATTTGCTGCTTCTCCTTTGGAATGTAAAGAGAATAGTGGAACATACCTTTGACTTTCCAGCTTTTAGGGGAACTACCCAAGGGATTGGTTTTTATTTTGCCTGACTTGGAGTACTGATGGGGATCTGGCATAGTTTTGTTGCCTGGAGACCTGTGTCTGAGAACCTGCAGTACTGCAGACAGACATTAGAGGGAGGAAGAGACTCATGAGAAAGTAATCAGAAGACTTTCTTTTCCCAGCATGCCCAGAGAAGAGGCAAACCTTCTGAAAGGTTTTAAAGGCCTCCAGAATCTCTTGCTGGGATGACTGATGGAAGTCTTCCTCTATGAGGCCAATCTATAAAGACTGGGAGAGATGGCTGTTTTTTTAAGTGAAAAATCATAAGATAACAAGGCAACTAACACGGCACACAAAAAAGCAAAACATGGACCAATCAAGTGGATCAAATAAACCTTAAGCTGACCCTGAGGAAATAAAGATCTGTGAGTTACCTGGCAAAGAATTCAAAATAATCATTTTAAAGAACCTCAGTGTACTGCAAGAGAACACAGGAAATGGAATAAACAAAGCAGTGTGTGAACAAAGTGAGAATATCAACACAGAGAAACTGTAAAAAAGAACCAAACAAATTCTGGAACTGAAGGATACAGAAACTGAATTGAAAAATTCCCCAGAGGGATCAACATCAGACTTGGTCAGGCAGAAGAAAGAATCGGTGACTTTAAGACAGTTCATTTGCAATTATTGGTTCAGAGGAATGAAATGAAAAAAGAGGAAGAAAAGCGAAAAAGCCTTAGGGATTTATGGACCAATATATACTATAAGAGGAGAGAGAGATAAGCGGACAGCTTCTTTGAAGAAATAATGGCAGGAACCTTCCCAAATCTAAGGACGGAAATGAACACTCATATTCAAGAAGCTTAAAAGAGTTCAACTAGGATGAACCCAAAAATGTCCATGCAAAGGGATCAAACAATCAGAAATCAAAGACTTGAGACTCTTGAGAGACTTGTTATGTCACAAGGGAACTCATGTAAGATAATCAGCAGATTTCTTAGCAGAAATAGTATAGGTCAGAAGGGAGTGGAATGATCTATTCAAAGGAAGAAAGAGAAAAACTTGTCAGCTAAAAATGCTATATTCAGCAAAACTACCCTTCAGAAGTTAAAGAGAAATAAAGACCTTCCTGGACAAATAAAACCCAAGGGAGTTCATAATCACTAAAACATATGAGATAAGTTCTCTGGTAAAGAAAATTCCTATAGTAGATGCACAAAAGCAAATGAGAAAGGAATAAAAGCATGTCACTATATTGCAAACTCTATCAAAATCTCAATGACATATTTGAAGACATAGAAAAAAATTAGAAATTCATACAGAATCTCAAAGGATTCCAAATAGTGAAACCAGTCTTGAGAAAGAAGTACAGAGTTGGAAGCCTCACACTTCCTGACTTCAAACATATTACAAAGTTACAGTAATGAACACAATTGAGGGTTTTCTTGGTGGTCCAGTGGTGAAGAATCTGCCTTATAAGGCAGGGTGTACAGGTTCGATCCTTGGTCTGGGAAGATTCCCACATCCAGCGGAGCAATGAGCCCGTGAGCCACAACTACTGAATCCACACTCTAGGGACTCAGAGCTACAACTGCTGGCCCTCCATGCCTAGAGCCTGTGCTCTGCAACAGGAGAAAAACCACCACAGTGAGAAGTCTGCACGGCAGCAAAGAGTAGCCCCTACTCACCACAACTGGAGAAAGCCCTCGTGCAGCAAGGAAGACCCACTACTGCAAAACAAACAAACAAAAAAAAAAACCCACAAAAACCGAAAACTTAAAAATGCCCATAATTGTACTAGCATAAAGGCAGACATATAGACAGTAGAGAGCCCAGAAACAAACCTTCTCATTGACAAAGTTGCCAAGGCTATACAATGGGGAAAGGATAGTTTCTTTAACAAGTGGTAATAAGAAAACTGGATACCCACATTGAAAAGGATTAACATGGACCCTTACTTTTCACCGTATATAAAAATTAACTCAAAATGAATTAAAGACCTAGGAGGATAGAAATTATTTCAAACATCTTTTCTGACCACAATGGTATGAAACTGGAAATCAGACATAGCAAGAAAAATGGGAAAAGAATAAACACACGGAGACTAAACAACATGCTACTAAAAAACCCAATGGGTCACAGTGAAATAAGCAGAAAGTACCCTGAGACAAATGAAAATGAAAACACAACCTTACAAAATCGATGAGATGCAGCAAAAGCAGGTCTAAGAGGGAAGTTCATAGTGATTCCAGACTTCCTCAAGAAACAAGAAAAGTCAAATAAGCACCCTAACCTATTACCCGAAAGACTTCGAAAAAGAAGAGTGAAGAAAACTCAAAGTCAGAAGGAAAGACATGATAAAAGATTGGCGAGGAGGTGGTGGCTGGATCGCTTTGTGATGAGAGACATGGTCTTGCTAAGCTGGGATGAGCTCCTGGTGGAGGAATGGCAGCAAGCGGGTGCCATGGGCATTACAGTGGCAGCAAGCGGGTGCCATGGGCATTACAGTGGCAGCGGGCGCCGTGGGCAGTACAGTGGCCGCGAGCGGGCGCCATGGGCAGTACAGTGGCCGCGAGCGGGCGCCGTGGACAGTACAGTGGCAGCAGTTGGACTGACCATTGCTGCTGCAGGATTTGCAGGCCATTACTCTTTGCAAGCCATGAAGCATATGGAGCCTCAAGTAAAACAAGTTTTTCAAAGTCTACTGAAATCTGCCTTCAGTGGTACCAATTACAGATGTGGGTTTGAGCCCCAAATGACAAAATTGGAAGCAGCATTAATATTGGGTGTAAGACTTCTTATATAGTGGCCAAAATCAATGAAGCTAAAGATTTACTAGGAGGTCAGACTAAAAAATGAAGTAAATGTAAGACGACTTTTAAGTTCTTATTCATTTATATGAGTACCAAGTTTTTATAATAAAATACTTCAAAGCTATGAATTTTAAAAATGATTTAGCACAAGCTAAATCAAAGCCTTGGTATAAATTTATCATATGATCCAGCAGTCCTATTTTTGGGTATATATACAAAAGAGTTGAAAATAACGTTCCAGAGATAGCTTTACACCCATGTTCGTTACAGGATTATTCACAGTGGCCAAGAGTTGGAAGCAACCTAAATGTTCATCAGCAGATAAATGAATAAAGAAAAGATGGTATATACATACAACAGGATATAACTCACATTTAAAAGGAGGGAAATCTTATCACATGTTACAACATGCATGAAGCTTGAGGACATTATACTAAGTGAAAAGTGAAGTAAGCCAGGCACAAAAAGATAAATATTGCATGATTCCACTTATATGAGGCATCAAAGATAGTCAGTCTTTGAAACATAGAGTATAGTGGTGGTGTAAGGGGTTGAGGGGAGGGGAGCAGAGAGTCCTCAGTGGTTATGGCATCCATTTTCAAAGATGAGGAACTTCTAGAGATCTGACGCACAACACTGCATACAGTTAACACTTCTGTACTGTATATTTAAGAAAAGTTCAGTTCAGTCGCTCAGTTGTGTACAACTCTTTGCGACCCCGTGGACTGCAGCACGCCAGGCTTCCCTGTCCATCACCAACTCCTGGCGCTTACTCAGACTCATGTCCATTGAGTCGGTGATGCCATCCAGCCACCTCATCCTCTGTCATCCCCTTCTCCTCCTGCCTTCAAACTTTCCCAGCATCAGGGTCTTTTCTAGTGAGTCAGTTCTTCACATCAGGTGACTTAAGTATTGGAGTTTCAGCTTCAGCATCAGTCCTTCCAATGAATATTCAGGACTGATTTCTTTAGGATGGACTGGTTTGATCTCCTTGCAGTCCAAGGGACTCTCAAGAGTTTTCTCCAACCCCACAGTTCAAAAGCATCAATTCTTTGGTGTTCAGCTTTCTTTATAGTCCAACTCTCACATCTATACATGGCTACTGGAAAAACCATAGCTTTGACTAGATAGACCTTTGTTGACAAAGTAATGTCTCTGCTTTTTAATGTGCTGTCTAGGTTGGTCATAACTTTTCTTCCAAGGAACAAGCATCTTTTAATTTCATGGCTGAAGTCACCATCTGCAGTGATTTTGGAACTCCCCCTCAAAATTGAGTCTGTCACTGTTTCCATTGTTTCCTCATCTATGTGCCATGAAGTGATGGGACCAGATGCCATGATCTTCGTTTTCTGAATGTTGAGTTTTAAGCCAACTTTTCCACTCTCCTCTTTCACTTTCATCAAGAGGCTCTTTAGTTCTTCTTCTCTTTCTGCCATAAGGGTGGTGTTACCTGCATATCTGAGGTTATTTATATTTCTTCTGGCAATCTTGATTCCAGCTTGTGTTTCTTCCAGTCCAGAGTTTCTCATGATGTACTCTGCATATAAGTTAAACAACCAGGGTGACAATATACAGCCTTCGCATACTCCTTTTCCTATTTGGAACCAGTCTGTTGTTCCATGTCCAGTTCTAACTGTTGCTTCCTGACC
>SJYX01021444.1:249991-292653 GCA_006410675.1 Oreotragus oreotragus | reverse complement strand
TTCTCCTTCTTTGGCTGCAAAGAATATAATCAATCTGATTTTGGTATTGACCATCTGGTGACGTCCTTGTGTAGAGTCTTCTCTTGTGTTGTTGGAAGAGGGTGTTTGCTATGACCGATGTGTTCTCTTGGCAAAACTCTATTAGTCTTTGACCGGCTTTGTTTTGTACTCCAAGACCAATTTTGCCTGTTACTCCAGGGATCTCTTGACTTTCTACTTTTGCATTCCAGTCCCCTCTAATGAAAAGGACATCTTTTTTGGGTGTTAGTTCTAGAAGGTCTTGTAGGTCTTCATAGAACTGTTCAACTTCAGCTTCTTCAGTGTTACTGGTTGGCGCATAGACTTGGATTACTGTGATATTGAACGGTTTGTCTTGGAAACAAGCAGAGATCATTCTGTCATATTTGAGGTTGCATCCAAGTACTGCATTTCATATCTTTTGTTGACTATGATGGGTACTCCATTTCTTCTAAGGGATTCTTGCCCACAGTAGTAGATATAACGGTCATCTGTGTTAAATTCACCCATTCCAGTCCATTTTAGTTAGCTGATTCCTAAAATTTCAACATTCACTCTTGCCAACTCCTGTTTGACCACCTCCAATATGTCTTGATCCACGGACCTAACATTCCAGGTTCCTATACAGTATTGCTCTTCACAGCATTGGACCTTAGTTCCATCTCCAGTTACATCCACAACTGGGTGTTGTTTTTTTTTTGGCTCCTTCTGTTCATTCTTTTTGAAGTCATTTCTCTACTGATCTCTAGTAGCATATTGAGCACCTACCGACCCGGGGAGTTCATCTTTCAGTGTCCTGTCTTTTATGCCTTTTCATACTGTTCATGGGGTTCTCAAGGCAAGAATACTGAAGTGGTTTGCCATTCCCTTCTGCAGTGGACCACGTTTTTGTTGGAACTCTCCATCATGACCTGTCTGACTTGGGTGGCCCTAGTTGGCTGGTAGTTTCATTGAGTTAGTCAAGGCTGTGGTCCATGTGATCAGATTGCTTAGATTTCTGTGACTGTGGTCTTCATTCTGTCTGCCCTCTGATGGAGAAGGATAAGAGGCTTATGGAAGCTTCCTGGTGGGAGAGACACTGAGGGGGAAACCTGGTCTTGTTCTGATGGGTGGTGCCGTGTTCAGTAAACCTTTAATTGAGTTTTTTGCTAATGAGTGGGGCTGTGTTCCCTCCCTGTTGTTTGACCTGAGGCCAAACTATGGTGGAGGTAATGAAAAGGTCCCCTGCACGCACACATTGCTACACTCAGTGCCCCCAACCCTGCAGCAGGCCATCGCCGACCCACGCTTCTGCGTGGACACTCATGGGCAGTCTGGGTCAGCCTCTTGTGAGGCCACTGCTCCTTTCTCCTGGGTCCTGGTGCACATAAGGTTTTGTTTGTGCCCTCCAGGAGAATGTTTCCCCAGTCCTGTGTAAGTTTTGGTGGCTCTGTGGTGGGGTTTGTGGCGACCTGCTCCAGGAGGGCTTATGCCATACCCGGGTCTGCTGCACCCAGAGCCCCGCCCCTGCAGCAGCCCACTGCTGACCCGTGCCTCCTCAGGAGACTCTCACACGCAGTCCTGGCTCAGTCTCTGTGGGGCCTCTGAGTCCTGGTGCACACAAGGTTTGTTAGAGCACTCTGAGCGTCTCTGGCGGGTATGGGGTTTAATTCTAAATGCAATTTTGCCCCTCCTACCATCTTGCTGGGGCTTCTCCTTTGCCCTTGGACATGGGGTATCTTTTTTTGCTGGAATCCAACATTTCCCGTCGATGGTTGTTCAGCAGTGAGTTGTAATTTTGGAGTTCTCACGGGAGAAGGTGAGCGCACATTATTCTACTCTGCCATCTTGGAGTTACTTAAAAAAAGAAACCTTAAAAAAGGTTAAGAAATGGTAAATTTTATGTTTTATTGACTACAATAAAAATTCAAAAAGGGAAAACTCCTGTGAGCTGTTATCTCATTTTTAACCTGATATGACTGGTTATCATTTTAACCTGATATGACTGATAGGACAGATTTGCCTTAGGTAAACCTTTATAACCAGTCATGATCTTTTAAAAACTATTTAAAAGTTTCCAAAATGAAAGAGCAAAAGCACTTGAAGAATCCTGGCAAATTCTTTACCTTTTGTTAAAAGTTTCAAGAGGGGAACACTTTGTACATTTCATAAGGGTGAAAACAAATCCATTGAAACTCGAACCATGAATATTTCCTTCTGAGAGATGCGTAAAAATAAGTCAGCATGAAGGCAGGTTCCTGTGGTAACTGGAACCACGTAATAGCATTTACATTTGGTGTTAACATGCATATAACAGGAAAAGGGATTCAGTTATTTTCAAGCTCTCAAACCCCAAATGTACTGAATAAACATTTCTTTAAAAAAATAAATATAAGAAATGGATTTGTATGACTTGAAGTTTAAATGTTCTTGCATTCCATAGTTAACAATTGTAACTGTATCACTTTCTCAGGTTTCTTTATTTTTCAAGTGGACTATCATGGTTTGGCTCAGCTACTAAATTAAATTATTGCCTGCTTGCACATTCCTGCTGGTTACACTATAATCTTTACCTCCATTGGAAAGAATGCCCTATTTTGAATGTTTGTTTCAGGCTGCTTGACTAGAAACACCTCTGTTAAGCCTTGAAGCATGGGTATGTAAGTGTGACTTGTGCTATGAATCTAGAAAGGAAAGAATTAAAAATGCTACACATTGTGTTAAAAATACACGTTACTAGGGATATGAGACACTCCAGAAGTGGAATGAAATAAAATACAAGGTCCTAATGTATAGCACAGGGAACTACAGTCAGTATTGTGTGATAAACCATAATGGAAAAGATATAAGAAAGTGTATATATGTGTATAACTGAGTCACTTTACGGCAGCGATTGACACAACATTGTAAATCAATAATACTTCAGTAAAAAAAAACTTTAAAAGTAGAGTGAAAAGTGGTATAATTAAATTGTCTTGATAATTGATTAGAATGGTTCTAGTTACAGGCAAACATGCATAGCATATATACATGGATATGTCTAATATACACATATCTACATGTCTGTATAATATTAATAGATTGAATTGTGTCCAATCAAAATTCATATGTTGATGTTCTGACCCCCAGAATCTCAGAATGTGACCTTGTTTAGAGATCGGGTCTTTACATAGGTAATCAAAGTGAAGTCATTAGGGTGGACCCTTAGGGTGGACCCCAATCCCATATAACCAGTGTATTTGTAAAAGGGAAATTTGGACACAGACACATAGAGGGCAGACAGTGTGAAGACACAGTAGGAGAACCTGGCCATCCCTCACAGCGCTCAGAAGAATCCAGCCTCAAAGCCCCTTCGTTTTGGACTTCTAGCTTCCAGAAATTTAAATTTAAATTTTCGGTTCAAGTTGCTATAGTTTAAGCCGTCTAGTTTATGGTACTTAGTTATGGCATCACTAATTAACTAATAGGTTTCCCTGTTATGCCACACATCAGGATATACTTATTTAGGGGTAATACATGATTAGTCTTTGAACATTTTAACATTTCTCAGTATCTCTTAAGCATTCTTAAGAAACTAGTTTCCCAGTTTTGGAGGCAGAGAAATTGAGGTTGGCCATGGTGATGAGGCAGTTAGATTTAGAAAGTGGATCTAGAACCTCTGACTCAATGCTGTATAAATTCAGATCACTCCATATTCAGGAATATATGCATTAGTGCAGTTTGTAGCAGTGCCAGAGTCCACTGGAGACATAAATCCACCTACTCTCTTTCAACACCAAAAAAACAAAACAAGCCCCTTGCCTCAAAATTATACATGTTAGAATTAAATTTTCTGGAAATAAGAAACAGATGGCATCAAATAACATGTTTTTCCACTGCCCCAAGGTGTACATGCCTTTTTCTTGTGCTCATTTTGTCATCCGTAGAGGGGACACTTGAGTTCAGTGCTCGGAAATGTGGCAGAGGAAGAGTTCCTTCAGCTGGGTCCCTCTTCGGATCCAGCACACCCAGGGTTCCTGTGTCCACTAACTGAGTAAAGCCACGTCTGAGTTCACGACCTCCAAGTGATGTGAGAACACTCCTGGACTACCCAAATCTCTGAGGGTGAACTGGAATTAGTGGTAGAGAAGAATCAAGATTTTTTAAACAAAAAAAGACTTTTGGCTGTCCTGTGCAGCATGTGGGATCTTAGTTCTCCAACCAGGGATCAAACCAGTGCCCCTTGCGTTGAGAGCACGGACCGCCAAGGAAGTCTTGAAGGAAGCTATTTTAAAATTCTAGATATTTTTGTTGTTGCTTTGGGAATTGAGAGAGGTTAATCTTTGGGTGAAAAAATTCTGTACCTACTTGAATTTTATAGACTAAGAGTGAAAGCTGTTAAACTCATCCAGCCGATGATTTTCACAGTAATTAACAAATTGTGTTGAAGAATAGTTGATTTACCATGTTATGTTAATTTCTGCTCTGCAGCAAAGTTACTCGGTTTTACATATATATATTCTTTTTCATATTCTTTTCCTTTGTGGTTTATCACAGGATATTGAATATGGTTCCTTGTGCTATACAATAGGAAATTGTTGCTGTTTATCCATCCTATATATAATAGATTGCATCTGCTAATCCCAAGCTTCCCATCCCTCCCCTTGGCAATCACAAGTCTGTCTTCTGTACCTTCATACGCGTGCATGCTAAGTCACTTCAGCTGTATCTGAGTCTCTGTGACCCAGGGACTATAGCCCACCAGGCTCCTCTGTCTTAGAATTCTCTAGGCAGGAATACTGGAGTGGGTTGCCATGCCCTCCTCCAGGGGATCTTCCTGACCCAGGGACTGAACTTGCATCTCTTATGTCTCCTGGATTGGCACACGGGGGCTTCATAGTAATTTTTAATTAGGAAGACAAAAGAAACTACCTTCTATGAAGCTGACATTCTTTCAATCATGCTTATATTGTCCGGTTTTCTATTAAATCAAAATATACCTAAATATGTCACCTGAAAAGTCTTATGCTAGTGTTGAAAATAAGACTATACAGTTTTTGGAGTAATGAAAAAGTCAAACCTTTTGGAAGAATTGACCTAGTCATTGGTAAACTTCTATTATCCATTCCAAAATTGAATTGAATTTCATATTTAGAACATAGCTAATCAAGGGACATTATATGATCATTATATTTATGAATCTGAAAATTCTTTGACACTAAACTTGTGGTATAGAATTTTCCTGTGTTTTATCTCCATGGATGCCTTTTCTAAATATACTTTTTTTGAGTGCTTTTATTATGACTGTTTCCATCCTAACATTTCAAACCTGAGATGGATAGTGTTACCGACTCAGTGGGCGTGAGTTTGAGCAAACTGGGAAATGGTGAAGGACAGGAAAGCCTGGTGTGCTGCAGTCCATGGGGATGCAGAGAGTCAGACACAATTTAACAACAACAACAATCTAGTTAGTCATTTCAGAGTGATTTTTGTTTTTGCTCATTTAAATTGTCAAGTTTAGTAGAGATACAAGAAATATAGCAAAAGTGAATTATAAATGATTTACACCACTCGGGTCAAGAAAGACAATATTCTCAGCATCCCAGGAACACGACTGAAGCGACTTAGCAGCAGCAGCAGCAGAGGCACTAGCCTCATGCCTACTCCTCTGAAGTCACGAATCTTCATCTGGAGAGTAGTATCTGTGTTAGTTTACCATATAGTTTTACCACGTGTGTGTGTATGTATGTGTGTGTTTTATATATAAATCTCCATCCCTGAATACTTTGTTGGGTTTTGCCTTCTTTTAAACTTCATCTAAATGCAATTATATTGTATATAACCTGTTGGGTCTGGCTTTCTCCCTCAAAATTTGAAATTGATCTCTATTGTATATACTGGAGTTTACTGATTTTCATTGCTGAATGTTTTCTGTGGTGTGAGCGTATCAATTTATCCTCTCCATGTGACAACCGCTGCCTTTTTATTGGACTCTTAGTTCCATACATATTTATTGTGATTATTGATGTTGGATTTAGGTCTGTAACTTTACTATTTGTTATTTGGTTCATCTGTTTTTAAGTTTTATGTTCAATAGACTATTTTTTAGAGCAGTTTTAGGCCCACAGGAAAGTTGAGCAGAAGTTCCAGAGTGTTCCCATCCGTTCCCTGTCCTCACACATGGATAGTCGTTAACAACGTCTCCCACCAGAGTACGACAGTCGTTCTAACTGCGGACCCTACATTGGCACGTCATAATCACGCCAAATCCATAATTTACACTAGGGTTCACTTTTGATGTTGGACATTAGATGGGTTTGAACAAATATATTATGGCATGTTCTTTTTTTTTTTTTTTTCCTGTCCAGCCTTCTTTTAGGTTAATTGATTTCTTATAAAGTTTCCATTTAATTTAGATTTCTAGCAGTAGCTCTTTTCCTTATTTTTTAAAATAGTAGATGTAGGATAACACCATGCATCCTCTAGTTGACACAACCTATTTAATTTCTTTACCACTTCGTATGAAAGGAAAGGCGTTGCAACCATTTGTCACCATCCTCCAGTCTTTATTGTTTTGTTCCTATATGTGTTACGGCTTCTCTGGTGGAGACGGTAGGGTCTGTCTGCAACGCAAGACACCTGGGTTTGCTCCCTGGATTGGGGAGATACCCTGGAGAAGGGAATGACTACCTACTCCAGTATTCTTGCCTGGAGACTTCCATGGACAGAGGAGCCTGGCGGGCTATCGTCCATGAATCGCAAAAAGTCTGACACAACTGAGCCGCTGTCACAAGTTAGAAACCCCACAGTACAATGTTATAAATTTTTGTTTTGAACAGTCATGTGTGTTTTATTAAAGAAATCAAGAGGATAAATTTGTGAATCTATTTACATATTTGCCATTTCTCCAAGTTTCTATGTAATGTTTACCTTCATCCTAGAAAAAAAAATCCGTTTAAGTTTACTTATAATACAGTTTTTGCTGGAGACCAGTTTCCTTAGTTTTATTTAAACATGTTTATCACTGCATATTTGTTCTTTTGTTTGCTCTGGAGTATTTTATTGTATGCATATACCAGTTTATTGTACTGACAATCATTTATTTTTTATCTGTTAGCTATTATGAATAAAGCTGCTATGAGTGTTGTTGTGTATATAGTTTGATGGACTAATTTCTCTTGGATGTGTGCCTTGGAATGAAAATGATATATGTTAAGACTATGTTTTGTTTTAGAAGATACTACCAGTTTTCCAAAGTGGTCATTACCACCTTGCACTGTATCTGCAGTCTTAAGAGTTTTCCAGTTGCTCTGTAACTTTGCCACTGATAGGTGTTGTGAATCTTTAATATTGTAGTCATTCTGGTGAGGATGTAGCAGCATTCCACCATGGCTTCAAATGTGCATGTTTTTGATTACTAATGAGGTTGAGCATCTTTTCCTGTTTCCTGGCTGTTTGGACAGTCACTTTGGTGATACATTTGTTTAATATGATGTCATCTTTGTTGTTGTTCAGCATGTCATGTCTGACTCTTTGTGACCCCATGGACTGCAGCACTCCAGGCTTCCCTCTCCTTCACCATCTCCTTGAGCTTGCTCAAACTCACGTTCATATCCTCTTACATAACTCCAATGCCTGGCTCTCTGGCTTCTAGCTGAGAGGTTGTGCAGGGCATGACGTGGTTCTCAGATGCTCCCCCTGAAATCAGCACATGTTCCCATGGAGAAGGCACTCGATGCTGCTTTCCCATTCCTGGTCTTCTGTTCTTCACTGTATCCTGGCTTGGCAGTTCTTCAATCTCTTGTTGATGCTGTGATGCCTGCAAGTGGATTTAAAAAAATGTTCATCTTTTTTTAGTTAACCACATAGGAGGGTCTCTGTTACCTTGTCTGTCTCTACTGGAAGTGGAATTTCTCAGAATTGTTTTCTTTTCATCAAATGATTTCTGTTTTTCTAATTTCAAAGATATGGAGGAAAACAAGCCACGAGACAGTAAGTTTCAGAGGGAATAACTTTTAAGGGGAATTTATATGGAACTTCACTTGTGGTTTTGTTATAAATTATTCCTTGGTTTTCAATGAATTTTTCATAAAAGACCCATACTTATATTTTCGGTTTTCATTTTACAACATTACTCCTTGATGTTTTAAGAAAATATATTGGCTAGAATTGAACTTTAAAATAGTCTAGATATATAATTATGGCAACAAGTAAGTCAGCATATTCTTTCACAGTAACTTCTTAAATATAAAAATATCTGCCCTTTCAGTTTATTTGCAACAAATGGAGTGTCTCTTTGAGTAGCCGTGGACTGTGTTCTCATAGAATTTATGCCATGTAATGCAGTGGACTGGGGGAGCTAGAGAGAGGATGGCAGAGTACAATGCTCCAGGGATCTGTCTTCCCACCTGGACAGCTGTTGCATGGGCAGAATCTATCTGATATCACTCTTTTGGAACTCTGGAGTCTGGACATGGGCTATCAGACTGATGAGGCCCAATGATATTATGCTAAGTGAAATAATGATTACTCTTATGTGAAGTACTTAGTCAAATTAATGGAGACAGAAAGTGGAATGGTGGTTGTCAAGGTATGGGAGGAGGGAAATTGAGTTATTGTTTAATGAGTAGAGTTTTGGATGGGTAAGATGAACTAGTCTTAGATGAAAACCACCTGGATGGTGGCTGTGGTTACACAACAGTGTGAATGTACTTAATGCCGCTGGACCATACTTAAAAATGGTTCAGATTGGTAAATTTTATATGTATTTTATCACAATTAAAAATAAATAATAAAAAGTGATACGAAGCATTGAACAACATTGTTATTAACTCTTATTCCTCAAATATCGAAATTGAACCCCAGTTTGAATGTATCGAGACTTCCCTGGTGGCTCAGATGGTAAAGCATCTACCTGCAATGCAGGAGAACTGGGTTCAATCCCTGGGTCAGGAAGATCCCCTGGAGAAGGAAATGGCAACCCACTCCAGTACACTTGCCTGGAAAATCCCGTGGACTGAGGAGCTATAATCCATGGGTTTGCAAAGAGATGGACACGACTGAGCGACTTCACTTTCACTTTCTTTCACTTTGAATGTATTAGGCTTTATAGCTATTCAAAGAAATCATATGGTGAATTATTTTCCTAAAGTGAAGCTTACTTTTGGAATGGAAACTCATGTCTGATTTTTGTTTCTGTGGATGTACAGTTTTATATATTTAGTTTCTGTTAGTGGGACCCATTGCCTTGATATGACATTCAGTTCTTTTATGTGATGGAGTCTTCTCCATCTAATCAAATACGTCCTTGACTATTTGTAATTATTACAAAAAACTCATTTTATTCTAGATTATGAATTATCTAATGAATATTATAAATGTGTATTCTTAAGCACAATATGGCTGTAGTAAGGATTACATAGGATAGTTTTCCTAACCACAGTACTTTTTTCAGGAGAAACTTATGAAGACTAAGCAAATGAATAAATAATTGGAAAACAAAAAGTCCATTGATTCAGGTTATTCAGTACCAAATTAAAGGCTTGGAAACAATTTGAAAATATAGCTGTATTCAAAGCATTCTTAGATACTACAAGCTTTTTATAAATGGCGCTTGTTTTACTCTAAAAGTAATACGTGGCTACTCCTATTACACTGCTTACTTTAGCTTTGCCTTTTAGATTATTTTAGTCATCTTTCAGTTTAAGATGTATAGATGTGCTATTATTGTAGTATGGGTTTATAATTAAATACTTACGTTTACACTTTAATAGATGTACTCTAGCTGCTGCTGCTGCTGCTAAGTTGCTTTAGTCATGTCTGACTCATTGCGACCCCATAGACAGCAGCCCACCAGGCTCCCCCGTTCCTGGGATTCTCCAGGCCAGAACACTGGAGTGGGTTACCATTTCCTTCTCCAGTGCATGAAAGTGAAAAGTGAAAATGAAGTTGCTCAGTCGTGTCTGACTCTTCATGACCCCATGGACTGCAGCCCACCAGGCTCCTCCGTCCATGGGATTTTCCAGGCAAGAGTACTGGAGTGGGTTGCCATTGCCTTCTCCGTGTACCCTAGCAGGTTGCTTTAAAAGTTATCCCTTGGATATATTTTTGCAAATAATTTCATTCTTTCAAAGTTTAAAATGGAAGAGTTCAACTTTATCCTTAAGAGCAGATATATCTCTATGGCCTCAGGTTGTTTGCTGTTCTGTGATTCCTTTATTCGATATGAGAGTATAAGGTTTGATACTAATTTGTGGTGTTTTTCTTCTGTATCTGAGGACATGTCTTGTCTCTTGGACATGAATGATGATGATTAGCTGGAACTAACCTGACTTCAAAGTTTTTCTTTCAATTTATTGAATATATGTACAGAAATAGAAAATGTCAAGAAAAGTGAGTGACCTCCAATCAGGCTCAGAATCTGGCTCATATCCTTCAGATACTTGTTGGACAAACACTGTCTACGGAGGGAGGGCCCTGCCTTGGAAGAGGGTGAAGTTAGCCCTCTGGTGGCAGCTCCAGGCCTGTTTTTTTTTTTCTTTTTACAAGAAATTTTGCTGCTGCCCCAAATTGCCTGTTGCACCTTAGTGAAACAAACCAACCCACTCATTAGTCCTGCTGTTTCTAGAAGATCTTTCAACGTGTCCTTTGTGGAGTTCACTTTTTATGCAAAGAAGATTATTGAGTTGTTTTCTGTAAAATGTACAGCAAATCCTCTCTGAGCCAGGTTCTGGTCAATATCATTGTCTCCATTTTCTTATATTTGGCGATGTTTACTGCCCTAGAGGTTTTAGAGCCTCTGGAGGGGTAGCACTCTCGGGAGCAAGCTAGTTGGGTTGTCACTTATTTTAGCTCCAAGAGAAGTCCACACAGGTGCCCAGAGCCTTGTTCCTCTTTGTCTCACTGAATGAGCCTATGACCATCCTATTATTTATTCTAGGTTCCTAAAGGTAAATGAGAATTAATGGAGTGTGTGTATTTGTATCTTGTCTTGTCTATGATATATCTACCCTAATCCATGATTTCTTTCTTGAACCAGAATGAAGCAATTAATGCTGTTTTGGCATTTTTAGTAAGATTGCTCCCGATTACATGAATCAGGGATACTTCTGGGTCATGAAACAAAATAATATTATTTGTATTAGCTTATGGATATTGTTGCTGGGTCTCCATGTTTGTTGTTTTTCAGGTTTCAGAAGTAATAGGGTGGAAGATTGTAGAGCTATAAGTAATAAGTGGAATGGGTTGGGATATTAATCAGGGAGTGATGGGGGTTAAGGCAAACTAGAGAGGCAGTGCCTGGCCTGCAGGAGACATCTCTGCTCAGTGGCATCAGGTTGTTGCCCTTTGGAAATGTAGGCCAGGTGTGGCCAGATCTTCCCATTGTTCAAACGGAAAGGTAGAAATTTGATTTTTTTTTTGCATTCAGACTCCAAATTAAAAATATATATTATTGAAGTACAGTTGATCAGTCATCACTCTCTTGATTTTATTATTGATAACAAGTCCAGATTGTTAATAAAAGAGTATTTATGGGCCAAGTAACATAGTACCTATTTTCAGACTTAAGTATAGAGTACAGAAAGATGCCTTGTTGATCCTCCAGGTAGCAGGTAATCCTGGTTACCGGTCCTGTAGAAGTAACCTCTGGGATTCAATATTCAGTGGCTCTTATGGTGGCAGGAAAAACCCAGATCCAAATGACTCCCACAGTTGACCACAGTTTTACCTAAAATGAATGGTCCTTTTATTGTCATAATTTAATTTGTTGTCCTATTATCTTATCAGTAGTTTCAAATACTTAAGAAAAAATCAATACTAAAGTATCAGTTTCGCAATCCAAAGGATGTTTGTACTTTTTTTTTTTTAAATGACACACTTTAAAAAATGATAATGTTTGGCCTCCTGCCTTGTAAATGTATCAGGCTTCATTTTATTTTTAATATTTAAAGAATGTGCTAGACTTTTAGATGTGTTCAAATTGATACCTCGAGAAATAACGTATGATTCTTACTTTCTTCACTGGTGAGAATTTTTAATTCATTCTAGTAGAATTTAAAAAAAAAAAACTTTATTTTAGAGCAATTTCAGATTTATAGAATAGTTGTGAATATAGTAGAGAGCCCCCATATAGCCCACCATGCTTCCTCTTTTTATTAATACCTTACATTAGTGTGGCACATTTTCACAATAACGGTGTATTGTTATGACCCAGAATCTATATCTTATTCAGATTTCCTTCTTTCTTTTTTTTTTTTTTTAACCTGAAGTGCCTCTTCTCTTCCAGGATCCCATGCAGAATACCACATTACATTAATTGTCACATCTCCGTAGGCTCCTTTCGGCTGACCGATTCTCAGACTCCCCGTGTTTTTGATGAGTTTGACAATCTGAGGGGGTACTGGTTAGGAACATCCCTCATTTGGGGGTTTGTCTGAGGATTTTCTCCCGGTTCAGCTAGGGTGATGAGTTTTGGGGCGTGAGACTAGAGCAGTGAAGTACTGTTTTCGCCACAGATCATCCGTATGACCTGTCACTGTTGATGCTAATCCTGATCACTTGGCTGACGTAGCATTTGTCAGGCTTCTTTACTGTAATGATACTCTAACCATTTCCTCTTTCTATAACGGACACAGAAGGAAGTGCCGATGTTCAGCCCACACTTCAGAAGGGACTCCTGCTGTACCTCCTTGTGAGGGGAGAGTCTAGGTAATGTTTTGGAATTCTTTTGCATGGGAGATTAGTTTACTTCTTATTTATTAATTATTGGTTTATCTCTTTATTTGTTGATTATATAAAAAATTTTAATCATCATTATTTTTAATTAATTTTCGGGGGCCATGTTCTGCAGCATGTGGGATCTTAGTTTCCCAAACAGGAGTCCAGCCTCTGCCCTCCGCATCAGAAGCACAAAGTCTCAACCTCTGAACCACGAGGGAAGAACCCCACTTTAATTTCTTTATTCAGTCATTTGATATATCAGTATCAGTTCAGTTCAGTCCCTCAGTCGTGTCCTACTCTTTGCGACCCCATGAATCGCAGCACGCCTGACCTCCCTGTCCATCACCAACTCCCGGAGTTCACTCAGACTCACGTCCATTGAGTTGGTGATGCCATCCAGCCATCTCATCCTCTGTTGTCCCCTTCTTCTCCTGCCCCTAATCCCTCCCAGCATCAAAGTCTTTTCCAATGAGTCAGCTCTTCTCATGAGGTGGACAAAGTACTGGAGTTTCAGCTTTAGCCTCATTCCTTCCAAAGAACACCCAGGGCTGATCTCCTTCGGAATGGTCTGGTTGGATCTCCTTGCAGTCCAAGGGACTCTCAAGAGTCTTCTCCAACACCACAGTTCAAAAGCATCAATTCTTCGGAACTCAGCCTTCTTCACAGTCCAACTCTCACATCCATACATGACCACTGGAGAAACCATAGCCTTGACTAGATGGACCTTTGTTGGCAAAGTAATGTCTCTGCTTTTGAATATGCTATCTAGGTTGGTCATAACTTTTCTTCCAAGGAGTAAGCGTCTTTTAATTTCATGGCTGCAGTCACCATCTGCAGTGATTTTGGAGTCCCCCAAAATAAAGTCTGACACTGTTTCCACTGTTTCCCCATCTATTTCCCATGAAGTGATGGGACCGGATGCCATGATCTTCGTTTTCTGAATGTTGAGCTTAAAGCCAACTTTTTCGCTCTCCTCCTTCACTTTCATCAAGAGGCTTTTTAGTTCCTCTTCACTTTCGGCCGTATATCAGTATAGACTACGGATATTTATTTTATACTCTGGGGTAGAAGGCAACGCTTCTTTATTTCGGTGCTCAGATTGCCCCAGCTGTGGCCACTGGGAGCTCTTTGACTTGGTTCCTGTGTCGCTTGGATGTATCCCCAATGTTGGTGCCTTTTCTTTCTTTCTTTCTTTTTCGAGCACTCGCTTTCTAGCATTGCAAGATAGCTAGGCTCATCTTTATATTCCTTGGCCAGCTCTAGAATCAGCCATTTCTCTAAGGAGCCCTGGTTTCTTTTATTGGAGAACGGCATCAGAAAGCAAGATCAGGCCAGCTCATTGTTCCTGAGTTGTGTTGTTTCTAGGCCCTCTCAGCTGGCAGAGCAAGGAGCTATATTGTGTGTAGTAAGCCACACACACTAATATTTTTAAATATTTCTATTTGCATCCTTCTGTATCTGTATTAAGCTAAATATGAGCTCCCTAAGTGGCTCAGTGATAAAGAATCTGCCTGTCAATGCAGGAAATGTGTGTTCAGTCCCTGGGTTAAGAAGATTCCCTGGAAAATGAAACGGCAAACCACTCCAGTCTTCTTGTCTGGAGAATTCCATGGACAGAGGAGCCTGGTATAGTTCATGGGGTCGCAAAAAGAGCTGGACATGACTTAGAGACTTTATTTTTATTATTTTTTTTATTTTGATGGCTGATTTTACGTGCTGCTTTTTTTTTTGCTTTTGGTAAAAGAGCATCAAGTAAGATATTTACGTGTTTACAGGTGATACCTCTGAGCAACCACAGTGAACTAAGCTCTGTAAATGTAAATATATCTCATAGACATAATTTGAAGCATTTTTAACATTTCAAATAACCATTAATAGTATCCTAAACCCCAACTTAAATTGGCAGGTAGTATTTAGGTTGAGTATTAAGCCAGTCATCCTAAGAGTTACCAAATCAGTAAATTTTTTTTTTTTTTCGCTTTAATGTATGAATTCGGGAGGGGGGCACAATTCAGCCCATGGAAAGTTTTATTAGATTATAACCCAGAGTATAAAGTAATTATCCAAGAGTCCATACTGATATAATTTTTAAAAAAACGTAATAAATAAATAAATGGGAATCAATAGACAAATCTCTTGAAAATGACAAGTAATTTATGTGTCCACTCCACTTTCTTTTTTTTTAAAATTTTTTATTTGAACTCCCAAACATGAACCCCCCCCCCAACCACCCACCCCACATCATCCCTCTGATCGTCCCCATTCACCAGCCCCAAGCATCCTGCATCCTGCATCGAACACAGACTGGCGATTCGTTTCTTACATGATAGTATACATATTTCAATGCTATTCTCCCAAATCATCCCACCCTCTACCTCTCCCTCTCCCTCAGAGTCCAAAAATCCACTCTACACATCTGTATCTCTTTTACTGTCTTGCATACAGGGTCCTCATTACCATCTTTCTAAATTCCATATATATGTGTCAGTATACTGTATTGGTGTTTTTCTTTCTGGCTTACTTCACTCTGTATAATAAAAAACTGTACTTCATTTATAATTACTATAAAATATTGGCTGTGTTCCCTATGCTGTACAATATATCCTTATAGCTTACTTATTTCATACATAATTTAGTTTGTACCTCTTAATCTCCTGCCTCTATGATGCCCCTTCCTCCTTCCCTCTCCCCACTGATAAAGACTACTGTAGTTTGTTCTCTATGTCTGTGTATGTTTTTTTTTGTTGTTGTTGTAGTTATATTCACTGGTTTATTTTGATGTTTAGATTCCACATGTAAGTGATATCATGCAGTGTTTGTCTTTTTCTGACTGATTTCACTAAGCATAATACACTCCAAGTCTATTCATCTTGTTGCAAATGGTAAAATTTAAATTTTATTGCCTTTTAAAGAAATTTTTTGTTGGAGTATAGTTTCTTTATAATGTATTAATTTCTGTTGTACAGCAGAGTGAATCAGTTATATGTATACGTGTATCCCCTCATTTTTAGGTTTTCTTCCCATTTAGATTACCACAGAGAATTGAGTAGAGTTCTCTGTGCTAAACAGAAGGTTCTCATTAGTAACCTGTTTTATACATAGTCACACTGCACTTACTTCTAAGGATACTTAGGTCAGCATTTACCTCTGCGGTGAATTTATTTTGTATGTTTGTTATATTCTTTTGTCACTGTCTGCATTCCATTCTGGGTTTTTCCAACTTCATAAATAATTTAAAATTTGCATACACTGAGGTTTTCTCTGTATGCTGTTAAGTTTTATGGGTTTTGACAAATGCAGGATGTCATATATTCACCATTATAATATGTAGAATACTTTCACCATGCTAAAAATCCCATGTAATTTACCTATTCAACTCTCATCTCTTCCTAGCCTCCTGGCAATGACAGACTGTTTACTATCTTTATAATATTACCTTTATTCCGAAGGTCACATAAATCTAATCACATAGTGGGTGGCCTTTTCAGACAGCCTTTCTTTTACTTAGTTGTGTGTTTTTAAGATTCATCCTTATTTTTGCATGGCTTTACATAGTTCACTCTTTTTTTTCTTAGTAGTATTGCATTGTGTGGAAGATGATTTTTTTTTTTTTTGGCTGCACCGTGTGGCATGGAACTTCCCTAACCAGGAATTGAACCTGAGCCCCCTGCAGTGAAAACACAGAGTCTTTTTATTTTATTTTTACTTTATTTTACTTTACAATACTGTATTGGTTTTGCCATACATTGACATGAATCCGCCACGGGTGTATACGAGCTCCCAATCCTGAACCCCCCTCCCACCTCCCACCCCATATCATCTCTCTGGATCATCCCCATGCACCAGCCCCAAGCATCCTGTATCCTGTATCGAACATAGACTGGTGATTCGGAAAACACAGAGTCTTGACCACTGGATCACAGGGAGGTTCCTGGAAGACCTTTTTTTAAAAAATATATATATTTACCTGTTGAGATTGTTTCCATTTGGCTGTTATGAATAAAGCTTCTATAAACATTCTCATGCAGTTGTTTGTGTGGATTTAAATTTTCAGATGAATTGGATAAATTCCTAGGAGTGTGATTGCTGGGTTGCATGTTAAGACTATGTTTAGCTTTATGACATGTCAAACCATATTCCAAAGTGGCTGAGTACCATTGTGCCTTCTTGCAGTGAATGAGAGTTCCTGTTTTTCTGCATTTTCATCAGCATTTGGCATTGAAAGTGTTTTGGATTTTAGCCATTCTAGTAGATGTGTAATAGCACCTTATTGTTATTTTAATTTGTGTTTCCCTATTGATGTATGATGTTGACCACATTTTCATATAAACACATGTCATTTGTCATCTGTATATCTTCTTCAGTGAGGTGTTTGTTCAGATTCTTTGTCCATTTTTATCTTATTTTAAAATATTTATTTATATTTATATACTTATTTGGCTGCTCCAGGACTTTCTGTTCTCATTGCGGCATGTGAGATCTTTCTAGTTCCTGACCAGGGATCGAACTCCAGCCCCCTGCATTGGTAGAGCAGAGGCTTAGCCATTGGACCACCAGGAAGTCTCCACTCATTTTAAACTTGGATTGTTTTCTTATTATTGAGTTTTAAAAATTCTTTGTATATTTTTGTATACAACTCCTTTATCAGATATGTGTTTTACGAATGTTTTCTCCCGATCTTTAGCTTATTTCTTCATTTTCTTAATGGTCTCCTTCACAGAGAAGTTTTACATTTCATTAAATATAACTTAGTGTCTTTTTTTTTCTTAGATTGTGGTTTTGATATGTATCTAAAAACTCACCACTAAACCTAAGGTCATGTAAATTTTCTCCCGTTTTTTCTTCTGGAACCTTTGTAGTTTTGAATTTTACATTTGGGACTGTGAGTCATTTCGTGTTACTTTTTTTTGTTAAGGTGTAAGATCTAAGTCTAGGTTTGTTATTACTGTTTTGCACATGGATATCCAGTTGTCCTAGTACCATCTGTGGAAAAGACGATTCTTTTTTCAATGAATTGCTTTTGTGCCTTTTTTCAAAAGTCCGGTGTTTCTACCTGTGTGGGTCTGTTTCTGGGCTTTTTATTCTATTCCATTGATCTATATATCTGTTCTTTTACCAGTTCCACTCTGTCTGATTTAGATTTTAATTGGTATTAATTTTTAGTTAGGAGTTTGCATTCAACTTGACAACAATGCCTGTGTTTGTATTTTCTTAAAACGTTATATTTTTCATCACCGTCTTGTCATAAACTCTTAACATTGCACATCCTGTTTATTTTTCAAGTTAACCTTGAGAATGCACATCTCTAATCTTCCTTCAGATCCCTGTGGTATTAATTACAACCTCTCCCTGACATATGATACACTTATTCAGTTGTTTTTTATCTATTTCCCTGATTCTTCATAGGAATTGAAGATTGATGAGAGCAGGACTTTTTCTTGTTGCCCTTCACTGCAGTATCTCTTTCACCTGGGACTTATGGCATATAGTAAGATCTTGATGATGTAACATAAACTGTATGAATGAAATATGGGGTCTCATGTTTATAATATCTTTGAGCAGCAAGTTATTGTACAAAGGCAAATTTGCTAGATAGCTAACCATTTAAACATTAAGCAGAACTTATAATTGGAAAAATCTGCACTTAGTATTTTCAAAGTTAAATGTTACTTTTATTTCTTAAATACATTGTACTTAATTCAGTTTATTCTTTGTGCCATCTCACTTAATATTTTGACTAAAAACCAAGAAATTGGGTTAAAGGCCTATTTCTGAAATTACCTAAGCAAGTGATCTTAGAAAAGTTACAGTTTTCCTGGGTCTCAGTGGACTGCTAGTTTTAATGAGTAGATGATTTCTTAAGTTCCCATCAGTCCCTAAAATTCTGCTTGATAATGACCTCATTCCTTGTGGCATATTACACTAGGTCTTTCCTCAAAATAACATTCGAGTATCGGACTTCCCTGTCGGTCCAGTGGTTAAGATTCTGAGCTTCCAGTGTTTCTAATGCAGGGGGTGCAGGTTCGATCCTTAGCCAGGTGGGTGGAGGGACTAAGATCCCACATGCCACGTGATGTGGCCAAAAAAAAAAAAAGGTTGATGTAGAACTATTTTATCTCTAACAGCATTTGACTTCAGTCAACCATATTTTAAATTATTATTAAAAAAAAAATCTCCCGTACATCTGCCTTTTGTTGCTAAGTGTACCTCTCTGTTAATCTCTATATTTTTTCGCCACTGAATTGTAGTTTTATTTTTTTGTCATTCCCATTAAAGTGATTTCCACAGGGCTTGTCTGTCTTGCAGTCTGTCAGTAGGCTCTCTCAGTAGATAGTAAATGTTGTGGAAGTCTCCTAAACTTGGCCACACCCTAGTCCCCAGACCCTGTGAATTTGTTCCCATGGCAAGGGAAAACTAAAACTAGGGTTATAGGTGGAATTAAGTTCACTAAGCAGCTGATCTTAAGGGGCATTGCCCTGGATTATCCAGGTGAGTCCCATTGTAATCACAAAGGTGACAAATGAAACAGGGAGGCAGGAGAGTTAGTGGGAGACATGTGAGAAAAACTGCACCAACCCTTGTTGGCTTTAAAGGTGGCAGGGCCCAAAGAACATAGGTACCTATCAAAGTGAGTGAACGTCGCTCAGTCGTGTCCGACTCTTTGTGACCCCATGGACTATACAGTCTATGGAATTCTCTAGGCCAGAATACTGGAGTGAGTAGCCTTTGCCTTCTCCAGGAGATCTTCCCAACTCAGGGTTCGAACCCAGCTCTCTCACATTGCAGGTGGATTCTTTACCAGCTGAGCCACAAGGGAAGCTCAAGGATACTGGAGTGGGTAGCCTATCCCTTCTCGAGCGGATCTTCCCAACCCAGGAATTGAACCGGGGTCTCTTGCATTGCAGGCGGATTCTTGACCAACTGAGCTATCAGGGAAGCAAAGCTAGAAAACAAAAAGGAACAGATTGTCCACTGGAGCTTCCAGAGGGAATGGAGCCCTGCCAATACCTTGATCTTGGCCCAATAAAACCCATTTTGAACTTCTGACCTTGAAAACTGTAAGGTTATACATTTATGTTGTTTTAAGCCATTAAGTTTGTGGTAATTTGTTACAGCAGCAATAGGAAACTAATGTAAATACAGATATCTAGCTATGCAGTGGTCTCCAGCCTTTTTGGCACCAGGGACTGGTTTCGTGGAAGACAATTTTTCATGGACAAGTGGGGGGGAATGGTTTCAGGACGATTCAACTGCGTTACTTTAATTGGGCACTTTGTTTCTATTGTTATTACATCAGATCCAGCTCAGATCATCAGGCATTATTAGATCTTGGAGGTTGGGGACCCCTGGTCTAGTGTAAAGAGCACTGTGCAAATCAATTTCAGTAATTAACTTCCTGAAAACACTTGTAAAATATATCAAGGCACATAATTTCAGGGGCATGGGGCCCCTATTTTTAGGTTTCTTTAATGAACATCAAGAATTATAATACTCACTTGGAATGCTAAAACTTCTTGTCGTTTTCGAGGTTAGTTTTTTAGAGATTTTGCCAATGAAGTACAAAAGTTGGAAGAAATTTGAAGGTGTCAGTTGGAGTCTGGATAAGAGGGAGTTCATTCCTCTTGAAATAACACTTTTAACTTCTTGGTTCACTACAGTATTTGAGAGGAATGCTGATCTATAGAATTAAAAACACTAAATAATTTATATTTAAATTTGGATTATGTTGGATGATTTAGAGTGGCTTCCCAGATGGCTCAGTGGTAACGAACCTGCATGCCAATTCAGGAGACGCAGAAGATGTGGGTTCGATCCCTGGATCAGGAAGATCCCCTGGAGGAGGCCTTGGCAACCCACTCCAAGAATGTTCTTGCCTGGAAAATTCCATGGACAGAGGAGCTTGGGCGGTTACAGTCCCTGGGGTTGCAGAGTCGGACATGACTGAGCAGTCAGGCACAGATGGTTTAGAACAAGGGTTTATTTTAAAAAATAATTAAAAATTTTGTTATGTGTTTTTTAAAAGAGCTAGTATTAAAATGAATTACATATTTCTGGATATTTTATTGGACAGATTTCTTATAGAAGTGGGAGGCAGGAATTGATTGAGTTCAGAGTTGTTAATCCCTTATTAGAATCAGAAGGAGCTATGAAGGTTTGTTGCTGCTGCTGCTGCTAAGTCGCTTCAGTCGTGTCCGACTCTGTGGGACCCCATGGACAGCAGCCCACCAGGCTCCCCCATTCCTGGGATTCTCCAGGCAAGAACACTGGAGTGGGTTGACATTTCCTTCTCCATTGCATGAAAGGGAAAAGGGAAAGTGAGGCCTCTCAGTCGTGTCCAGTCGCAGCAACCCCAGGGACTGCAGCCTACTAGGGTCCTCCGTCCATGGGATTTTCCACGCGAGAGTACTGGAGTGGGTTGCCATTGCCTTCTGAAGATTTGTTGAGGTTGTGATAATTGTGTAGTTAAGTAAAGCTGAGGTTCAGAGAGGGTTGTTTAAGAGTTTAGCTCAAGTTAGCTCACCTGGTTTATTTTAGAACCTTGAACAAAAAATTGAAATCTAAAATTTAAATTTAAATCTCTGGGCTCTAAATCCATTCTTCTTTTTGTCTTGCTAGACACAAAAGTGAGTGAAAGTTAGAAAATTTTAAGCTTTTAAAGTTGCACTGAATTGTTTCAGTCAGTTCTGGAGTTACTTTTTATAAAGAGCCAGCAGTATATAGATTCTCTTTTTAAATGCAGCAGCCATAAACATCTCAGACAAATAGGCTTTCTTATTTTTGCAGACATTTCTTATGGTGCAGTTTCTGAATTTTCTCCTTTTGTGTAATTTTCTTGTGTAAAGTGGAAGCGTTAGTCACTCAGTTGTGTCTGACTCTTTGAGATGCTATGGACTGTAGCCCTCCAGGCTCCTCTGTCCATGGGAATCTCCCGGCAAGAATACCGGAGTGGGTAGCCTTTCCCTCCTCCAGGGGATATTCCTGACCTGGGGATCCAACCCGGGTCTCTTGCACTGCAGGCAGATTGTTTACTGTCTGGTTTTCTTGTGAGGCAACCCTAAATAGTAGAGGTTTTGAAAGGATAAAAGAGGGCCAAGAATAAGATAAAATGGTCGGTTGTTCGCCAGGATGGCATATACAGGATAAGTTTTATTTTGTGCTTTGGACCCATGAAACATGAATATTTGATATGCCAAAAATGAAGAACCTAATTTTTAAAACCTAATGTTGACTTAACTATCTGATTTTTAAAGTTCTTGCAAGAATTACATGTGGATTTTTTTGTTTCTCCAACTTTCTTAGAATTATGTTTAACTTTGGTATAAATTCTGCTAACATGTACTTACCTCTTTTTCTAGAATGTATATATTAATATACTTTTTCCTTATAAGCTTAATTCTTATGTTTTGTTTCTCTTTTGGCTTTGTGTCTGATCAAAAACATGACTAAATGTGTAAACTCTGAATTCATTATGTTCAGTTAACATGTTTGACCAGATTGTGTGATAGAAGCTTCAAAGTCCTTTCAAAGGTGAAAGAACAGATAATAAGTAACTGACACAGGTGGGGAGAGTAAAAATCATTATTTAAGATAAAATTGTTTGGATCTAGAATAACTACTTGGGGAAAAGTGCATTTTTGAGGTTTTTAAAAGCATATTTTTGTTTGAATCATCGTTGGTCAGGGCAGACTTCTGAAACTTGGTGTAATGCACTTTCATTTCCATTGTTGTGACAGCTTCAGAATTCTGTTTTATGGTTGAACAGAATGGAAGCTGTTGGACTTTTTTTGAGGGGGTTAGCCCTAGGACATGAATAGCATAGTGAGTATTGCAACTTGTGGCCACAGATATCTCATCTGTTTGATTAATTACTCCTTTGCAGTATTGCTTTTGTATCGTATCAGGGGGAGAGTTGGTTAGTAAGTAGAACCTAAGAGATGGTCCTACTGAATGAAGTCAGTCAGACAAAGACAAATACGATGATATCACTTGTATGGGAATCTAAAAAATGGTGCAAATGAACTTATTTATAAAACAAAGTCACAGCTGTGGAAAACAAACTTACGGCTTCTGGGATGGGGGTGAAGAGAAGGGGGAGAAGGGATAAATTGGGAGATTAGGATTGACATATACAAACTACCGTACATAAAACAGACAACTAATAAGGACTAGTTTATAGCACAGGGAATACTGTATAATGACCTACATGGGAAAAGAATCTAAAAAAGTGTATGTGTGTGTATATATATATAAACATATAAATAAATGTATATACAAATGTAAACATATAAATATATATAACTGGTTCACTTTGCTGTATAGCAGAAACTAACATTGTCAATCAACTATACTCCAATAAAAATTGAAAAAAAAATAGTGATCAGTAGTCTTGGCAAGAGTTCTAAAAACATCGGGGTAAATAGGTACATTTTCTCTTGTGATCGTCAAGATCAGAGAAGGGAAGCTGAGGTCGAGGTAATGAGGCTTTCTGTATGTGGAATCAGTTCATCTTCAGTGAGCCTGTCAGCATTCTCATCTCTGCCCCCGGTAATGATTAGCAGCCCCTGGTAAGGGGGGTTTCAGCGTGTGCTTGTCAGTGAGGGCTCTCATGTGAAACTAAATGTTGGCTTGGCATCTCAGGAACTCAGACGATGGCCAAATGGGTTTGGCCTCTGTTAAACAGAGTTTTAATCATTAAATGGAAATAGATGAAGTCGGTGAACAAATACAGTGGCTTCAAAGCCCTGATTTTGGTTTTTAAATAGCCTCTAACTTTGCTTGGAGGAGAGTCAAGTGAAATATTTCACCACCATATTATCACCAAAGAGAATTGCTTTTGTAGATTGGTCCTTGCTTCTCTAAACGTGGTGTCCTACACTAAGGATTCGAACTGCTATTCCAAGTTAAATAGTGTTTGGATAGAGAAGTAATATTGTATGTTTTTAAAAAAGGTTTTCCATTTATTTTCTTAATGGTTATTCAGATAATTTATAAATTATAGAATGAGGAAGCCTATCTGTAAGAGTGGGAATTTCCATTTAGGTGTGATGGGGGGGATGACTAATATTATGACAAATTATTAACTTGGGGTGAAAGTTATACTTCCAAGGTTATGTTAAAAATGTGACTTTACTGCTGAATGGGAAGCCTTGATTCTAATTTTTACTGGCATGGGGATATGCATGCCAGTAGAAAAAGATTAGTTTTACTCATTTTCAGCTTCTCAAATTCTGAAATTGCAGGACTAATTCTAAAATGTTATGATAGGTCAGTTTGGTCAGTCATTGAAGCATTTCATGTAAGGAAAAATGTGTATTAGAGGTCCTGCAATTCTTGATGGGCCATAAATCCACTTAGCATAAGGGTCTGCAAATGGGTTAAAAGTGTGAAAGGGGAAGGGAATTTATCAAGAAACCCTACATACAGAATATTTATAGTTAGCTTAATTTCAATTTGTCTTTAAAATTAATTTGATAGAGCACTTCATGCAAGAAGATAGGCGTGTATATTTTTTCAGACCCGATTTTTGATTGCCTTTGAGTTCTTTATTAAAACATAGCACTTGCGATAGTGTAAATATGTAAATATTGTTTAAGTGCAGAGGAGTCTCATGTTTTTCATACGGCTTGTTTTCTTAGTCATATTCAGTTGTCCGTTAAACAAAACCATGTTTTATCTTACATTATTGTTATTTTCTAGTATAACATTTTTAGTAATTTCTTCATGTATGCATAATAATAGCCCCCAAAATGTCGATGTCCTTTTTCTTGGACCCCGTGAGTGTTACTGTATAGGATGGAAGGTTCTTCAAATATGTGTTTAAATTTAGGATCTTGAGATGGTGAGATTATCTTGGGTAATTATTTTTCTTCTGGTTGAAGAATTTATTTTAATGTTTCTTACCCTGAACAATCGTATTTTGCCTTCATCTTTGAAAAATAAGTGTCATTGGATTAAAAATTATAGGTTGATTTTTTTTTTTTTCTTTTAAGGTACTCCACTGTCTTCTGGCTTACTTTGTCAAGGGCGAGATATTGGTGATCATCATTATCTTTGTTGCTTTGTAAATAATGTGTAGATTTTTCTTTGTGTGAGCGCTTTGTGTGTTATTTCTTTGCATCTCCATGCACTGGGTCTGCCAGTCTCCTCTGTCCATGGAATTCTCCAGGCAAGGAGACTGGAGTGGTTTACCATTTCCTCCTCCAGGGGATCTTCCCAGCCCAGGAATCAAACCCACATCTCTTCATCTTCTGCATTGACAGGTACATTCTTTACCACTGTGCCACCTGGGAAGCCAGTTTTTTCTTTAGTTGTTTTAAAAGTTTTTTCTTAAACATTGATCTCAAGCAATTTGTTGTATGTGTCTGTGATTTCCTCATGTGTCTTATGCTTGGAGCTTGTTGAGCTGCTTAAATTTATGCGTGTATAGTTTTCATTTGACTTAGAAAATTTTCAACTGTTATTTCTTCAAATATTTTTTTCTCTTCCTCTTCCTTTGAAGACTCCATTTGTGTACACATTAGATAGTTTGAAGTTGTTTGATAGCTCGCTGATGCCCTGTTTATTTCTTTCCAGTGTGTGTGTGTTTTAACTACTGTTTCCTTTTAGTTGCTATTATTTTAAATCCATTAATCATTTTTTTTCCCTCTGCAAATTGGTTAAGAGTATGAAGGGGAAAAGAAAGTTATTAAGAAATATTACTTATAAAATACTGGCATAGAGTTGACATTCTGTGACTGCCTAATGTGTTGTTACTTCCATCCAATGTGTCTTTCTTCCCAGACTAGTTTTTACCTCTAGAAGTTCAGTTCAGTTCAGCCGCTCAGTCGTGTCTGACTCTTTGTAAAAAAAAATCTCCCGTACATCTGCCTTTTGTTGCTAAGTGTACCTCTCTGTTAATCTCTATATTTTTTCGCCACTGAATTGTAGTTTTATTTTTTTGTCATTCCCATTAAAGTGATTTCCACAGGGCTTGTCTGTCTTGCAGTCTGTCAGTAGGCTCTCTCAGTAGATAGTAAATGTTGTGGAAGTCTCCTAAACTTGGCCACACCCTAGTCCCCAGACCCTGTGAATTTGTTCCCATGGCAAGGGAAAACTAAAACTAGGGTTATAGGTGGAATTAAGTTCACTAAGCAGCTGATCTTAAGGGGCATTGCCCTGGATTATCCAGGTGAGTCCCGTTGTAATCACAAAGGTGACAAATGAAACAGGGAGGCAGGAGAGTTAGTGGGAGACATGTGAGAAAAACTGCACCAACCCTTGTTGGCTTTAAAGGTGGCAGGGCCCAAAGAACATAGGTACCTATCAAAGTGAGTGAACGTCGCTCAGTCGTGTCCGACTCTTTGTGACCCCATGGACTATACAGTCTATGGAATTCTCTAGGCCAGAATACTGGAGTGAGTAGCCTTTGCCTTCTCCAGGAGATCTTCCCAACTCAGGGTTCGAACCCAGCTCTCTCACATTGCAGGTGGATTCTTTACCAGCTGAGCCACAAGGGAAGCTCAAGGATACTGGAGTGGGTAGCCTATCCCTTCTCGAGCGGATCTTCCCAACCCAGGAATTGAGCCGGGGTCTCTTGCATTGCAGGCGGATTCTTGACCAACTGAGCTATCAGGGAAGCAAAGCTAGAAAACAAAAAGGAACAGTTTGTCCACTGGAGCTTCCAGAGGGAATGGAGCCCTGCCAATACCTTGATCTTGGCCCAATAAAACCCATTTTGAACTTCTGACCTTGAAAACTGTAAGGTTATACATTTATGTTGTTTTAAGCCATTAAGTTTGTGGTAATTTGTTACAGCAGCAATAGGAAACTAATGTAAATACAGATGTCTAGCTATGCAGTGGTCTCCAGCCTTTCTGGCACCAGGGACTGGTTTCGTGGAAGACAATTTTTCATGGACAAGTGGGGGGGAATGGTTTCAGGACGATTCAACTGCGTTACTTTAATTGGGCACTTTGTTTCTATTGTTATTACATCAGATCCAGCTCAGATCATCAGGCATTATTAGATCTTGGAGGCTGGGGACCCCTGGTCTAGTGTAAAGAGCACTGTGCAAATCAATTTCAGTAATTAACTTCCTGAAAACACTTGTAAAATATATCAAGGCACATAATTTCAGGGGCATGGGGCCCCTATTTTTAGGTTTCTTTAATGAACAAGAATTATAATACTCACTTGGAATGCTAAAACTTCTTGTCGTTTTCGAGGTTAGTTTTTTAGAGATTTTGCCAATGAAGTACAAAAGTTGGAAGAAATTTGAAGGTGTCAGTTGGAGTCTGGATAAGAGGGAGTTCATTCCTCTTGAAATAACACTTTTAACTTCTTGGTTCACTACAGTATTTGAGAGGAATGCTGATCTATAGAATTAAAAACACTAAATAATTTATATTTAAATTCGGATTATGTTGGATGATTTAGAGTGGCTTCCCAGATGGCTCAGTGGTAACGAACCTGCATGCCAATTCAGGAGACGCAGAAGATGTGGGTTCGATCCCTGGATCAGGAAGATCCCCTGGAGGAGGCCTTGGCAACCCACTCCAAGAATGTTCTTGCCTGGAAAATTCCATGGACAGAGGAGCTTGGGCGGTTACAGTCCCTGGGGTTGCAGAGTCGGACATGACTGAGCAGTCAGGCACAGATGGTTTAGAACAAGGGTTTATTTTAAAAAATAATTAAAAATTTTGTTATGTGTTTTTTAAAAGAGCTAGTATTAAAATGAATTACATATTTCTGGATATTTTATTGGACAGATTTCTTATAGAAGTGGGAGGCAGGAATTGATTGAGTTCAGAGTTGTTAATCCCTTATTAGAATCAGAAGGAGCTATGAAGGTTTGTTGCTGCTGCTGCTGCTAAGTCGCTTCAGTCGTGTCCGACTCTGTGGGACCCCATGGACAGCAGCCCACCAGGCTCCCCCATTCCTGGGATTCTCCAGGCAAGAACACTGGAGTGGGTTGACATTTCCTTCTCCATTGCATGAAAGGGAAAAGGGAAAGTGAGGCCTCTCAGTCGTGTCCAGTCGCAGCAACCCCAGGGACTGCAGCCTACTAGGGTCCTCCGTCCATGGGATTTTCCACGCGAGAGTACTGGAGTGGGTTGCCATTGCCTTCTGAAGATTTGTTGAGGTTGTGATAATTGTGTAGTTAAGTAAAGCTGAGGTTCAGAGAGGGTTGTTTAAGAGTTTAGCTCAAGTTAGCTCACCTGGTTTATTTTAGAACCTTGAACAAAAAATTGAAATCTAAAATTTAAATTTAAATCTCTGGGCTCTAAATCCATTCTTCTTTTTGTCTTGCTAGACACAAAAGTGAGTGAAAGTTAGAAAATTTTAAGCTTTTAAAGTTGCACTTAATTGTTTCAGTCAGTTCTGGAGTTACTTTTTATAAAGAGCCAGCAGTATATAGATTCTCTTTTTAAATGCAGCAGCCATAAACATCTCAGACAAATAGGCTTTCTTATTTTTGCAGACATTTCTTATGGTGCAGTTTCTGAATTTTCTCCTTTTGTGTAATTTTCTTGTGTAAAGTGGAAGCGTTAGTCACTCAGTTGTGTCTGACTCTTTGAGATGCTATGGACTGTAGCCCTCCAGGCTCCTCTGTCCATGGGAATCTCCCGGCAAGAATACCGGAGTGGGTAGCCTTTCCCTCCTCCAGGGGATATTCCTGACCTGGGGATCCAACCCGGGTCTCTTGCACTGCAGGCAGATTGTTTACTGTCTGGTTTTCTTGTGAGGCAACCCTAAATAGTAGAGGTTTTGAAAGGATAAAAGAGGGCCAAGAATAAGATAAAATGGTCGGTTGTTCGCCAGGATGGCATATACAGGATAAGTTTTATTTTGTGCTTTGGACCCATGAAACATGAATATTTGATATGCCAAAAATGAAGAACCTAATTTTTAAAACCTAATGTTGACTTAGCTATCTGATTTTTAAAGTTCTTGCAAGAATTACATGTGGATTTTTTTGTTTCTCCAACTTTCTTAGAATTATGTTTAACTTTGGTATAAATTCTGCTAACATGTACTTACCTCTTTTTCTAGAATGTATATATTAATATACTTTTTCCTTATAAGCTTAATTCTTATGTTTTGTTTCTCTTTTGGCTTTGTGTCTGATCAAAAACATGACTAAATGTGTAAACTCTGAATTCATTATGTTCAGTTAACATGTTTGACCAGATTGTGTGATAGAAGCTTCAAAGTCCTTTCAAAGGTGAAAGAACAGATAATAAGTAACTGACACAGGTGGGGAGAGTAAAAATCATTATTTAAGATAAAATTGTTTGGATCTAGAATAACTACTTGGGGAAAAGTGCATTTTTGAGGTTTTTAAAAGCATATTTTTGTTTGAATCATCGTTGGTCAGGGCAGACTTCTGAAACTTGGTGTAATGCACTTTCATTTCCATTGTTGTGACAGCTTCAGAATTCTGTTTTATGGTTGAACAGAATGGAAGCTGTTGGACTTTTTTTGAGGGGGTTAGCCCTAGGACATGAATAGCATAGTGAGTATTGCAACTTGTGGCCACAGATATCTCATCTGTTTGATTAATTACTCCTTTGCAGTATTGCTTTTGTATCGTATCAGGGGGAGAGTTGGTTAGTAAGTAGAACCTAAGAGATGGTCCTACTGAATGAAGTCAGTCAGACAAAGACAAATACGATGATATCACTTGTATGGGAATCTAAAAAATGGTGCAAATGAACTTATTTATAAAACAAAGTCACAGCTGTGGAAAACAAACTTACGGCTTCTGGGATGGGGGTGAAGAGAAGGGGGAGAAGGGATAAATTGGGAGATTAGGATTGACATATACAAACTACCGTACATAAAACAGACAACTAATAAGGACTAGTTTATAGCACAGGGAATACTGTATAATGACCTACATGGGAAAAGAATCTAAAAAAGTGTATGTGTGTGTATATATATATAAACATATAAATAAATGTATATACAAATGTAAACATATAAATATATATAACTGGTTCACTTTGCTGTATAGCAGAAACTAACATTGTCAATCAACTATACTCCAATAAAAATTGAAAAAAAAATAGTGATCAGTAGTCTTGGCAAGAGTTCTAAAAACATCGGGGTAAATAGGTACATTTTCTCTTGTGATCGTCAAGATCAGAGAAGGGAAGCTGAGGTCGAGGTAATGAGGCTTTCTGTATGTGGAATCAGTTCATCTTCAGTGAGCCTGTCAGCATTCTCATCTCTGCCCCCGGTAATGATTAGCAGCCCCTGGTAAGGGGGGTTTCAGCGTGTGCTTGTCAGTGAGGGCTCTCATGTGAAACTAAATGTTGGCTTGGCATCTCAGGAACTCAGACGATGGCCAAATGGGTTTGGCCTCTGTTAAACAGAGTTTTAATCATTAAATGGAAATAGATGAAGTCGGTGAACAAATACAGTGGCTTCAAAGCCCTGATTTTGGTTTTTAAATAGCCTCTAACTTTGCTTGGAGGAGAGTCAAGTGAAATATTTCACCACCGTATTATCACCAAAGAGAATTGCTTTTGTAGATTGGTCCTTGCTTCTCTAAACGTGGTGTCCTACACTAAGGATTCGAACTGCTATTCCAAGTTAAATAGTGTTTGGATAGAGAAGTAATATTGTATGTTTTTAAAAAAGGTTTTCCATTTATTTGCTTAATGGTTATTCAGATAATTTATAAATTATAGAATGAGGAAGCCTATTTGTAAGAGTGGGAATTTCCATTTAGGTGTGATGGGGGGGATGGCTAATATTATGACAAATTATTAACTTGGGGTGAAAGTTATACTTCCAAGGTTATGTTAAAAATGTGACTTTACTGCTGAATGGGAAGCCTTGATTCTAATTTTTACTGGCGTGGGGATATGCATGCCAGTAGAAAAAGATTAGTTTTACTCATTTTCAGCTTCTCAAATTCTGAAATTGCAGGACTAATTCTAAAATGTTATGATAGGTCAGTTTGGTCAGTCATTGAAGCATTTCATGTAAGGAAAAATGTGTATTAGAGGTCCTGCAATTCTTGATGGGCCATAAATCCACTTAGCATAAGGGTCTGCAAATGGGTTAAAAGTGTGAAAGGGGAAGGGAATTTATCAAGAAACCCTACATACAGAATATTTATAGTTAGCTTAATTTCAATTTGTCTTTAAAATTAATTTGATAGAGCACTTCATGCAAGAAGATAGGCGTGTATATTTTTTCAGACCCGATTTTTGATTGCCTTTGAGTTCTTTATTAAAACATAGCACTTGCGATAGTGTAAATATGTAAATATTGTTTAAGTGCAGAGGAGTCTCATGTTTTTCATACGGCTTGTTTTCTTAGTCATATTCAGTTGTCCGTTAAACAAAACCATGTTTTATCTTACATTATTGTTATTTTCTAGTATAACATTTTTAGTAATTTCTTCATGTATGCATAATAATAGCCCCCAAAATGTCGATGTCCTTTTTCTTGGACCCCGTGAGTGTTACTGTATAGGATGGAAGGTTCTTCAAATATGTGTTTAAATTTAGGATCTTGAGATGGTGAGATTATCTTGGGTAATTATTTTTCTTCTGGTTGAAGAATTTATTTTAATGTTTCTTACCCTGAACAATCGTATTTTGCCTTCATCTTTGAAAAATAAGTGTCATTGGATTAAAAATTATAGGTTGATTTTTCTTTTTTTCTTTTAAGGTACTCCACTGTCTTCTGGCTTACTTTGTCAAGGGCGAGATATTGGTGATCATCATTATCTTTGTTGCTTTGTAAATAATGTGTAGATTTTTCTTTGTGTGAGCACTTTGTGTGTTATTTCTTTGCATCTCCATGCACTGGGTCTGCCAGTCTCCTCTGTCCATGGAATTCTCCAGGCAAGGAGACTGGAGTGGTTTACCATTTCCTCCTCCAGGGGATCTTCCCAGCCCAGGAATCAAACCCACATCTCTTCATCTTCTGCATTGACAGGTACATTCTTTACCACTGTGCCACCTGGGAAGCCAATTTTTTCTTTAGTTGTTTTAAAAGTTTTTTCTTAAACATTGATCTCAAGCAATTTGTTGTATGTGTCTGTGATTTCCTCATGTGTCTTATGCTTGGAGCTTGTTGAGCTGCTTAAATTTATGCGTGTATAGTTTTCATTTGACTTAGAAAATTTTCAACTGTTATTTCTTCAAATATTTTTTTCTCTTCCTCTTCCTTTGAAGACTCCATTTGTGTACACATTAGATAGTTTGAAGTTGTTTGATAGCTCGCTGATGCCCTGTTTATTTCTTTCCAGTGTGTGTGTGTTTTAACTACTGTTTCCTTTTAGTTGCTATTATTTTAAATCCATTAATCATTTTTTTTCCCTCTGCAAATTGGTTAAGAGTATGAAGGGGAAAAGAAAGTTATTAAGAAATATTACTTATAAAATACTGGCATAGAGTTGACATTCTGTGACTGCCTAATGTGTTGTTACTTCCATCCAATGTGTCTTTCTTCCCAGACTAGTTTTTACCTCTAGAAGTTCAGTTCAGTTCAGCCGCTCAGTCGTGTCTGACTCTTTGTGACCCCATGAATCGCAGCACGCCAGGCCTCCCTGTCCATCATCAGCTCCAGGAGTTCACGCAGACTCACGTCCATCGAGTCAGTGATGCCATCCAGCCATCTCATCCTCGGTCGTCTCCTTCTCCTCCTGCCCCCAATCCCTCCCAGCATCAGAGTCTTTTCCAATGAGTCAACTCTTCGCATGAGGTGGCCAAAGTACTGGAGTTTCAGCTTTAGCATCATTCCCTCCAAAGAAATCCCAGGGCTGATCTCCTTCAGAATGGACTGGTTGGATCTCCTTGCAGTCCAAGGGACTCTCAAGAGTCTTCTCCAACACCACAGTTCAAAAGCATCGATTCTTCGGCGCTCAGCCTTCTTCACAGTCCAACTCTCACATCCATACATGACCACAGGAAAAACCATAGCCTTGACTAGACGGACCTTAGTCGGCAAAGTAATGTCTCTGCTTTTGAATATGCTGTCTAGGTTGTCATAACTTTTCTTCCAAGGAGTAAGCGTCTTCTAATTTCATGGCTGCAGTCACCATCTGCAGTGATTTTGGAGCTCCAAAAAATAAAGTCTGACACTGTTTCCCCATCTATTTCCCATGAAGTGATGGGACTGGATGCCATGATCTTTGTTTTCTGAATGTTGAGCTTTAAGCCAGCTTTTTCACTCTCCTCTCTCACTTTCATCAAGAGGCTTTTAAAATCCTCTTCACTTTCTGCCATAAGGGTGGTGTCATCTGCATATCTGAGGTTATTGATATTTCTCCCGGCAATCTTGATTCCAGCTTGTGTTTCTTCCAGTCCAGCGTTTCTCATGATGTCCTCTGCATATAAGTTAAATAAGCAGGGTGACAATATACAGCCTTGACATACTCCTTTTCCTATTTGAAACCAGCTGTTGTTCCATGTTAGGATCTTTCAAATTTCTTAATTTCTTAAAAATTTCAAATTTTTCTTGAATGGTTACACATAGTAACTTTTTTATGTCTGCTAATTCTAACTTGTTAGTGTTAGTTCTGGGTCAGTTTTACCTCATTGCCTTATCTCCTTATGGTGGATTGTATTTGCCTGCTTCTTTACGTGCCTAATAATTTCTGCTAAGATGCCAGACATTTGAATTTTATCTTGTTGGGTGCTGAATATTTTTGCGTTCTTGAGCTTTGTTATGGGACATAGTTAAGTCACTTAGAAAAGGTTTGCCCTTTTCATGTCTTGCTTTTAAGCTTTCTTAGGTAGAATCAGAGCAGCTTTTACTCTAATTTTACCTCCTATTGAGATAAAACCCTTCTAAATACTCTACCTAATGTCCCATTAATTATGAGGTTTTCCACTCTGATTAGTGGGAACAAAAGGAGCCATTTCCAGCCTATGTGAGCTTTAGGGATTATTCCCTCTCATCCTTTTAGGGTAGGTTCTTGGGTAGTTTGCTCACACATATGGGTTGGTCAGCTGAAGACTTGAGGGGTACCCCAGCACATCTCCAGGGTTTTCTGTCTTTGTAACCTTCTTTCTGGTATTCTATTCTGCAAAAAAGACATCTTGGAATCCTTGAACTCCTAGCTGCGTCTCCTCAACTCAAGGTGATCACCAGACCCTTGCCTGGCTTTCTGTTCTTTTTGCCACAGTGTGGAAATTCTGTCCAGGTAGTAGGCTTCATATTTTGCTCCCATTTAGTTTTGGCTTAAAACTTAACATTCAAAAAACTAAGATCATGGCATCCAGTCCCATCACTTCATGGCAAATAGATGGGGAAACAATGGAAACAGTGACAGAGTTTATTTTCTTGGGCTCCAAAATCACTGCAGATGGTGACTGCAGCCATGCAGTTAAAAGACGCTTGCTCCTAGGAAGAAAAGCTGTGACCAACCTAGACAGCATATTCAAAAGCAAAGACATTACTTTGCCAACAAAGGTGCGTCTAGTCAAAGCTATGGTTTTTCCAGTGGTCACGTATGGATATGAGAGTTGGACTACAAAGAACGCTGCTGCTGCTGCTAAGTCACTTCAGTCATGTCCGACTCTGTGTGACCCCATAGATGGCAGCCCACCAGGCTCCCCCATCCCTGGGATTCTCCAGGCAAGAACACTGGAGTGGGTTGCCATTTCCTTCTCCAGTGCATGAAAGAGAAAAGTGAAAGTGAAGTCGCTCAGTCTGTCCAACTGTTAGCAACCCCATGGACTGCAGCCCACCAGGCTACTCCGTCCATTGCTGAGCACTGAAGAATTGATGCTTTTGAACTGGGGTGTTGGAGAAGACTCTTGAGAGTCCCTTGGATTTCAAGGTGATCAAACCAGTCAACCCTATAGGAAGTCAGTCCTGAATATTCATTGGAGGGACTGATGCTGAAGCTGAAACTCCAATACTTAGGCCACCTGATGTGAAGAACTGACTCATGGGAAAAGACCCTGATGCTGGGAAAGATTGGGGGCAGGAGAAGAAGGGGATGACAGAGGATGAGATGGTTGGATGGCATCACCAACTCGATGGACATGAGTTTGAGCAAGCTCCAGAAGTTGGTGATGGACAGGGAAGCCTGGCATGCTGCAGTCCACGGGATCGCAAGGAGTTGGACACGGCTGAGCAAATGAACTGAACTGAGGCTTCATATGGTTACCTTGCCCGTTTCTTGTCTCTCAGGAATCACTGTCCTTTGTTACTCCATGTCCAGTGTTTTAAAACCATTGTCTGAAATATTTTGTCCACTTTTGAGTTGTTAAAATGTGTGGATAAATCTGGTCCCTGTTTCTCTCACCTGTGAGATCTTAGTCATCTCCAAGAAGCAGTCATAGGATTGCCTTGTTGTCATTGTTAACTTCATAATGCCTCTTGTTTAAGAAAAACACCCAGGCCTTTAGTCTCTTACTTATGGCTTGAAAAAATTATGTCTTTATGTATTTCGGATTATTATTGGAAGATCTGTAAAATACAGTAGAAACCTTTAGTGTTCAACTGTAATGCTGAAATACATTAAACTTCAAGTTCTAAATGACTTACAAAACTGAAAAATGGTAGCATAGTTATCACGTGTGTGTGTGTTTAAAATGTGGAAGTGCAGCTATTACATGGATTGTATGTAACTGTTTTCTGAAATACATGAAATTTCAAATTCAGAAACAATGGAGTGTTTTAAAGTTTTCTTTGGTGTCTCTTAGCGACAGCAAACAAATAATTTTCTTTGGATTGCACTTTTATATGTGATTAAAATTTTTAGGGATATGATGAAGTTGTTGAAATTTCTTGGAAAACTATTGCCAAAATTTTTCCTAATGTTTGCTATGAGAAACAAATTGCGTATTTGAAAACCCAAATTCATGTATTTAATTACTGATAGAAACCTGTTCCACATTTTCTTAAGTGAAATTTTTGCTTTTGGCTTTCAAATAGAAAAGATAAAAGCTCTGTGCTGTTTTGTGATAGCAATGCAATCAGTGTTGGAGATAAGTGAAAGGCAACTTATTTTTAAGCCAATTTTACTTAAAAATCTCTGTTTTAGCTTTAGACTTTTGTTGTATATCTAGTAATTTTGGGTCGTTTTCAGTCTTCCTTTTTGCTTTCTCTTTGTGGTCTGTTAAAAAAAATGAAATGGTTTTGGAGCAGAGTCTTTCACAAAGTGCTTTGGACTCAGTTATTGTATTTACCGTGGCTCTAAATCAAGTCCATAAATGAGAAAATGCTTTTGGCTCCCTGAGTGAGACCAGAAGTGCTGATTTCTGTGTTTGAACCCCTGGGGCTCTCCTTGGCTTTGCAGAAGGCAGGCACTTTATATTGATTATTTCTAAATCATTGGGAGCCTACTCAGGGTTACAGATGAGGGACTGGTCCTCAGTGAGGTCACCGGAAGCTGTCCCTCAGGTAACCCCACTCGCAAAGGCCTGGCTCTTTAGGCTCCACGGCACCCATGGCATTATGCGGTCTTCCACCCTAACCCCCTTGGGCTGGTAGAGGCCACTATTGGCTGTTCTGGTGCCCTTGTTTGTTGTCACGTCGGTCATTGTACCTTCATCCAGGGTACAGTCCAATTGAAGTCTGTCAATCATAGTCTTAAACTGTCTGTAGGAAAGTTCTACTTCTTTATTTAAAAAAATGGGCTATTATAGCCACCTTATGGGTTTTCCTGATGGCTCAGTGATAAAGAGTCTGCCTGCAGTGCAGTAGACACATGAGATGCAGGTTCGATCCCCAGGTCGGGAAGATTCCCCTGGAGAAGGAAATGGGAACCCACTCCAGTATTCTTGCCTGAAAAATCCCATGGACAGAGCAGGCTGGCGGGTATAGTCCAAAGGGTCACAGAGAGTCGGACATGAGTGGCACAGGACACCATCTTATACGACTTCAGTAAATGAGGATGTTCGTGGCCCTGGTTGCTGAAGAACCTGAGAAATGATGTTCTTTGAGGAATAATAAAAGTATCAATGAAATGACCTGCTTTTGTGTATAAATTTGTCCTTTTCATTTTAAATGGTATCAGCAGAAAAGGGGAATAAGGAAAGAAGGAACTATTTAAGAATCTGGGTGCTGGCCACTTTTGACACCCTCTCCTTTCTGATTCTTACCTGATTTTCCTATGTACAGTTTTTCTTTTTTTGGCCTCATTTTCTTATAAGCCAAATCTTTCCAACATTTCAGATTTATTGTTTCATCTCCTGGGTATAATATGAATATTCCGTTTATGCTGTTGAGTTAGAAGGTGATGTAATTTGCAAATTGATAGAAAAGATGTATTTTAAATTAAGGGGTTTTACTAGCTCCTAGGACAGACTGAGCAACTTCACTTTCACTTTTCTCTTTCATGCATTGGAGAAGGAAATGGCAACCCACTCCAGTATTCTTGCCTGGAGAATCCCAGGGATGGGGGAGCCTGGTGGGATGCCGTCTATGGGGTCACACAGAGTCGGACACGACTGAAGTGACTTAGCAGCAGCAGCAGCATGCTTACTAGATGACATTGCAGCAGATAGGCACGGCCGAAAGACCTCTCATGTCTGCTCCCTGATCTCAGGGACACCGTGTGCATGGAACGGACCTGGGCTCTCACCTCTGAAGGCTTGAAGTCAGGGATTGCAGGAGTTTGGGAACCTTGAACAGATGCTGAGCAAAGCCTCTTTTCCTCCTGCCCTCAGTAGCGCTGGTTAGTTAAGTGGGCTGAGAAGCCCTGCCTCTGCTTACCCTGTCCTGTGGGGTTTCACGACTGAGAACAGACCTCTGAGTGAGAAAGCAGACCAGCCCTCATCCTTTCAGTAGCTGGAAACTACTGTCCCCCGCCCCAAATTGCCGGCCCGGGAGGACAGTACTAAATTCTGATGGAAGGACCAAGTGCTGTAACTGGGAGCCCTGCATCATGTTACATCTCTCTTTGGTTCAGGTTGTAAAATTAGTGATTCTGGAAGTCCTTGAGAAGCCTGTGCTCACTTCTTTGAGTAATCTATGAAAGGAGTGGGGAGATGGTATTTTTAAAAAAGGTTTGTGGTATAGTCCTGATCGAGAATAAGTATCCAGGGCAAAACTTGATTTTTCTCTCTCCTTCCTTTCTTTTTCTCCTTTTCCTGTTTTTCTTTCCTTTCCCTCTCCCTTCCTATCCTCTTTCTTCTCCCGTAAAGCAGGAGGGATGAGAAACGCCTGAAAAATGTGCTCGTTAGTATTTCTCATCTGTGAGTGGTGAGGGGTGCACATATGAATGGAATTTCAAGGAGTAGAAATGTAGTGTTAGATTTATCTTTTGGGGGTGTGAATATGCTAATACTAAGTTTACCTGTGTTGCTCTTCTTTGGATCATGTCTATAACTGACTTCGTGATTTACACACATATGACTGTTAAGCATTTGGTATATATGAATACATAAGTCTGATTTTAGCCATATTAAAATGCATTTAAAAGAAACCTATAAAGGGTCAGTGATTGAAGAACAGATTCCAGGATATCCATTTCCCTGCAGCTGAGAGGGTAAATTAATAATCAGAATGTTGCCTGGAGGGGCGGGGAGTTTGGGGGAGAGTGGATACATATATTTGTAGGGCTAGTCTGTTTGCCATTCACTTGAAAGTATCATAACATTGTTAATCAGCTATACCCCAATATAAAATAAAAAGCTTAAAAATAAATGTGTGGAGCCTCTGAGAGATCAACAACAACAAATCAGACTATTGCTTGGTAATGTTATAGAACAGATCTTTAATTAATAAATAAAAATAATAAATTTGGCTTTATAGTAGAAAGGAGTATTCTAATTTAATTGACTATTTCCAGAGAACTGAAGCCTACACTTTTAACTACCAAATCATTAAAAATTACATTTCAGCATATATTTTTCTGGTTGCAAAGATAATGTATGTTTGTTCTAGAAGAAGTTAAAAGAAAGGCTAAGAAAAAAATAAAAGCACCTTTATTTTAACTCATCAGCAATACTTTTAGTGATAATCACTATTAATCCTTGGTTTTATATTGTTACATTTTTTTCTGTGACTGTATATATAGGCTGTAAAAATCAATATCAGAAAAAAATCAGGGGTATTTTTTGTAACTACTATTGTTTGAATATTTTTAGTTTTCTTTTTCTCCTTAACTAGTGTTTTAAGGACCATATACATGGTTGAAATCATTAGTGGACTGGAGGCTACTAATGAAAAGTATTACCTAGATACAATTTATTTGCTTTGAAAAGTGCTTTTACTACCTGCATATATCTAAAATAGGATTAAAATTATAGGAATAGTAATGCATCACTTGACTTTCAAGGATATAGAGGTTTCTAAAGACTTCCAAACATTTCTTTCTTTAGTTTTCAAACATGTTTAAAAAAAGCATTGTTTATGGAATTATTCCAATTATTTGGAAAACCGAAAAACAAGAATGTTAAAAAAAAATCAGTATCAGATTGAGCATACTATAAAACATTTTAAAGTTTAGACGCTTCTAAAATTCTTCATATATTTTTTGGCTTTCTTGAATATACTTTTATATATATATATATTATTATTATTATTTTTTTTAAGATTTCAGTTTTGTCCTGCAGCATGTCTGCACTTTATTTTTATGTTTCCTGTTCTGATGTTAATATCCTGAAGTTAGGACCCTAACCTGTCCTCAATTTTTTTGCATTGTGATTCACTGTGCTGTGATGTGGTTTAGCAGGTAACCAAGCTTTTTAGGAATTTTGTTAAGAGTAAGTAAGATTCAGCGAGAGGACTTCAAGAATAAAGAATAGCAGCTCTTGCTGAAATTCATGGTTTTATTTCCGTCAGTCTTCTTATGGGAGGCTGAAAAGTGACTCCCCCAGAGATATCCATGTCCTAGGTGCCAAACCTGTGAGTATATTACCATTTATGGCAAAGGGACTGTGCACATATGATTAAATTAAGGATCTTGAGCTGGGTAGGTTGCCCTGGGTTATCCAGTGGGCCGTGTGTAATCATCTAGGTGTCCTTATAAGAGGAAAGGTCATAGTAACAGACAAAGAGATGGGAGGACAGAAGCAGAGGTTGAAATGGTACGCTTTGAAGATGAAGGAAGAGGCCGTGAGCCAAGGAATGTGCATGGCATCTAGTCACTGGAAAAGGCAAGGGAATGATTCTCCCCAGAGCCTCTGGAAGGAATGTAGCTAGCCTTGCCAACACTGTGATTTTAACCTGTGAGATCCATTTAGGATTTCTAACTTCCGGGCCAGCTAGATGACAAATTTGGGTTTTAAGCCCCTGAGTTTGTGATAATTTGTTAGAGCAGCAATAAGAAACTAATTCACCTCTAAACAGGTCTGTATCCCTTATTATTATTATTATTTTTGGGCCACCCCACTTGGCATGTGGGATCTTAGTTCCCCAACCAGGGATCGAAACTGTGCCTCTTGCAGTGGAACACAGAGCCTTACCTTCTGGACTGCCGGGGAAGTCTTGTATGTTTTAAAACCTAATACAGACTACAGTGCATGCTAACTAAAGGTAAAGAAAGAGTGAGTGACAAAGTAAATGACTGCTGAATTCAAGCACTTGAATTTTATTTTTTAGCACTTGAATTTTTAAAGTTACAGTCTAGCGATTGTCAGAATTGACTAGTAGTGGTTTAAAAAAAAAGCCTTCCCCAAATCTAGAGGTATTATTTAACAGGTATCTGTTAATCCATTACAACTTTGCTATGCTCAGGGAGAAATTCCCCAGTTAATTAAGCAGTGCTTCTGTGTTTTACAAAGCCCTTGAAGCACAAAAAGTGAAACAATGTTTTCAAGAGAGAAACTCATCTTAATAATGAATTTTCTCAAGTCTTACCAGAAAGTAGTCAGGACAAATAAGAAGAGAACTTATTTTTTCATTGCCGCCTGGTACAGAATCACTATCAATAGCTTCAGCCAGAAGAAGATTCTCAGCACATTCTCCTATTTCATAGGTCAGTTGAATGAACTAAGCAGAAAGTTCTGTGTCGGTAGTGACCATCCATGTCTGTGAGATTCTAGATGCCCGGAGAAGTGATGAATGGGCAAGCGTGCCGTTTTGACCTTGTCATTCTTCCTGGCAGTATGACATGCACTGTGTCGCCTTTGCTTGTTTCACTGGCAGATAACCCTTTCCAATCCCTGTATTTATGCGCAAGTCACTTCCTTGGGACCTGTGTGTTTTCTTCTGTCACTCAGTTTTAGAAGTTTGCTTACCTGGCACTTAAGCCTACAGCTCACTGGAAGTGGTACATTAGAAGCCTGGAGAAGGGATACTTAAGCCAGCTCTTCTGACATCATCACCTTGAAGCTCAGTGGAAAACCTGATTGAGAATGATGAGAAGGTATAAAGACTGCTAGTCGTCTGGGGCTCCTGCCACTCACATCTCTGGAGGCTGTGTAGCATTGTCATTCCATGTTCATGGCGGTGGCCTGGATTAGACTATGTCTCTTGTGCCCTGTGAAAGAGGTGGAAAAAAGTGTTTAACATGTTCGTGGGACACGTTCTGTACTCAATTTTGCTGTCGCTGTTGTGCTTAACAATATAAACATTATTGTTCTGTGATTGCTCATATTCTAGAAGTGTACCAGAGTTGAAGTGGTAGTATAGATCTTACGATCAGCCTTTGCCATAAGCCCTCAAAAGCAATTTGAATTTGGGACTTCCTTGGCTGTCCAGTGGTTAGGACTCCAAGCTTCCACTGCAGGAGGCACAGGTTCGATCCTTGGTTGGGGAACTAAGATCCCTCAAGCCACATGGGGTGACCCCCCCCCCAAAAAAAAGTGAATTCTTTTCTCCCTTTAGGAGAGCTGTGAAGAGAAAAGTGATTTGTCATTTTTTAAAAGAAAATATATATTTTACATAGATTATATTTATATATAAAATAATATATACAAATATATGTATTTCTTTTTCCTCTCCCTGTAATTGGCTTGATGCTTTAGTATTTGATGGATTTTTAAAGATTTTAAAAATCTTTTTAGCTGCTGCTCAATGCTATATCCAGACTTTTAAAGCCATCTAAGACCCAAGACAGCCACTGGCAGTTTGAATTAGAGATTTAAATAAATTGCTTATTGTTAAATAGTTCACAGTAGCATTTTTCAAGTTCCTTAGTGTCTAGGGATCCCCTGACCACCTGTGCCTGGAGAAGTGCTGAAGTCTGCCTGGGAGAGGAGTTAACATCATCTGGTTCTGAAGTGAGCTTCTGAAGCTCACTCATTCAGGCAGAGACACCTTCTAGTATAAGGGTTTGGATGTTAGAAAGGGCGTGGACTACTCGGAGAATACTGAGAGGTGTTAGGTGATCAGAATACTGCGGGGAAGAAATCTGGGGCAAACAAAAGAAGGGAAGAGTTAATCTTCTCTCCTGGAGCAGGAGTCAGTGACATTTAAATCTCAGCAACTTTCTGGCCATGTGAGTTTAGGTAATTTAACCCACGTCTCTACCTCGGTTTCCTCTTCTGTGCAATTAACGGTACTCATAGTGTCAGTCTCTAGGGGAGCTTTCATAAGGACTAGCAGAGAATATGTAGAGGCCTCTGGGATACTTCTGGGAACTTTCCTCTGCGTGGGATACCAGTCTCTTTCTTCATTCTCCCCAGGACCCCTGGAGACTATCCCTGGTGCTTTTAGCAGGCCTGACCAGGCTGGCAGGTGCCAAACAGAGCCCCAGACTTGTGTGGGAAGGGTCTGGCTTGGGAATGGCCTTGCATAAGCAACATTTGGTCTGTTCTCTTCAAAGAGTTCCCCTTGAGAGCCTCACACCCTAAACCTGGGTCAGATTTGTTCCAGGGCCTTCTAATTCTGTATCACATAGCACATATTTAAATGTTCCAGTGGGTTATCTCTTCACTCAGAGTTTAAACTGAGGAATCTTTCTGGCAAGGATGAAAGGAAAGAAAGAAGGGTTGCTGGCCCGCACAAACGGAGTAGAAAAGAAGCTTGTGCACAGATAGCCCATCAGCAGACCACATCCACTCCTAGGAGGCAGGCGGTTTCTCAATTCCCTAAACCCAGCCAGGGTTTTTTTTTTTTTT
>SJYX01021444.1:228908-242036 GCA_006410675.1 Oreotragus oreotragus | reverse complement strand
CTGTGTGACCCCATAGACGGCAGCCCACCAGGCTCCCCCGTCCCTGGGATTCTCCAGGCAAGAATACTGGAGTGGGTTGCCATTTCCTTCTCCAATGCATGAAAGAGAAAAGTGAAAGTGAAGTCGCTCAGTCTGTCCGACTGTTAGCGACCCCATGGACTGCAGCCCACCAGGCTACTCCGTCCATTGGATTTTCCAGGCAAGAGTACTGGGGTGGGGTGCCATTGCCTTCCCCGCATCTCCTGTTTGACCACTTCCAATTTGCCTTGATTCATGGACCTAACATTCCAGGTTCCTTTGCAATGTTGCTCTTTATAGCATCAGACTTTACTTCCATCACCAGTCACATCCACAACTGGGTTTTGCTTTTGCTTTGTCTCCGTCTCTTTATTCTTTCTGGCGTTGTTTTTCCACTCTTTCCCATTATCATATTGGGCACCTACCAGCCTGGGACTTCATCTTTCAGTGTCTCTTGTGGGGACGTGGGTCGGCGGTGGTCTGCTGCAGGATTGGGGGCACTGAGTGCCTCAGTCCATGCAAGTGGACCTTTTGAAGGAGGTCACCATTATCTTCATTACCTCCACCATAATTTGGCCCCAAGTAAATAAGAGGGAGGGAACATGGCCCCACCCATCAACAGAAAATTGGATTAAAGATTTACTGAGCATGGCCCCGCCCACCAGAGCAGACCCAGTTTCCTTGTCAGTCAGTCTTTCCCATTAGGAAGCTTCCATAAGCCTCTTGCCTGGAGAATCCAGGGATGGGGGAGCCTGGTGGGCTGCCATCTATGGGGTTGCACAGAGTTGGACACGACTGAAGCGACTTAGCAGCATAAGCCTCTTATCCTTCTCCATCAGAGGGCAGACAGCCTGAAAACCACAATCACAGAAAACTAACCAATCTGATCACATAGATCACAGTCGTGTCTAACTCAGTGAAACTATGAGCCATGCCACACGAGGGCCACCCAAGACGGACGGGTCATGGTGGAGAGTTCTGACAGTGCGGTTCACTGGAGAAGGGCGTGGCAAACCACTTCAGTATTCTTGCCTTGAGAGCCCAATGAACAGTACGAACAGTAGTTTATATCTGTACGAGATGGTAGATGTGCATTAAACTTACTCTAGTAATAGAAAAGAAAGATCTCATGTTAAGTTTTCTCACCATAATAAAAGTTTAAAAAACTAAAGTTTAACCAGTAAGCTATTTAAATTCTTAAAAAGAAAAATTCTCAGTTGGGCTTTAACATTTTTTTTCCCTTCTCCAAATAGCACAGGTAGGGAAATGAACCTGGATGGGTTTTGTAAAAGTGCAGTACAAGTGCTGTTTGTGTGCTTTTGAGGTTACACTGAAAGACAGAAAGTGTTGGTTCCTCAGTTGTGTCCAGCTCTTTGCGACCCCATGAGCTGTTCCCAGCCAGGCTCTTCTTGTCCCTGCGATTCTCCAGGCAAGGGTGCTGGAGTGGGTTGCCGTACTCTAGGGGATCTTCCTGACCTAGGGATCAGACCCGAGTCTCCCACGTTGCAGGCAGGTTCTTTACCGTCTGATCTATCAGGGGAGACAGAAGAAAACGACTCAGGTGAGTGGGGTATGGAAGACAGGTGACCCAGTTTGTACAGCCAGTGACATTCACCTGGAGATGGCGTAGTTCAGCGTTGGTCCACACGGTTTCCTGGGTGTTCTCCTGCGTCTCAAGTCTCTCTAATCACACAGTGTTGCTTTTCCCTCCTTGTTGCTGTTCCCCTCACCACAGGGAACAAGGGTCCATGTCATAAACATTTGAATGTCTTGAAGGCTCTCTGCTACAGTTGAAACGGAATGTCAGGAATCTTTCTTGGGGGATGATTTATGTTTTATGAGGCTCCTTCAAATCTACAGCCTTGGGAGTTTTAACTGAAGATGGTTTCTTGATCCACTGCAGTAATGAGTAAAGAAGCCCCCTGACTGCTTAGCTGGAGAGCAGTAACAAGATGAACGTGTGTGTGTGTGTGTGTTCTGGAAAGCTCAAGGCCCCTTTGTAGGAAATCTTAGGAACAATAGATGCAACGGCTGGTTCTGATGTCAAAGTAGAAAAATTGTCTTTGGCTAAGATTATCTTCTATCTTGCCTTATAACATTGAAATGCATGCTGGAACGTGATGCCCGCATGTGCTTTTCCTGGCTTGCTGCTCTTATAAGTCTGGCCCTGGTAGACTTAAAGTTTCTCCAAGTTGGCCAACCTTCCGCATGAACTCTTTGAACTTGATAGACTGGGGGCGAGGTCAGGAGCAGCCAAGATAACTGGAGCTAGGATTCTGGTGTTGAAAGACGTTGAAGTGGAGCAGTTCAGAACAGATGCAGAGTGGCTTACTGCAATTGATCCCATCTTTGTAGGCTCCTTTTCAAACTTTTGAACTGCTTCTTCCATTGGCTTTGTATGTTTATCTTTCCCTTAACTTCCTAGCCATAATATAGTTGAGCCAGCAGAACTGAGAGTTCGTGCTTCATTTGTGTGAATACAGTTTGGAAACTTGAAGGGTTAGGAAAGTTATGTGTCAATGGGAAACTTAACTTAAACCAAAGCTGTGTGTGTGTATTTCCCAGACCTGAACCTGTTTAACCTGGAATCACTAAGCCAGCTGGTAATTGAGCATGGACTCAGGCTAAACAGAAACAAATGGCTAGCAAGTATAGTTTGGGGCAGATTCTTCCAGATGTTCTTGATTTATGTGATTCATAAAGAAGGATCTGAATCACCTTTGTTTGTGAAATGTTTCTTGACCACCATTTCCTTTTGAGGTTTTTAAAAATACTGTTGCTGATCTTTCTTTTGTTGTTTTTTTTTGCATAGAAAGATTTTCTTGACTCTGATCATTTTCAGTACCCAGCAAAGCTATCTGCATCACCAGTTTCTCATTTCTTTTACCTTCATCTGTCAGTTCTTTGTGCCAGTGAATTCTAGATTTGTTTGTAAGCAGACGTTAAACAATTTGAATTGTGAATCTGACATCCTACTTTTTTTTTAAAAATTTCTACTTCACAGACTGAAAAATTTTAGGAAGGTGTTTTAGTCAGCTCTGAATAGAAAAATGAAAATTCAGAGACTTGCATAATTTTATTGGAAGGAACCTTTGTCTTTCCACTGGGTCTATCAAAGAAACTAGCTAATAGAAATGCTTAATTAAGAACTTATTGATATGGCAAAGCAATCCATTATTTTTATAGATGGTCTTGATGGAGGCCAGATTTATGGAGATTCCCTTAGAGGCAAGAATATATGACTTCCATGGGATCTCATTATTAATCTAATATGAAAATATTATTTTGAAAAAATTTCACTAAAATAGTTTTATAATACTTAACATATGCAAAATACTGAAAAGCACAAAAAGTCACCCTTAAACATTTATATCTCATATAAATGTATCTGAAGATAGATATTTAGCACATATATTTATATCTAAAGATGTAGAGAAAACTAGAGGGACAGTCTGTCAAAAAGGATTATCTCTGATGTTGGGAAGTATAAGAAAAAAATTCCAGAGGGAAAAAAACACCATCCTCTACAATGCTGGTGTCCCCCTGCACCCCATACCTTCTGGGGACAGAGGAAGATGAAGTATGGCGAATGCTTTTTTCATTCTTCAGTCTATTTTTATTTGTTTTTAAATTAATTTGTATTGGACTGTAACTGCTCTACAGTGTTGCATTAGTTTCTGTTGTGCAGCAAAGTGAACCAGCTGTGCGCATACATGTGTGTGTGTTACCTGCTCAGTCCTGTTCGACTTTTTGCAACCCCATGGACTGTAGCCTGCCAGGCTCCTCTGTCCATGGGAAGAGTACTGGAGTGGGTTGACAGCTGCTTCTCCAGTGTATACATAGAGCCCTCTTTTTCAGATACCTTCCCGTTTAGGTCACCACAGAGCATTGAGTAGGGTTCCTGTGCTCTGCAGTATGCTCTCACTAGTTATACATTTTATGCATAATATCAGTGGTGTACGTATGTCAATCTCAATCTCCCAGCGCATCCCACTCCTCTTCCCCACTTGATATCTGTAAGTTTGTTCTCTACATTTGTGTCTCTGTGCTTTGCAGTTGGGTTCATTTTTCTGGATTCTGCATGTGAGCATTAATACACAAATATTTTTCTGACTTCGCTCTGAGTGACAGTATCTAGATCCACCCACATCTCTGCAAACGACACTATCTAGTTCCTTTTTATGGCTGAGTAATATTCCACTGTATGTATGTGCCACATCTTTATCCATTCCTCCGTTGATGGACATTTAGGCTGCTTCCATGTCCTGGCTGTTGTAAATTGGTGAAGGTTTTGATGCCCTGCTTTTCTGATATTTTATGATATTCCATCATATGGATATTTGGTTTCTTTTGATTATCTGGAGCATGAGAGAAGATTTGGTGTTTACTATTAATTCTTCATCAGGATTAGTGGGAGGAAACCCAAGCAGATAATTCACATCTGTTTTTGGATCTGTAAAACCTGAAGTTTTATCCCAAACAAAATGACAACACCTTGGTATAGCTTGAATTTTGGAAACTGCATTTTTTCTCTTCTTGGCTCCCTCCTGCTTTTAAAATACTTTCTCTTCTCCTTCCCCTGCTTCCTCTAGTTGTAGATAGGGCTGTCCTAGTGATTGTGTAATGGTGCCCTTCCCATCTTCTCTGAGACTAGGTCCAGTTTATAGCATATTTGTAAAGGTGTAGATCAGTGTAAGTAGTCAAGGGAGGTTTGTTTCCTTCACTACTGTTCCTGTAAGAAGAGACAGCATCAAAAGACACTAGACTCTGAATTTCATTTTTGGAAAAATCATATCTGGCCTTTGTCATTAGTTAGGTGACGTTACTGGCTTTGCAAGGCAGAATCCCTGCATCTTTTGAGCCCATCTAGGCAGCTCTTCGGAGAAGGCAATGGCACCCCACTCCAGTACTCTTGCTTGGAAAATCCCATGGACGGAGGAACCTGGTAGGCTGCAGTCCATGGGATTGCGAAGAGTTGGACGCGACTGAGCAACTTCACTTTCACTTTTCACTTTCATGCATTGGAGAAGGAAATGGCAACCCACTCCAGTGTTCTTGCCTGGAGAATCCCAGGGACAGAAGAGCCTCATAGGCCGCCATCTCTGGGGTCGCACAGAGTCGGACACAACTGAAGTGACTTAGCAGCAGCAGCAGGCAGCTCTTAGGGCTTCCCGGTGGTGCATTGGTAAAGAGTCTGCCTGCCAATGCAGGAGATGCAGGAGACACGGGTTCAGTCCCTGGGTTGGAAAGATCCCTGGAATGGGAAATGGCACCTGACTAATATTCTTGCCTGGGATATTCCATGGACAGAGGAGCCTGGAGGGCTACAGTCCATAGGGTTGTAAAGAATCAGACACAACTGAGCACGCACAGGCAGCTCTTGGCAGTTAGATAATAGTTCTGGACAGAAGGCATTTCGAAAGCCCTCAGGGTCTAAAAGAGGTTTTGCTAACACTTCTAAACTAATTGGACGGTTGGTAATTTTTCAGTTCTTTTTCAGAAGATATTCATAGCTTTGCAGTGTAATGAGGGCTATAGCTTTCCTCCTTATCAGCCTTACTACCAGGTAATGTGTAACTCCTAAAACAAATTTGACACAAAATTCTGCCTTACATGCAAGTTCTTATTCATAAGCAGGGCTCAGCAGGACTGTTCCATAAACCCATTGAAGTCCTAGCTCTCTGTCCCTCTGCCACTTGTACAGTCCTTGAATGGGTTGTTCCCTTGAGCCAGAAGGGACTTCTGGTCACCCTTAACACTGGAAACCCTAAGCTAAGGGTGCTGATCCAAAGGGGTCGGGCTGCTGGCTGTTCTCAGTTCATGTGCCCTGTTTGGTCAAGGACTGGAATACCCTACAGTCTTTGTGGTCAGTCCACATTTTAAAACCATCGCTATTTCACCCATGAGAAAATTTTTTAATGTTCATTTTGCTAACAAAGCCTCTGGTATTTATGAAAGAGAAAGAAAGCCTGAGAAGCCTAGTGACTGACCCTGGAGTGTGTCCTGCATGGAGGCTTTGCAGTGCTAAGGAAACACTCCTGGAGTGTTCTCAGCTGGAGTAAGCAGCCACTCCTGGGGTGTTGGTCAGAACCAGCCAACACGCATTTGTCATATGAGTTATGCTAAAGTATTTAAAATATAATCACGACACAATAGGAGGATATTTTGTGATTATTCGTCTGTGTGAGAACCAGGTTGAGAGGTGCATTTGGACACAAAAAATCTTGAAATATGAGGAACATTTTTGTGGTTGACAGGAAAAATTGGAAACACATTTGATGTTAGGATGGGCTGGGAAAACCTGGACACATGGTTGCCAGAGAACAGGCCCTTTCAGTGCTTTTTTCTGGGCAGAGACAACTTGGAAGTGAGATAAAAACAGTGAAAGCAGTCGAATCAACTTCTTTGCATAACATAGAAATGTGTGCTAAAGTAAGATATCCTTATAAAGACAAAGTTGATTATATGTATGGATCACATATTAAAACATACACAACCCTTTCACTTTCAGCAACAGTTTTTTTTTTTTTTTTTGCAATTTAGAAAAAAAATTTATTTTTGGCTGTGCCGGATCTTCATTCAGCAACGGTTTTTTAAATATTTGATCTCTTGACCTTACATTTGAGAAATTCTTTGAGGACCTTGAAAGAGATGTCATTCATGTGGGTTGTAGCTGTTGATACTGACTGTATTAGAAATTAGCATTGAGAATTTTAATATATTAGTACATTGAAACATAACTCTAAACCTATTTCATATTCATAAAAGGCATTTTTTTCCATGAAAAATTTTGTCCTTTCCAAAACAAGACTTTCACTGAATGAGTGACATTGTTTCATATTTTTGCATTATAGAGTTTTAAAATATTTTTTACTAAAGAGATTCTTTAGTATCCCATGTACTCAGAGACAGGTGGATTCTCATGCCTGCTTCTGCATTCAGCCTGTTGCACTGTTACTTTTCACGTAGCCTCTGAAAAATTTTAGTGTTTGCTTGTAAGGAAATGAGAATTAAAAAGGCAAAGAATGTCTTCAGTACAGGTCAGTCGCTCAGTTGTGTCCGACTCTTTGCGACCCTGTGAATCGCAGCACGCCAGGCCTCCCTGTCCATCACCATCTCCCGGAGTTCACTCAGACTCACGTCCATCGAGTTGGTGATGCCATCCAGCCATCTCATCCTCTGTCGTTCCCTTCTCCTCCTGCCCCCAATTCCTCCCAGTATCAGAGGCTTTTCCAATGAGTCAACTCTTCGCATGAGGTGGCCAGAGTACTGGAGTTTCAGCTTTAGCATCATTCCTTCCAAAGAAATCCCAGGGTTGATCTCCTTCAGAATGGACTGGTTGGATCTCCTTGCAGTCCAAGGGACTCTCAAAAGTCTTCTCCAACACCAAGTTCAAAAGCATCAATTCTTTGTTGCTCAGCCTTCTTCACAGTCCAACTCTCACATCCATACATGAATGGATGTCTTAGTATTATGAAAATAGTTGTGGTCTCTCAGACCTCCTTCCCCTACTTCCTCGAGCCCACAGAAAGGCTATCAAGGCTTCCCAAGGGTCCTGGGCAGCACTTGAAAAACTTGACTCAACAAGTGCCTGCCCACCCATGATTTAATTTGGTCCCTATGCTCACCCTGAGAAGTCATTTACCTCTTCCGTTTTATAATGGAGGGAAACAAATTCCTGCAGACCTACCCTTGAGTGCACAGTATTGTGAAAGTTCCTCAGCTGCTAGTGTAGCCAAGTTTTATTTTTATATTTTAATTGACATATAGTTGATTTTCAGTGTTGTTTTAGTTTGCTGTACAACGAAGCGATTCAGTTATGTATGTGTATATGTTTCTTTTCATATTCTTTACCACTGTGGTTTGTCACAGGATATTGAATATAATTCCCTGCGCTAGTAGAGTAGGACTTTGTTGTTTATCTCTATTTGTACTAGTTTGCATCTCTCAATCCTTCTCACCCCACTCTCCCCCTTGGCCACCACAAGCCTGTTCTCCATGCTTCCTGGATAAGTTCATGTGTCATATTTAAATAGATGTAAGTGATATCACATGGTATTTGTCTGTCTCTGTCTTCATTTATCATGATCATCTCTAAGTCCATCCCGTGTAGCTGCAAATGGCATTATTTCGTCCATTTTAATGCTTGAGTAATATTCCATTGTATATATATGTACGACATCTTCCTTATCCACTCAATTGCTGATGGACCTTTAGATCGTTTCCATGTCTTGGCTGTTGTAAATGGTGCTGATATGAACACAGGGGAGCCTATATCTTTCTTTTTTATTATTATTTATTATTTATTTATTTTATATATCTTTCTGAACTATAGTTTTGTCTGGATTTATGCCCAGGAGTGGGATTGCAGGATCATATGATGACTCTGTTTTTAGTTTTTGAGGAACCTCTGCTGTTCTGCATAGTGGGTGCAGCCGATCTTCAAATGCTTTTCTGATGATTCTGTTTGTGCAGTTGCTCTTTTGCAGCATGTGTCCTTGTTTCCTGTGGCCTGTGTCTCCCTTCTACTCAGACTTAGATCTCAGGGCGGGGAAGCCTTCCCCACTGCTGAGGCAACTTTGTGAAAAGAGATGAGTTGTTTGCAGAGAGTTACTGCTTCGGGTGGTTTTCCAAATATTTGTATATCCAGTTTTCACAATAATATTTTAATGCTTAGTGAGTGTTTATGATAAGAATACATGGTACCGTTTACCATGGTTTTGGGGATATGCATTTTAAATAGGTTATTTCAGGACAGTCACTTTATTTTCTCACCCTATGTGGATTATATTTCACACCTTAGAAAGGAAAGTGGATTTGGCAGACTGTCACCTAGCCTCTAATTAACTATATTTATATTCTCCACAGACTTGTGCCCTCCATGGAGGTCAAAGCAGGTCTCTCTGCCAAGCATTTCAGGAACAGATCTATTGTGTAGGATCTGTGTTTCAAAATTTTAAAGTTGCAGTAGACTTTTTGTTTCACGTACTAGTTCTCGAATAGGCAATGAAAATGAGTTATGAGAAAAATGAAAATTGCTGGAAAAGCAGCAATGATGAGCCCCCAATTTTTATTATTTTGTTCCATACGCATACAGCTACCCTTTCAGGTTACCGTAAAGGTTTCTAAATGCTCATCCTCAGTGCTGTGTTATTTGGTATTATTTCCCTGGTATATGGGAGGAGACCATACTTCAGGTAGCACCCATGTCCATTATAAGCACTGTGCCTTCTCACCTACTTCAAATCTGGTTTGCTTTTAAAAAATTGTTTGGCCACACTCCGTAGCTTGTGGGACAGGAGTTCCCAAACCAGGGATTGAGCCCACGTCCCCTGCATTAAAAGGTGGAGTCTTAACCTTTGGACTGCCAGGGAAGTCCCTCCAGCCTGGATTTTTGTCACTTTACATCCTGTCTTCCATCTTCAACCTCAGTTTAAACTAGAGAATTCATTTATATTTTTCTCTGCCTTCTCAAATAATATTTAAATAGTGTTGTACCTTGGAAATGATGTTACAAAAGTAAGGTGTGCGTACTCAAAGTATATTATTAAAAAGGATCGCTGCTGTTCTCAAAATACACTCAGACATATGTTCAAATAACGTTGTTCTTAACCTCATTTTCTCACTGCACAAGATATCAGCACTGACTTACCAGTTTGAGGAGGACAAAATAACAAGTTAGGGAGAGAAAGAGGTTGTCCCAGATGGCTTGAGTTAAGGGAAGGAATGAGTCGTTGCTTATTTTTTCTTTATCCAGGTTCTTACAGAGTCATTTTACTGAAGACTTTTGTGTGAGGGGAGGAACAGAAGGACAGTCAGAAGGGGCTGCAGCTGAGAAAAAGAGAGCAAACAGGATCCAATGTGTCAGCTGGGCCAGAGGGGGCTCTAGCACAGCGGTCCCCACCCGTTTTGGCACCAGGAACTGGTTTCGTGGAAGACAGTTTTTCCACAGACTGGCGGTTGAGGGTTGAGGATGGTTTCAGGATGGTGCGAGCACATGACATTTATTGTGCACTTTATTTTGTGGCTGTCTCAGGATATTCCACCTCGACTTTAGGGTTAGAGTTAGGGTTAGTGAACTCTCCTATGAGAATCTAATGCTGCTGCTGCTATTAGATTCTCCTATGAGAATCTAATGCTGAGGCAGAGCAGAGGTAGCAATGTGAGCGATGGGGAGTGGCTGTAAATACAGATGAAGCTTTGTTGGCTGGCCCGCCGCTCACTTCCTGTTGTGCAGGCCACGAAGCATAGTGGTCTATGGTCTGGGGGTGGTGGATCCTTCTCTAACAGGTAGAGAGAGCCACTTTTATATCAGATGAGGTTGATTTCCAAGCTGGCCAGCTGTCAGCTGGAGCTGTGATTGTCACAGTCAGGACCTGGGCATTTACCATTTACTGTGTGCTAGGAAGGGCCTGATTTCTTTTCATGGAACCTGTTTTTATCCTCAAAGAAAGAAAGAAAGAAAGAAAGAAACTGAAGTTGCTCAGTCATGTCCAACTGTTTGCAACTCTATGGAGTGTAGCCTATCAGGCTCCTCTGTCCATGGAATTTTCCAGGCAAGAGTACTGGCGTGGGTTGCCATTTCCTTCTCCAGGGGATCTTCCTGACCCAGGGATCGAACCTGGGTCTCCTGCATTGCAGGCAGACGTTTTACCATCTGAGCAACCAGGGAAGGTGTTCAAGACAGACCCAGGAAGGAGGATAAAAGGACGGGGAAGCCCATGGAGGTAAAATATTTGTTCAGGGGAAAGTAGCTCAGAAGCAGTGAGGCTGGATGGGAACCCACATCGGGGTGATGCTACGGCCTCTTGCTCTCCTCAGATGAGCTGCAGGTTGACAAGAGCAGGAGCTGGGACTGACATGGGCCCCCGGGGGAGCTGGAGCAAGCCTGTGCTTTTTCGCTCCAGGATAGTTTCCTACCAGTTTCCCCAGAACTTCTCCAGATAAAGAAGATGGACGATGAAGTGTCTGTTTCCAGAAACATTTTGAAGGAAATCAGAGTGAGGCCAAGAGGGACTTAAGTTCCTCCAGAGAGGAAGTTGAGAAACTCAAGGATAGCAAGCCACTAATGCCAGATGTTATTTATCCAAAGGTTTTTGGCTACATTGCAATACTTTCTGGATCTCTGCTAGTGCTCCGCAATCTTCCTGAAGCCGCTTTGAGTTTTAAAAATATACGTACCTGAATTTGAAACCTTGGTCAGTTAATCCAAAATATGTTCTTAAAACCCTAAATTCTTTGAAATAACAATGGTGAAAGCACAGAAGGAATCACTCCAAATGATTATTTGAAGTATTATTTTATTCCAAGTGGAAAAAATATTTCTGAATTGGCAACTATTTCAGCTAGAGTAAGCTGTGTTTTTGTGTTTAAAAAAAGATCACATTTAGCGCTCTGTTACTACATACACATGGAATGTTTCCTACTTAAATTTTTAATTATTATTCCTTAGTGAAAGCCTCAAAGGAGGTTTCACTCTAGCTGTCTTTGACTTTTCTACCTAAATGATAACAGAACCTTTTATCTTTAGTCATAAGGCAACACATAATGACATATTCTCCTGTAATGGATGTGGAGAGAGGTGGATGTGGGGGTGAGGACTACTAAATGTTCTTATAAAAAGGACTATTGATTTGTGACCTCAGTTCTCTAATTAACCTTTTTTTTTTTTTTCCTGTGTGACATTTTCAGTAACATTCTAACTTTAATATCTTTACTTTTGATCATTCTTTCTCCATTTAGAGAGAGTTTTCAAATTTTTATCTTTTGTTCCAGTAACTTGAGTCAAAAAATGTCTTCGAATCGTTGCTTTTTATTTTTCTACCAGAACATTCTGCAGGCTGTCTTTCTCTTCTCCACCTACAGCCCCTGGTCTAGGGCCCGCATTGACTTCCAACACACCTCCCTAATTGATAGAAAACTTGGAATGGATTAGTCTTCTCAATCTATTTTTCTTCTTAATAAAGAGTGATGCAGAAACTTTTCTTTTGGACTCAGGCTGTTGAAAATGTTCCTAAAATAATAGCCTACATTCCTGCCTTCGTAAGCACAGTGGAAATGATTGTCTCCCGATGCCTGAAAACGCCACAGTGTTTGAGAGCGGCTTTTTCAGATACCGATTCTCCTTCAACGTGTGGTAAGTGGAGATTGGAAAGGAGTGGAGGCAAACAGCCTCGGGCATAATCGCCAGAGAGGCCAGGGATCCAGAGGCTGAGTTCTCCTCCTCTCCATCAGCGTGCAGCTCAGGATCCGTGTCTGAGCCAGGGCTCCCCTCCCCCGTGTGTGGAGGGGTCACAAGTATGCAGAATTCTCTCCGTGCCCCCTTGCCCTCCTCACTGAGAGCCAGCACCCACTCTGCTCTTGTGCCCGCGCAGGAGGGAAGCCCACCTCGGCAGTGCCTTTTAGGACACTGAGGGCCTTCCCTGGTGGTCTGTGGTTAAGACTTGGGCTTCCAAGGCCAGGGGCACAGGTGTGATCCTTGGTCAGGGAACTGAGATCCCATATGCTACATGGTGTGGCTGGGAAAAAAAAAAAAAAGAAAACATTGAATGGCCAGAAGTGGCTATTTTGAAATAAATCCTCATGATACCAACATTCCTTTTGAGTTGGTTTCTCGTGAAAGTTCTGGCTGATGAGGACCCTCTAAGGCACCCAGAGCTCTCCTCGTGCTGTCTCACTGATGGTCAACCTGAGTGCCCTCCAGCCCACTGCCCTTACCTGCTGCCCTGATGCGGTCATGCCTCTGGCTTCATGAGAACTTCCGTGCACCTGGTTTGAAAGTGAAGCTTAGTGGGTGAGCTTCCATCACAGGATGCACTGCTCCATGCTTGAGAGAAGACACTCTGACCTGACTCTCAGGCTTTGTTGAGCTGGTCTCATCCTGTGGGAAAGGCAGCACTTCCTTCCTAAGGAGCAGTTGTCTGTGTGTGGGTGCGCATGGGTGCAAACACCGTAACACGAGTGATCCACGGAGCAGAGGTCGTAGCCCAGAGCCTGGCCTGGGGGCAAGAGTGCTTTCCCTGGCTGTGTTGCTCCTGTTTTACAGTCGATCCCAGGCAGAGAAGTTCAGGGCTCTCGCTGCATGCCGTTTGATTTCAGTTCAGTTCAGTT
>SJYX01021444.1:204178-228108 GCA_006410675.1 Oreotragus oreotragus | reverse complement strand
TGTGAGATGAGTGCAATTGTGCGGTAGTTTGAGCATTCTTTGGCATTGCCTTTCTTTGGAATTGGAATGAAAACTGACCTTTTCCAGTCCTGTGGCCACTGCTGAGTTTTCCAAATGTGCTGGCATATTGAGTGCAGCACTTTCACAGCATCATCTTTCAGGATTTGAAACAGCTCAACTGGAATTCCATCACCTCCATTAGCCTTGTTCATAGTGATGCTTTCCAAGGCCCACTTGACTTCACATTCCAGGATGTCTGGCTCTAGATTAGTGATCACACCATCGTGATTATCCGGGTCGTGAGGATCCTTTTTGTACAGTTCTGTGTATTCTTGCCATCTCTTCTTAATATCTTCTGCTTCTGTTAGGTCCATACCATTTCTGTCCTTTATCGAGCCCATTTTTGCATGAAACGTTCCCTTGGTATCTCCAATTCTCTTGAAGAGATCTCTAGTCTTTCCCATTCTGTTGTTTTCCTCTATCTCTTTGCATTGACCGCTGAAGAAGGCTTTCTTATCTCTTCTTGCTATTCTTTGGAACTCTGCATTCAGATGCTTATATCTTTCCTTTTCTCCTTGGTTTTTCGCTTCTCTTCTTTTCACAGTTATTTGTAAGGCCTCCCCAGATAGCCATTTTGCTTTTTTGCATTTCTTTTCCATGGAAATGGTCTTGATCCCTGTCTCCTGTACAATGTCACGAACCTCATTCCATAGTTCATCAGGAACTCTGTCTATCAGATCTAGGCCCTTAAATCTATTTCTCACTTCCACTGTATAATCATAAGGGATTTGATTAAGGTAGAGAAAGCTCTGGATGTTTTCTGAAGTAGAAAAGAACAGCTTTTTGGACTATCCATGAGTTTGGATAATAGGATGTTTACACTGTTGCTCACCCTGAATCATTCCAGTTGAGTTTCATGGGTATGGGAGAATTGACTCTGTTATATTTTTCTTTGAATTTTATGCTTTGGATTTTTGGGCTCTCCCTGCCACCAGCCTCCCCTTCCTGAGATCAAGCAACATTTCCATTAAATTAAAAAACCTGAGTTTCCAAATGGAGTCTGTATAAGAGAAGTGAAACTCAGTATATAACAGAGGTAGTGACTTTTCAAGATCAAACAGTGTCAGAGGAATTTTGTGTTTAATTTTTAAGTCTGCTTAGGATGTCCTGATGGAGGTCAAGCAACATTTCCATTAAATTAAAAAACCTGAGTTTCCAAATGGAGTCTGTATAAGAGAAGTGAAACTCAGTATATAACAGAGGTAGTGACTTTTCAAGATCAAACAGTGTCAGAGGAATTTTGTGTTTAATTTTTAAGTCTGCTTAGGATGTCCTGATGGAGGAGGCGATGGCACCCCACTCCAGTACTCTTGCCTGGAAAAATCCCATGGATGGAGGAGCCTGGTGGGCTGCAGTCCATGGGGTCGCTAGGAGTTGAACATGACTGAGCAACTTCATTTTCACTTTTCACTTTCATGCACTGGAGAAGGAAATGGCAACCCACTCCAGTGTTCTTGCCTGGAGAATCCCAGGGATGGGGGAGCCTGGTGGGCTGCCATCTATGGGGTCGCACAGAGTCGGACACGACTGAAGCAACTTAGCAGCAGCAGCAGGATGTCCTGATGATGGGAATAAGAACAGAAAAATTTATATGTCAGTTTTGTATTGGATCCTAGGAAGGATTTTAATCAGGGAGAGAGAGATGTGGTATTCAGATTTTGAAGTTGTGCACAGAAAGCTCCTAAAAGTGTCCAAGAGTTTTACTTGTTTCTTTTTTTTTTTTTAAATTGAGGTATAGTTTATGTCTAATACTGTGTATTAATTTCAGGTGTACAACACAATGCTTTGATATTTGTGTTTAATGTGAAATGATCAACCTCAATAAGTCTAGTTAACATCTGTCACTATACATGGCTGCAAAAATTTTTTTTTTCTTGTGAGCATGGCTTTTAAGATCTTTTCTCTTAGCAACTGAAATATGCAGTACAGTATTATTAATTGTAGTCACAATGCTGTATTACTTTTCTTTTAGGAAACAAGTGATAACTTTATTTCTTGGTGTCCTAAAATCAGTGAAATCTTTCTACTGTCCATACTTATTAAAGGAGGTAGTAAGAATCTCTTTATAGTCTTTATTTAATATTAAATCTCAGATAATTATGCTCAGTGATATTGAAGATTTGGGAATTCCCCGGTGGTCCAGTGGTTAGGGGGCTTCCCAGGTGGCGCTAGTGGTAAAGAACCCACCTGCCAGTGCAGGAGACATAAGAGACATGGGTTCGATCCCTAGGTGGGGAAGTTCCCTTGGAGGAGAGCATGACAACCCAATCTAGTGTTCTTACCTGGAGAATCCCATGGACAGAGGAGCCTGGTGTGCTGCAGTCCATGGGGTTGGAAAGAGTCGGACACGACTGAAGTGAGGAGCACACACACGCATCAGTAGTTAGGACTCTGTGCTTTCACTGCCTGGGCCCAGGTTCGATTCCTGCTCAGCGAACTTAGATCCTACAAGCTGCATGGTGTGCCCAAAAAAGAAAATAATACTGAAGGTTTCATATGTTGGAGTAACTTTTAAAGTGTTAATTGAACTATTTTTAATAATGGTACTTCCCTAAATTCAAATATTTCACAGAACCACACACATACACAAAAACTAAGTGGTAGTAGTAATATTTATATTTAGAATATTTATCAGTTTATTATAATAAATTATTTGTGATCAACTTGTTTATCATAGGTACACATGTCTAATACTGTTTTAAATGTCTTATTTTTCTTGATCTGCAGGTATTGATTGATATGGTCCTTAGGAAAATACATGAAAAATACTCCGTGTTTGTTAAAAAGGGTATTTCAAGTTTCCACGTGCCTCTGTTTTGTGGTGTGGTGTAATGTTATATACTCCTATTCAATTGCTATCTACTTAGAGGACTTAAAGACCATTTGTATTTGCTTCCTATTACTTGTGTAATAAACTCTCACAACCTTAGTGGTTTAAAACAACGGAGAGTTATTTTCTTACAGTTCTGGTGGTCAAAAGTGCAAAATAGATGTCTCTGGCCTAAAATCAGTGTCTTGGCAGGAGTGTGATCTTTCCGGGAGAATCCTTTTCCTTGCCTCCTCCAGCTTCTAGAGGCTGCCTGTACTCTGGATCAACCCCTTCCTTCAACTTTAAAGCCACTAGAGAAACTTTGTCAAATCTCTGACTCTGACTTTTCCATCTTTTAAGGACCTTTGTGTTACATTGGGCCCACTCAGAGAATCCAGGATAGTTTCTTTATTTTAAGGTCGTCTGTTAGGAACCCTAATCCCACTGGCAACCCTCGTTCTCCTTCCCCATGTAAGCTGACCTGTTGATGGGTTTCAGTGATTTAGGATGTGGGGGCCGTTATTCTGCCTCCCATACCACTTGAACTGCACGTATCTAGAACAACATGCAGTTTTCCTACCCTAAACTTAGCCTTCCTCTGATGTTTGCTTAGTAAGTCGCTTCACTGTCGGTTGAGCAAGTAGATACCTCACAGTTACGTTTGATTCCGTCCTTTGTTTACTTCATGTATAATCTGTCATCCACTTTGTGGGTTTTGCTTCCAGGATAGCTTTCAAAGCACAAAGAAGGACATAGGATACCTTTGGTCTCTCTTTTGAACCACTATGGGAACTTCCTACTACTCTCCCAGTATATATCTATTCTTCTGCTTTATTGAGGTATGGTTGGGTAAAAGTTGTGCAGTTGGTCTTCTGTATATGCACGTTCACATCACAGATTTAACCAAACACAGATTGAAAATATTTGAAAAATAATTCCAGGAAGTTCTCCAGAGCGAAACTTGAATTTGCAGCTTACAGGCAACTATTTACATATCATTTACATTGTATTAGGTATTACAGGTAGTGCAGAGATGACTTAAATATATGGGAGGATGTGTGTAGGTTATAAGCAACACTATGCCATTTTATTTATTTTTTTAATAAAGGTAAAAAAGGAACCTTTTTTGTCACACCATGAGGCATGTGGAATCTTAGTTCTCTGACTAGAGGTCATATCTGTACTCCCTACATTATAAGTGCAGAGTCTTAACCATTAGACCACCAGGGAAGTCCCTTATGCCATTTTATATAAGGGTCTTGAGCATCTGGATTTTTATATCTTCAGGGGTCTTGAAACCAATTTCCTTGTTGATACCGAGGGACACCTGCATATATCGAGGTTGTGCAGCAGGATTATTTTTAAAGTGTACAACCTCTGGGTATGTTCTCTTGACCTCCTGCAGATGTTTGTCACACTTTATAGCTAGAGAGGTCTTTTTAAAATGCAGATATACCAGTGTTACTCTCTTCTTCAAAGCCTCAGAGTAAAAACAAGCCTGTGATGTGGCCTCAAGATCATACCACTCATTCCTGATCCTGGGATGCTCTGTGGTCCTCCTGCCAGTTTCCACCCTGCCTCAGGGCCTTCACGTGGACTCCTCTGTCCGCCACGGAGGTCTCCCATCTCTCTGATCATTCTTCATCTTTACTTCGTTAGCTCACATTCATTCTTCAGTTTTGATCAGTACCCCTCCTGACAGAACACCTTCCTTCTGCTCGTCAAGGAATCCAGCTGCGGGTTCACAGACCTCCCTGTAGTTTTTCTTCTGCAATCTTTTTCTTGAAAGTTTTTTTTTTTTTTTTGAAGTGGATTGTTTTTTAAAGTCTTTATTGAATTTGTTATGACATTGCTTCTGTTTTATGTTTTGGCCTTTTGGCCTCAAGGCATGTGGGATCCCAGCTCCCCAACCAGCAGCTGAACCCGCACCCCCAGCACTGGAAGGCACAGCTCAACCACTGGACCACCAGGGAAGTCCCTTTCTTCTGTAGTTTTAACTGTAGAGTACTTGCATATCTCCACTCCGAACATAAACATGAAATTCATCATATACACACCACACATGTGTACACATATGATTTTTCGGTAGCTCTTCTTAGCCCTGCTGTGTTGAAATTCTCTTCCCTGTGAGGTGAACTCTAAAATATTCCTGAATGATGTTTCAACTCGTTACAACTTTCCTTTCTCATTTCTGCGTTTGTCTCAATCTTGTTCTTTTTACACCTTTGGTTTTTGAATCAGGATGAGTTCCACTCTCCCCTAAAGGTGACCCTAAGCTGAATTCTCAGTCCCCTTTTGTATTGACCGGGGCTGGATGGATAATATATATGATGGGAGGTGGAGTCGGGGCCGGTCCTGGTGTCTCTTAGTGAAATCTTGGAGGCGGGCTCCCCAGTGTCTGGTGCTCGACAGGCTGCTCTCTGAACGTGTGCTGTGGTGTGGGCCTTGGCCATAATTTATGATACGAGGATCATTGCTGTGATGCCGTTACATACTTTCTCTTTGTGATTTTAACAAATTACTTATTTAGCTGCACCAGTTCGTGTGGCCTGTGGAATCTAATTCCCTGACCAGGGATCGAACCTGGGCCCCAGGCACTGGGAGCACCAGGAAATTCTGTCTTTGTGATTGTTAATTTCTCTCTCCTCCAGTGGGCAGTGAGGTTTATGGGTATAAGAATCATATCTCTTTTTTCTTCTCGTTTATTTCTCAGTGTAGGTGACCAGCTATTCCACTTAGTTTAGTGCTAAGGGTTATCTGAGGAGGTGGACTTTTCAATGCTAGAAATGGTCAACTCCTGGGCAAATTGGGGTGAGTTAGTGAATTTCAGTGTCTTCTTAGCAGTTACTACAAAGTAGGAATAAAGCATTTTTTTGAGTACAACAGAGTTTAACAAAGGCTGACATGATGGCAAGATGACTGTTTCTGTTTTACTCAGTTAATACAAATTCAGAATAAGTACAGCTAGTCATTGTGCAAACTCACCTGTGTAATTGTTAATTTCCTGCACCTTAGATATCTAATTTACAGCTGTACTTGGCAAATGTTAATGAGTTACAGAAGCAGAGTATGAAGTGTGAAATTCAGTCTACTCAGTGCTGTGTGAACCAGATCAATAATGTGTGATATTTAATAAGACGGGAGTCATGTATTTATATAGCATTGCAGTATTGCAGTTTTCTTTCCTTTGATTTTTAAGAGTGTTTTGTACGGCAAGTATGGATCAGGTTGTCTGGTCTGTTCCTATCGAGGACCATATGACATAACTCTTTGGAGTAATTTTAAAATCCAGTTTAAAAAAAATCAGCTATGATTCTGTATTCCCAATAATTTATTATTATTAACTCTAGTTCATTTAATTATTAAAGCTCTAGGCAGAATAGTCTTCATTCTTCCAATGTGGCAGGTAATATATTTTCAGAGAGGTGGTCCAGATGGATTGTTCCTATGTATTAGCAAACATACAACTTTTGTTCTGAAAGGTAAGGGTTGGTATGCTACATACAAAATACACAATATTGCTAGTATTCATTTGGATTTTCCTTTAGTTGTTTAGTTGATAAGTCATGTCTGACTCATTGTGACCCTATGGACTGTAGCCCACGAGGCTCCTCTGTTCATGGGATTTCCCAGGCAAGGGTACTGGGGTGGGTTGCTATGTCCTCATCCAGGGGATCTTCCCGACCCAGGGATTGAAAGCATGTTTCCTGCAGCTCCTGCTTTGGCAGGAGATTCTTTACCACTGAGCCACCTGGGAAAGCCCATATAGAGGCTTAGAAACATGTAGTTACATATAAACATGTATATAGCATTTGGAGAAGGAAATGGCAGCCCACTCCAGTGTTCTTGCCTGGAGAATCCCAGGGATGGAGGAGCCTGGTGGGCTGCCATCTATGGGGTCGCACAGGGTCAGACACGACTGAAGTGACTTGGCAGCAGCAGCAGCATTTGGAAACTGTGTGTGTTCACTCAGTTGAGTGTGACTTCAGCAAACAGGGATCAACCAAACATATTTAACTTATAGCCAGGGTCAGGTTTGCCCACGTCTCTGTGGGAGAGATGCAGGGATCTGCCAGTTAGCCTGGGTTTAGCTCACAGCTCTGGGTTTTATCTGTGTGTCTTGTGCAAAAGAATGTTACCCCGTTGTCCTAACTAAGCCCTCATGAATACTGAGTGCCCCATGGCTCATGTGTCATTTGTGTATCATGAACATCTAGTGTGCCTTAGATGCGTCCTGCAGAGTTAGTGCCTATGAATATTAGAGCTTCATGAATTTCAGGAGTCTTTTCCTTCCACCCCTTAGTGTGGTCGCACATACATGTTCAGTTTACTTTGTCATGTCTCATTACCTCACACATCTGAAGAGTTTTGTCTTTCCATCTATTTTCCTGTGATGCTGAGCAGAATTTCCTGCCCTATTGGGTAGAATTGAATTTTCTCAGAGAATACAGCAGGTATATGCCGCAGATATCCAGTTGTAAAGTTTCCTGAACCTTGTGCCCAGAAGCTTCAGAGAGAAGAAAATGTTTTATTGTTTCTTTTTCTCATTTATTTTAAAATTTATTTTTATTGAAGTATGTAGTTGAATTATAATGTTGTGTTAATGTCTGCTGTACAGCAAAGCAACTCGGTTATACATACACACTCTTTTTCATTATGGTTTATCACAGGATATTGACTATAATTTCCTTGCTATACAATAGGACCTTGTTGTTTATTCTCTATATAATAATTTGTATCTGCTAAACCAAAACTCCCAATTCCGTCCTCTGGCCCCCCCTTCCCTCTTGGAAAAATAAATTTTCATATTCAAAAGTTGAGGTCACTATCATGAAGTTTGTGGGTGCAGATGGTAATGCTGTTTGAAACTCCTTACCGGCTTCGGGGTTTTGAACTTGCAATCACTAGTTCTGTTCCTCTGTGTTGTAAACATTTTAATATAGTTACGATGCAAAGTTCTATAGTATATGGAAATGTTACTTTGTAAGAAAAAGTGTTAGACTAAGATAAATAGGTTTTGGGTGGCTAAGAAGCTCCATTTCATTCTAAGAGTTAAATCTTCATACAGCTCCTGACTTAAGTAAATCTGGGAGCCTGTTTAAGGCTTAGCAGTAATAGATAGGATTGTTTGCATTTTCTGTGTTTTGTGGGAAGTATATCGTTCCTTTTCATTAATAACTAGCCAGGAAGGGACCAAAAGTGGCATCTTCTCTGCCATCTTCAGAGGGGAGTCTCCTCTAGGCTGTTTGAGAAGACATATTTGAACAGATGCCTCAGCCACTGCACATATACTACCTAGAGGAGTAGTTGAAAACAATATAAGTGCTTTTCCAAAGTGACTGAAACCAAATGTGGATAAATTGGGGGATCATAAAAATATACACATATTATAAATATTTTATTATAGCCTTAATATATAAATATTTACTTATTTTTGTTGTAGGGCCCAAGGCCTTTTCTGAACATGAAGGATTAGAAATGGTCACGATTTTTAGGTTTATTTGGCAGACATTTGGGAACAGATACAGCCAACTCTTGGTAAACAAAGGACACGGCTGATGGGGGAGCAGAGGCGTCTCGTCAGCCTTGGGGGTTTCGGGGCCTCTCGTGTGCATGTCGCATCATACTGCAGGAGGGCAGGGAGGGCGTCAGTCATGTGGAGGCTGAGGAGGAGAGCTGCTTCTGTTTTGACACCTTCAGTTCTCTTTTATGTGTAACTTGAATTTCAAGCTGAGCTGCTCTGCTCCGAATCAGTGACAGAGCAGGGAAAGGGAGGCATTTCTCCGATCGGAAGCTCTCCTTTGTGCCATTCTGGAGCCCCCTGGGCTGACTGGGAGCGGCAGCTGGAGCGGTGGTGCCAGTGGACCCAGCCCCAGAGGGTGTGTCCTGTATGGAAGAGCAGATCCCACGCTTAGGCTGCTGTGAACACACAGGGAGAGCGGTCATCCCACTGTGAGCGCTGCACTCGGGGCCGAGCGCTCTGCCTGGAGGAGCACCCCTGGTCGCCGTGACCTGGCGGGCTGCGCAGACACTGGCAGTGCCCCGCCCCAGCCCCTCACCACCCTAGCACCGGGTCATGTGGCCATTTGTCTTAGTTTGCCTGGGTCTGATGGTCGTCTTGGAAGCCTGGCCTTTCAGTGCTAGAACCCACTGATGAGTTGGTTACAGGGGTCTGGCCTGTGACTCATGCCTGAGGGCCCTGCAGCCCAAAGACTTTGCTTGGAGTGGAAGCTGCCCTCCAGCAGTGGCAGGCTAGAATTGGGGGAGGATGTGTGCCCACTTCGAGCCCCTCGAGAGGCAGCTCTGAGAGGCCCCCTGAAGAACTGCCCCTGAGCCAGCAGGGGTCCCACTCACATACCTGGACCACTTCCTCTATGCTGTCCTCTTATTTCACCCTCCCTCCTCCATTCCAGTGACCCCTGGGCTCAGTTCCTGCATTAATGTCTTTCACTCAAATACTTGTCGCAGAGTCTTATTTCTTGGGAGAATCCAATTAAATATCCTGATCCTGACTGTGACAACACTCAACGGGAACCTGGGGGCAGTCCTTGGATAGGTGTCTAGAGCATAATTTACCCATCATAAGAGCCTCTGAAGCACTGATGAGATTAGCTGAAGAGGTATAAACAATGGGCAAGGTCTTCATTTTATACGTCGAGACAACAGAACCACTTATCCCTTAATAGCTGTGCCCAAGCCTTCTAGAGTTAAGCAAAGCAATCTGTCTTGGCAGGTGAGGGAAAGAAGACTGTATGTGAAGGGAGAGGAATTATGTGAATATTCTATGTGCTTCCAGGCTCAACATTAAATAGAAAGGTCCTTCAAAAAAAAGAAAAAAACATAGGACTAAGGACTGTTTTTGCCCCCTTTTCTGATGAGGGAGATTAAATCATCTTGCTTAGAATCATCCAGTGGGTGCACTGTTGAACCAGTGATGAGCTTTTCCTTACAACTTCATGTACGGCTTTTGTTTCCATCCTTGCCTGTTGCCCATTATTTCTAGAGAATGTAAAAGTTTATTTATTCCTGTGAAATTACCAATAAGCAAGCATCAGTCCAGTGGGTTGATGGGTGCTATGCTTGATGTCAGAGAGTCGCACATGGAGCAGAAAACTCCTAGAGGAGTTTGGAGCTGTTTGGGCTAAGGAGAAATTCATCTTTCATGCACAGTTTCCCAAACTAGGGAGCTGCTGACTAAGGACGCAGTGCTGATCCTTTGCCCTAGCGATGCTCAGCCTGGCCTTGGCTGGAAGCAGGACTTTGACGTCTCCGACCGGGTTGGATGTAAACGGCCTGCTTGTGCTGAGCAGTTGTGTCTGCTGCTTCTTGGCTTTCATCCTTGAGCCTTCTATCTATGAAATGACTCATTATAAGGAAGTCTGTTAAAAACAAATCTCTCCCTGTTGTAGAGCATTTCTTAAAACTTCCCTTTAATCAAAGAATTTTGCTTTGAGCTCCAGTTGCTGCCAGGAAACATCATGTGCATTGACGAAAGCTGTGATAGTTACGGTACTTGAATTTCTCGCGAAGATGGATGCTTTGGGAAATGAGTTTATTTCCCTCTTACGTGAAAGTGAGAGGCTTGGGAATTATACCCAGACTTAAAACTCCTTTCATGGCAAATCTACAGCCTAACTGAAAGTGTTCCAAGTTTCTCTAATAAAAGTGACTCCCTTCTCTGAGCATTTATGTGTCCTTCCCATTGTTCTCAATCCCTCGTCATTTTGTCGATGTCTCAGATTATCCATTGAAAAAAGGCAACTGCCTGTCGGATGATCCACAGAAATAAAATGAGTTTATGCAAAAGCAGAGTAGAACCAATGCCCGTGTTGAGGAATCGGTGGGAGAGATCTTACTTGAAAAAAGACAGGAATTTTGTGGGACTTCCCTAGTTCCCTAGTGGTCAAGAACCTGCCTTGCAATGCAGGAGACACAAGTTCGATCCCTGGTCAGGGAACTAAGATCCCGCGTCCCTTGGAGCAGCTCAGCCCACCTGCCACAACTAGAGTCCATGTGCTGCAAGACTCAAGGAAGATCCTGCCTGCCAGAATAGGACCTGACTCAGCCAAATAAACGTTACTCCCACCCCCCGCTTTTGAGAAACTGACCTTTGGCCACGAGTGCTTGCTTTCCTTCTCCAGTCTACTAATCCTTTCTACTGGTGTGCCTCTGTCTTCCTTCGAAGATCTAAACACACACACTCCCTGCCCCTGGCTTTGAGAAATATGCTTGAATGTGTCACGTTTGGCTCTGCATTTCCCAAGTTCACGTCTGTTTCACAGCCTGTTCTCTGAAGTTGCCACACACACGTGTGCTGCTTCACATTGCTTTAGGTGCTGTTGAGTCATAGGAAGATAAGAAATGCTGTGTGCGTGCCAAGTTGCTTCAGTTGTGTCTGACTGTTTGCGTCCATGGGATTCTCCAGGCAAGAATACTGGAGTGGGTTGCCATGCCCTTCTCCATGGGATCTTCCCAGGATTGAACCTGTGTCTCTTAAGTTTCCTGCATTGGCAGGCAGTTTCTTTACCACTAGCACCACCTGGGAAGCCCTAAGAAAAGCTGGGAAGGTTTAATCAAACCCAGGGTGGGTGGGGCCTGAGGGTCTCTTCCCTGGTGGCTCAGATAGTAAAGTGTTTGCCTACAATGCGGGAGAGCTGGGTTCGATCCCTGGGTCAGGAAGATCCTCTGGAGAAGGAAATGGCAACCCACTCCAGTACTCTTGCCTGGAGAATACCATGGAAGGAGGAGTGTGGTAGGCTATAGTCCATGGGGTCACAAAAAGTCGGACACGACTGAGCTACTTCACTTTCATTTTCACTTTGTTTTGTCGAGACTGAGGAGCAGATTCCTTTTACACCTTGTTGCTGAGTGGGAAGAACAGGAAGGGAAGCTGAACGGGTGGGGAGGTCGTAAGAGGCAGTGAGAAGATGGTATTGTTCCCGTGTTCTGAACGTTAGGCACCTGGAGTTGTCTCTGAAAGGCTGATGTGTCCTCAGGAGTTGAGCTGTGTGCTCTTTAACCCTGCAGACACCCAGCTTGTCCAAACACAGGCCCTCTTGGTGGACCATGGTGTGCATGAATTGCTAGGAGTTGTTCTTGCTCCTGGTTCTGTTTCTAGGCTCTGCCACCAGTTTTCCTAGGTACTCACCGCATATAAAGTAGCACTTAGCAGTGTTTCTCAGGAGGAGGAGGTGGTGATTGTTTTTCTAAAATACATAGAGTGTGTTTCCCAGAATATGACAGACCTTTGTCTCTCTTCATACCTTTTACAGTGTTTTCAATGCATTTGTATGGTACACTCAATTTCTCCTTCCTAGAATGAAAGTTTCAACAGAAAACTTTGTGAGAGGAAAAATATCCTCTAATAAATATCTTGTTCATTTTATGAATTGGCTTTCTCCAGACACAGTCCTTTCTTCAGGTGTCATGATGAGAAATACATTCAGTATTCCACGTATGGCTGACTACTAGTTTTGGGTTCAAATCGGGATAATATTCTTTGCCATCTCTCTTGTCATTGTTCATTTTTCTTCTTTGGGAGGAGGATGGTAGTGGATAAAGTAGGGAGCAGTTAGATTTTGAGTCCCTATCTTTAGAGAATAGTCTGCTGTTGATTTTCTTCCAAACTGTAAGTCCTTCAAATGATTTTAAACAATTCTTCTAAATGTTCTTTTGCTTATCTGTTCTCTTCCTTTGCCATCATCTCTACCTTGATGAGGGACGGACACAGTAGCAGATCAATGTGGATTGCCTGCCCAAGGAGCATGTTGTTTAAAAAAATCTGAGACTAGTTTCCCTCCATCTCAGGGGCAGGACAGTGGTGAATCCAGGAGACCTTTTTTCAGATGGGAATTTCTTCATGCACTGTGGCCACTTGAGTGTCTTCCAGACAACATCTTACTTGAGCCAATGACATGATCGCCTTTTGCAAAATCTAATAGAAGAGGGGTGGGAGGAACACCTGTGTGTCTTGTTTTGTGATTCCTTACATTTTGGGACTTAATTTGGGCTAAGATTGCTTGCGAATTACTTTAAGATACGTCCACAGAAGCTCAAGATGTTCTTTCTTCAGTGCTAGAGGTGAACTCTCTGCTCTTCCCTTGACCCTCATTGTCTCTGCTTGTGAGTGTGAGGGGAAGTTTCTCGGGGGTGTGAGCAGCAGCGCTATTTTGAGAAGTTGACTAAGTTGACTCGCAGCCCTTGCAGCTACGAAAGGCATGTAACATAGCACCTCATTTTTCAAATTCATTTTGTTGGCTCCTGACTGCATTCGTAAAGTGCTTATTTGGAAGTGCCGCAGCTGTAGTGTTCTGTTTATAGCCACTGAGTAGGTACAGTTAAGCTGACTGCCTTGTACAGGGGGAGAGTCTACATGGAATCAGGGCCAGGCAGTGGGAAAGTGGAGGCTGTCTCTTCCTCACAGCAGTGGGAGGAGCTTGGCACGACTTACTTGAAGGTGAGCATCCTGCCTTGGGTAGATTTTGTACGGTTTTGCACATTTGTTTTAACTTCAACCTTCCTTTTTTTTTTTTTTTTTAATTGGAGTATAGTTGATTTACCATGTTGTATTCGTTTCAGGTATATAGCCAAGTGATTCACTTTTACATACATCTTTTCTTTTTTAGGTTCTTTCCCCATTTAGGTTTTTAGAGATTACTGAGTAGAGTTCCCTATGATATACAGTAGGTTCTTATTAGTTATCTATTTTATATATATAGTAGTGTGTATATGTCAGTCCCAATCTCCCAATTTATCCATCCCTCCCCTTGATTTTGTTAATCTGAAAATAGCCTTTGGAAATCCAGAGTTGACTGGGTTTAGTTAGATAGATGAGTAAATACAAATTCATAAAATCCTTATTTTCTCAAGGGAGATAATTAAAAAATGATTCAATTTATGATAAAAAAAACTCAAGTGGTTTACCTTTATGGATATGTGCGTCTATACTTTTTGGGGGTCATTTTCAGAGTACTGCAGCTGTATCCCAAGAAAAATTGGGAAATGAAAACAGTTTATAACACTATAAAATAATGTAGTAATCATATTCTTTCATGGCATACACATTTTGATCTTTTAATGAGTGTCTCTAGATTTTGTGTGTATGTTTAACAAATAATGGGGCTTCCCTGGTGGCTCAGACCCTAAAGAATCTGCCTGCAATGCAGAAGACGCAGGTTTGATCCCTGGATCAGGAAGATCCCTTAGAGAAGGAAATGGCTACCCCTTCTAGTATTCTTGCCTGGAGAATTCCATGGGCAGAGGAGCCTGCCCAGCTACAGTCCATGAGGTTGCAAAGAGTCAGACGTGACCCAGTGACTAACACTTTCACTTAAAGAATATTTAACTTAATGGTTGTGATCATATTTCACATACAGTTTTATGATCCATTTAAAAATCATGCCTATTAATTTATTTTACTGAATAGTTTATTGTAATCACTTTTTCCTAACTGCTGCATCTTTTGCAGATCATCAAAACCTTCTTTTCATATAACTTTAAACAAATTGAATAAGTGCCTATGTCTAAATTTTCTTAATTCTCCTTTTGCTTTCTCCATGCTTTTTGCTTATTTTAAAATTGTGCTGATAGTTTTTCCTCTTTATTTCCTGTTTTGGATTATATTCTTAGGACCTGGTCTCCCAGAAATAGAATTACAGTTATTCTTTGTGTAAACCCAGTTATTTTCCAAGATGATTACATGAATTTATACTTACTGTGCAAGCACTATATCCTTATTGGTGCTTGCGGTATTTCTGAATTTTGTGGTAATTGTAACATAGTTTTATAAATTATAAAACCTTTACTTGAGATAAAATCTTTATAAATTCTCAGGGAAAATACACCATTTAAAAAGAGGATGGGTTGAGGTATTGTATCTGACCTCTTATGTAATCAAGAGTTTATTTTCACACCATTCTGAAATTAACCTGAACAGATTTAGCAAAATCAGAAACATAATCTAGAGAATTTTATACTTTGTTTCGGGAGAGGTGCTTTTTAACTATGAACACCCAGAGCTTGACAGAGCCTTGCTGGAAAAGCCCGAGTATTTTGAGACTGGTGAATAATAAAAGCTTGAGACATTTAGCTCCTTGAACCTGAACTTAAGAAAAATGAGTTTAAACTCTCCAAAGTAAATAGAGTACAAAAGCTCCTGAAAAGATAGAACTGCTTAAGAAAATGAATACATCCAGACCCATGATGCTATTACAGAAGATTCATTTTAATTGACATAGAATGTGATCCTTAACCAAAGTTACAATTCTGGGAAGAAGAATAAAGCTATGGATTAGAATATGACCACCATGTTTGCATTATAAATATACATACATATTTTATGAAAGGAAATAGAGGTAATGATATCGGTTATAACTTTTATCCAAGGCCAAAGACTATTACCTGAAAATTACTCCTCAAGCATTGTTTGAGATGAAAACCACATTTAAAGGTGGTTTCCTGCCTACTGATGAAAAATGAATTCATGTTAACCAACCAAGGCCTTTAAATGGAACAAATTATAATCAGATGTTAGATTTCGATCAGTTTTAACAAAAACAAATGATTCTTTTCAGAGATGAGAATTGATGGCTTAGCCCTCAAAGAGTTTAATCTTCTTTCAAACCCAGTGTTCTGGGAGGAGGGGATCGGCTTAATTTCCTAAAAGCACGCTGGTGATTTATCAGCAGCAAAGTGCTGAGTTTAAGAAATAAGAGCTCCTTTAAATGTTTTCCTAGGTGTTCTGAATGAGGATGCTGGGATCTGTAGTAACTTGATTATACACAGCCACGTTTTACAGAAGGTGGAAGTGTGCAGCTGGCTGTGGCTGCAGGACCTGTGGGGGTTGTAGGTTAGATCCTCTCTGAATGACTACCTTTGCTGTCTTGCTTTGGCATTTCTGAGCTCATTCATAAACCTGTAGATCATAACCCGTTCCTCTTGAGTATGGAAAAACGTCCTCTAGGCCTCTGGACAGGTGCTAATTATTATTAGCTCTAGAGATCTCTTCTAATGAGATGCAATGTGAGGCAGTGTTCACTCAACAGACCTTGAGTAGAGCAGGTTTAGAAAGGGCTGGAAGCAGTTTTAATAATAGAAGTTAAGTCTTTGACCACTTCTACCATCTGTTAGTGAGTCCTGAGAACTTCTCTGGGCCATAAAGAATTATGATGAACATTCAGAGCATTGGGATGGCCTCAGTGCCAAGAGTGACTGAGGTTGTCAGATTTAAACCCTTTACCTGCCTCAGAATAATTGTATTTCTCTGTAGTCCTGGGGTTCAGGTGAAAAGTGCAGTAGATGGTCATGGGCAACTTAGCTAGGAGGATAAAAAACCAGTTTGACTGATAGTTTGGAAAGGAACTCACTGGCATCACCACATAGTTTTGGCAATGTCACAGTGCTTGAGACTTAACTGTATGTGAGAATTATCCAGCATGTTTATAAAAATGCGTATTCCTAGGATACCACAGTGATTCAGATTCTGTAGGATCGGAGGGCAATTTTTTTCACGAGCACTCTTCTCCTCCAGTATGTCTTCCAAGTTGCTGTAACTACAGTCCCCTGGAACCTGAGAAAGCCCTGGTCCAGTTGTTTTTTTTTTTTTCTTCAATAGATCTCCCCTCTTTGTGCCAGTGGGAGCATCCAGTGAAACAAGATAAATTTTGTGATGCAGTTAAATGTATTGACAACATAAAAGATTATGGAAAGGCCGTGTGAATTCCTCGTCCATGTGGTGGTTCACTGGGGTTCTCCGGTGGCACAGATGGTAAAGAATCTGCCTGGAATAGGTTAATTTTGTGGAGAAAGTGAAAGTGTAGAGAGGGTACATTGCTGGAGTACTCACAGAGGTGGAGTTCTCCTTGCAGTGAGAATTATAGTCTTACGTAATAGTTGTTAGGAGTGGCAGGTCAATAACATCCTGTTGGTACAATTTCTGAAGTCATAGAAGAGTGGGCAGCTAGACACTCATGTCGTACTGGATTTAGTGCGTAAGTGCAGTGGTGTGGAGCGTCACCAATATTGCTGTATGTGGAGTTTTTCTCAATGACCTTCCGATATGTTCAGATCTGTCTGTTTTGTGCAAAGGCTTGTCTTCTCTTTGGACTGCCACAGGCATCGTCTGTACCACTGCCTTTCCACTGTCTCACCTTTTTCTGTTTGTCTTCCCATTGGATTCTGTACTGCCAAGAAGACTTAAAAGGGCTCCTCAAGTTCTGTTGCCCCGTAAGTCATTCCCTTAATGCCACTGTTGTCCCCGAAATTCCTTGTGTGGTGCTACCGATTCCCGCTGTGGGGAGGTGGGACAACAGAACCCCAAGCCTTGCTTCTAGTTATTATGAGTTTTTGGCCATGCTGTGCAGCATGTGAGATCTTAGTTCCCCGACCAGGGATTGAATCCCTACCATTGGAAGTGCAGAGTCCTAACCACCGGACCCCCAGGGAAGCCCAGAGTTTCTATTTTAAGTGCTCTGAGGCACATAAAAGGGAAACTGAAGCTTCTGATAAACAGGCATGGGTATCTACTGCATTTTCTCTGCCCAGACTTCACTTTCCACATCTCCCCTTGTGAGATGTGTCTCAGTCCTTTCCCATGTTAAACAGGCAGCTCAGAAGCTCTCTACTACATCCATACTTGGAATTCCTGTAATCTATGACTCCTACGTAATGTCTAACCTTTTAGAGTACTCTTGTCATTTTAAATTACTGACCTCAAAGAACCTATAGGGAAGATGTAGGTTCTCTGAGGTCAAAGTTGCAGGTTACCATTTTTAAAATTCTTATGGAGTGTGTATTTACATTTTTGAAGGTGAAAATAGAGCCTTTGGGAGACTAAGTCACTTGGAGTTACAGTCAACAGCAAACCTGAAGGTGAACCCAGTTTTCTCTGACTCCATAATTTTGATCTCTCTGTATATTCCTCAGGTGCTAAATAATTATTGTCTAAATGAATCAATAAATGAGTCTTCCAGAGTTAAAATGAATTGAAGAAGCCCTGATGAAAGGAAGCACATCTTTATACCCTTCCACCCATGTACCCATTTCGGAGGGGAGAATAGCAAATAGATCACCCACAGATTTCTGCAGATAACCTGAACTTTAAACATGCCTGAAACACATTTGGTTCTGATTTAAAACCAGTTGGCGTGCTCACTGCCATGTTACTACAAACACAAAATAAATATAAACTTAATTTGTGAAATAACCATCTATATAAACTCTTAGATAGTTTTGGGTTGGGCCAAAGCTGGGCATTAAGGAAATGGTTATTAATATTACATATTTTATTCAAACTACTCTAATTCCTTACCCCTCCCACCACCTCCACCAACACCAGGTAACCTTTTGCTTTTTCCTTTAAAATGTTCCTAGGGGTTAGGACGGATACAGCTTGAATTTCAAGCTTCTGAGGACTCCTCCTGTTTGGAAGTATTCATTGTTTTTGGTCCTTCAGACGTGTCACTGTGATCTCTGCTTGAATCTTTTTAATCCTCTGTGGGTAGCAGCAGAGTTATTATCCACTGTAGGAGCATTGTGACATGGAAATGGGATATGAACCACAGTGTAATTTAAAATTTTCTAATGACATGAAAAATAAAACAAATGCAGTAAAATTTAATATTGTTTCCTTTAACCCAATATATAAATATGGTACACTTTCAACGTATAATCAATTAAGGAGGTTTTTGCTTTCTTTTGCATTGTCTTTGAAACCCACTGTGTTTTTAGTTCTTTCAGCACATCTGGGTTCAGACGAGCCATGTTTCAAGCACTCAGTAGCCATAGCACAGCTCTGTGGCAGAATCCTTCTGAGCTACATAAAGGCCATGAGCATCCTTTAGTGTCTGATAAAGCTAGAAGAATGTTGCTTAAAAAATACTGTGTAAATACTCAAGTCATCAAGTAGTGCTTGTGACCACAGGCCAAACTAAATGATGCTTCAGAGATTGCTTATGTAAGAAGGAATAGGGTGTGAATGCAAGACATTTGACATGACCAAAGTTTCTGTTAATCATCTGGACTCAGACTCCATTGATGTATGTTAGGGTCATCAGCCCTCAAGGAAGCCTTCATTGTCAGGCCAATAAATTTGAAGTCTAAATAAACTCTTAGCCAAGTTTCTTGAAGAGTTCAAGTGTGTTTAAAGCAATGAATAATACAATGTAAATGTTGGTGAATATTTGTTTTCTTATGTTTGATGGCAACAGATCTACTTTCTGAAACTAAAGCCCGTAGATGAGAAAACACTGGCCTATGCCCGAGACTCCTAGACTGCCCTGCGTGTGGCAGGGCCTCCACTGCCTTAGGTTGTCCTTGGCTCTAAAATATTGACAGAGCCTTATTGCCCTGAGAGATTGAATGTGAAGAAAAAGTTCCCTGAAATCTTAATGTTGAGATGTGTAGTCTGCAAAGGACTTAATTGCTTGAGTTAGCAGGTATTAACTTGAAAGAGGCATCAGTGGCCCAACATAGAAAGACTTCTCACCCTCATCATAATATCTGGCATCCCTGTTAGTTCTGTTGAAACTTTGGTGGGAAATGAAAAAAATAGCCTCAATGGATGTCTTGGATTTTTGGTGTAGGTATCATTCAGGTAATGGCCTGTACTCTTATAGATTATCCATCTCTTTTCTTTAAAACTCTTAGTCATTGAACCCTTTTAGAATGTGGTAAATCTAAATATAGCATAAATATAACAGGTGTTATCTGTTTTAGCTCATATTTCATTTGGTGTGCCCTTTCATAAAAATGGCCTTCCTTCTAGTTACCTTCCATCACCAAAAATGGCCTTCTTTTAAAGTATAACTTATATATAAAATGAGAAACATGGTAAATAAGGTCTCCGCTGGTTCATGCATTTTAGAGAGCATCTCTTTCTGTCTTTTGTTTAGCTGTTATATTTGGATGTGACTCAGAGGTTTTCCAAATACTGGATTGTTTAAGTGTTTTCAGTTGTGAAGTTGTGAACTCTGCTGCTGCTGCTGCTAAGTCGCTTCAGTCGTGTCCGACTCTGTGCGACCCCATAGAGAGCAGCCTATCAGGCTCCCCAGTCCCTGGGATTCTCCAGGCAAGAACACTGGAGTGGGTTGCCATTTCCTTCTCCAATGCATGAAAGTGAAAAGTGAAAGTGAAGTCGCTCAGTTGTGTCCAGCTCCTAGCGACCCCATGGACTACAGCCTACCAGGCTCCTCCGTCCATGTGAACTCTAGGTATTGTTTAAACTTTTTTACTCAGAATCAGTTGCACATAAATCAGTGTTTCAGTCTAGAAAGTGCTAGGTTAATTAAGGCCTGTGATGTTCAGTGCCAGGCGTGGTTTTGTGGGCTGTTAACTGTCCTATTACTTAGTCCGTTAGTCATTGTCCCCTTAGGTAGCTTATGTGCATGTTTGACTTAGATGTTTATCAGCTTCTGTTACACATGTTGGGCTGGAAATGTGGCTCCAGTGATGGTAAAATCTTGGTTCTCTCAAAAAGGTTTCAAATGACTGTTAACCTGATTCTCTCCCCCTAATTGAAGGCTATCGAAACCTATTTATTCAAGCTATTTAAAGGCATTCTGAAAAATGTTTGCATAGTGATAAATAACCCAATAATTCAACCACTCAAATAGCCCTTGTTCATATCTTGATGTTTATCCTTTTTTTCTTTCCCTCTAGCACATACATTATATGTGTGTGCATACATGTATACTTAAGTATAGAATTGACCATGTTGTATGTCTTGTTTTGTAGTCCCAGTCCCCTTAAACAATTTATTGCATGTTTGAACATGGGAATTTTTTTAAACTACAATAATGAAACAATATCTTAAGGATAAATCCGAAGCTGAAGAAACCATTCTTAAATACCCAGCCACTCTCAAGATAAAATATATTTTAATTTTTGGCTGTTTCTTGAATTTTTTTGGTAGGCCTACATGATTTTTTGTTGTTTTTCAGGGTGAGTGAATTTGATTGGTTCTCAGTGGACTTAGGAAGCAGGTAAGGAGTTTTAGGAAAGATGAGGTCTGAACATCCTTCCACTTAAAAGCCATTGCCTTCTCCATCTATGATATACTACCTTCAAATGACACTGCTTACTGCTGGAGTTTAAACTGGGAGATGTTCTTTAGTTGGCTGGAGTATTTGAGAGACTTTGAGAACTGAAGCAACTTTAAAAATTGACTTAATGTCTGCTGTTGCTTCAGTCAATTGTCAGAGCTTCGCATGCCAGTCTAGACTGTTAGATATGGTTATTGAACATAAAAAGTTCTCTGAAGACTTCCTGGGTTGTCCATTGGCCAAGACTCTGCACTCCCAATGCGTGGGGCCTGGGTTCAGTCCCTGGTCAGGGAAGCAGATCCTGTGTGCCGCAGCTAAAGATCCTGTGGGCTGCCGCTCGGGCCTGGCACAGCCAAACAAACAAATACAACAGCATTTTTAAAGGATTCCCATTGGAGAAAGGTTTAGTTCTTACTGAGAGGGAGCTTTAAAAGGTTCTCCAAAAGGTTCTTTTAAAACTCCCTTTTAAAAGGGAGTATACAGAAACTGCATCTTGGACATCTGTTGCGGATTCCTCTTTCAGCAGAACCAGCCAAAGAGTAGGGAGGTTTTCTGAAAACAGTAATATCCGAATAAAATATATGGTATAGTTCTTCCAGCATATGGATTAAATAGACACAGTAAGTGAATGTTTTAAAAATTGTTAGTAAAATATTTTTGCAAAGAGAATCAGACTAGCTAAACAGTTATAGTTGTCGTTCAGGTGAACTTGAAATGCAGCAGCCTTCTTAGTTGCAAATCTGCTACAGCTGGGGAAAACGGTGGGGGAGGGGGGAATGTCCTGAATCTTAACAGATTTAAAGAATTATTTCTCAGTTATTTTTTGGTAATTTGAATGGTCTTTTCTCGCTCAGATTCCACAAGGGTGAAAAAAACCATTACTTTATTCCATACTATATTTTAAATATGAAATACATGTACCCTTGGCCCTTATGTTTTTAGATTTGGCTGTATAAAGCATCAGATGTTATGGAAAAGCATTTCAGAATGAAAAGGGTATTTGAATAAGTTTCCATATGCCCTGCGAAGAATTGAAAATCAAGCCCTCACCTTTAATTCAATAATTAACTAGACTTTCCCTGTAGTTTGGGGGATTGTAATAGTTTACACCTGTCTCAACTTTTGCTGTTTTTATTGGCTGTGGCTTTTGCCATCCTATATTTCTTACAAAGCAAAAATATGAAATAAAATAGGCCAAAGCATTGGAGAAATTATAATAAACATAAAAAATGAATTGTTCAGCTTAAAATGTGAAATGCTCTACCTGCACAATCCATGAAGCCATGTCTCAGTAGTAGTGAAGTGATTTATTCCTGGAATTCTGTGTCATGAAAATAAAGACAAGTGCTTTCGTTGGCAGGAAGATTCCAAAGGTTTTTTAACCATCAAATGATTAACTTTTGGAACATCAGGCAGGCAGAAATTGTTTTGTAAGGACAGTTAGAAAATGCCTGCTAAATCATTATGTGTGTTTTCATGTTGCTGTGAATGAAAAAGATGAAGCTGTATCAGTGTATAAGAATGTGAGGCTTGGTAGAACTGTTGTACCACAGAATACAGTCAGACTTTTCAAAGGTCACAGAGCTCCATGACATCAAGTCTGGGTTGGCTCATTTCACAGGGCGATGTTTTCCCCTTGAAACATAATGAAAAAATCATTGCATCAAGCTATTATCGTACCTCCTATTTTTTTCTTGCAACCTAGCTCTCAAGTGGTCTCCCTGGAAGAACCCTTTAATTTTGAGTCCTAACAGTAGCTACCCAGTCCTAGTGTTAAGAGTAAAATGGCTAGCTTTTTAGTGCATTGTCCAGAATAAGAGTAGCTAAGATTTCTAATAAGTTTAATTTGGATGAAGTGCTGACTGTGAAAAGATCTTTGGGACCCTTGTCCCTAGAACTGAGTTTTAATTTTGTCTTGGACCTCACTCATCGGGTGCTTTGAATACATGGGTCAAGGTTGTAAGCTGAATGAAGGCAGGGCCTGGCCTATGCTGAGTCACCAGCATGAGACTTAGGTACTTGGGGAGTGAAAGAGTGAACTTTTCTTTCTATAGAAAGAACATCTTATATACCTAAGAAATACTCTACACACCTCCACCTTCTCAATCTCTCAGTTTATTCAAGAGGAGTTGATACTTTAATGCTGAAGAGTTTAGAGTATGGGATTCTCAAATTGAGCACAGAAGGATCCCTGCTTAGGGAGGGGAGAGAGTACTTGGGGGAAATGTTGCTGTCCCTTGATTGACTTCACTGGTCTTGGCAGCTTTGCTTGTGTGGAGTCAGTGAAAGTGCAGGAGACCCAGCAACCTGGGGGTGAGGTAAGGATGCTCCCAGAAAAGGGCCGACGACTGGGACTCACCGTGGTTTGTTCCAGAGACCGTGATCCCCCACGAGTCCAACCAGAGGCTTGTCCCAGGTCCTTGTGGGCTTAGGAAATGGACTGTTGTAGGATTTAGGGGACATTCAGGCTCAGATTTGGAGTTTCTTGTACATAAACATTCTGGAATGAAAAAAGCCAGAGATTTTTTTTTTTTTTAAACTTTTAATTTTTTTATTTTATTTTTTCTTGTGTTTATTTATTTTTTTACACGAACTCCCAAACATGAACCCCCCTCCCACCTCCCACCCCACATCTTCCCTCCAGATCATCCCCATACACCAGCCCCAAGTATCCTGCATCCTGCATTGAACATAGACTGGCAATTCATTTCTTACATGATAGTATACATATTTCAATGCTATTCTCCCAAATCATCCCTCCCTCTCCCTCTCCCTCTCCTTCTCCCTCAGAGTCCATAAGTCCGCTCTACACATCTGTATCTCTTTTGCTGTCTTGCATACAGGGTCCTCATTACCATCTTTCTAAATTCCATATATATGTGTTAGTATACTGTATTGGTGTTTTTCTTTCTGGCTTACTTCACTCTGTATAATTGGTTCCAGTTTCATCCATCTTATTAGAACTGATTCAAATGTATTCTTTTTAATGGCTGAGTAATACTCCATTGTGTATATGTACCACA
>SJYX01021444.1:159243-202232 GCA_006410675.1 Oreotragus oreotragus | reverse complement strand
GGAGAGTGTTTTGCCTATGTTCTCCTCTAGGAGTTTCATAGTTTCTGGTCTTACATTTAGATCTTTAATCCATTTTGAGTTTATTTTTGTGTGTGGTGTTAGAAAGTGATCTAGTTTCATTCTTTTACAAGTGGTTGACCAGTTTTCCCAGCACCACTTGTTAAAGAGATTGTCTTTACTCCATTGTATATTCTTGCCTCCTTTGTCAAAGATAAGGTGTCCATATGTGTGTGGATTTATCTCTGGGCTTTCTATTTTGTTCCATTGATCTATATTTCTGTCTTTGTGCCAGTACCACACTGTCTTGATGACTGTGAAAGCCAGAGATTTTTGATGGCACCGATTGTGCCATTTCCAGCTCCCCCAACTCTTGATGCCCCTCAAGTCGAAAGGTTGTTAAAGGTGCAGGTTTCTGGCTAAATCTTAGATGTTTTCCTGGGAGCGTAATTATAATTTGTGTGTAACTAAGGAAATTCCACCCCTCCCCCTGCCCCGGCTTTTAATTCATCCAGGGATTGAAAGGCCGGTCTGTGAAGTCTGTTTAGCTGGACTTGGCATGAAGGGGCATTTCAAGGTTGTGACATAATGCGTTTGTCATGAGCAAAGTAAGTATCTTCAAGGAAGTTTCTGGTTTCTGTAATAAAACATCATTGTATCATGAAATTTAAACCGATGAATTTTAAGTTGTGAAGGAGTCCCCTGTGGGTGAAAGCGTTTATCTGTCCTGCTTGATAGGCTTTTGAATATACCTTTGATTCTAAAATTTCTTTTTAAAAGAAGAGTTTCCTTGATGTCACTAAAATTTTTTCTAATCTTTGTGGCCTGATATGCAGTTTTCATTGCCACACAGTGGAGCAGGAGTGACTTTAAACTATTTTTAGCTGTAGAGATAAAGCCAGCCCAAGAGGTAGCTGAGTTGAAGTATCCCCAGGGCATTTGTGTCATTAAGTTTGGGTCTCAATCTTTTATCTTTCTGGCCCTCTGGCTAGGACCAACCATGTTCACCTTCTTTTCTCTCTCTCTTTTTTTTTTTTTTTTGTTCAAAATTGCTTCTTTATGTTCTTTCAAGAATTCACGATTGGTATATTCCCTAGTTAGAGTGAAAAAAATCATAATGTGTAGAGTTAACTGCAAAAAATTGATTTGTGTGACTTCCTGGTGGTCCAGTGGTTAATACTCCCCGCTTTCAATACAAGGGTTGCGGTTAGATCTCTGGTCAGGGAACTAAGTAAGATACCACAAGGTGCAGCCAGAATAAAAATCTGTGGAAATGTGTGATTCAGATGCTCACATCAGTGTCTGAGCTCAGTTTGTCCTGTTGATGGTGTGTTTGTGCAAGAAGTGAAGTTAAGATGGCATTGAAATTATGTATTTGTTTCCTTTTCTGCTGTAACAGATAAATTTATTATCTTATAGTTCCGGTGGTCAGAAGTCAGAAATGTGTTTTCTTTGGGCTATCCTAACTGAACTGAAGGTATTGTCAGGGCTGGACTTCCTCCAAAGACCCTAGAGGAAAATCCAGACCCTTGCCTTTCCCAGCTTCTAGAGGGCGCCTGTATTACTTGGCTTGTGGCCCCTCCTCCACATTCAAAGCCAGCAGTATAGCCTCTCCTAAGTTTCTTTGCTCTGACTCTCTCCTTTGCAATCAGTGCCCTTCTCTCTGTCTGATTCTTTTGTTACATTGCCTTCTCGGACTCTGACCTTCCTTCTTCCTTCTTAAAAGGGCTCTAGTCTAGGTTTGATACAGGATACAGGATGCTTGGAGCTGGTGCACTGGGATGACCCAGAGAGATGATATGGGGAGGGTGGTGGGAGGGGGGTTCAGGGTTGGGAACTCATGTACACCTGTGGTGGATTCATGTCAATGTATGGCAAAACCAATACAGTATTGTAAAGTAAAAAAATAAAATTCAAATTAAAAAAAAGGGCTCCTTGGGATTACAGTGGGTCCACCTGCATAATTCAGGATATACTTCCCATCTCAAGATCTTAATTTAATCACACCCACAAAATCCCTTTAGCATATATAAGGTGACTTATTCACAGTCCAGGGATGAGAACATGACATCTTCGAGGGACTGTTTAGCCGCCACATATTAGAATACAGTTTTAAATTTATTATTTCTTTTTAGCTCTTGTTTTATACATTTCCCAAACTCTCTTTGAAAATCACAGAAATGTGTACTCTGTGCTCTGCTTTTTAGATGAAAACATGTCAATAAAAATACACAGTTTTACAAAATAGTAGAAGATATCTTACATTTAACTGTGAAATTAAAGTTGGTGACAAAAGAATTTAGACTTTAATACTGTTTTTCTAGAGAGGATTTCTTTGAATTTTGAATTCTCTGCTTAATGGACTGATTGGCCACAGTTCTTGAGTTTTCAGGAACTGTAGCGAGTGCACTTGTTACATACACATACAGACATACAGGCATGCACACACACACACACACACACACACACACGCGTACAGGTAGGGTCCCTTGATGGTATTGCCCATTAGGTGTTTGGGGTACCAGTCTTCCACATTTTAACTTAGAGAAGTTCTTGCTCCAGCTCATTTCTCTGTCCTGGCCAGGGGGTGGCTTTTTCTGTTAACCACTCTTTCACCCCTGCCTGAATCCGAGACCTAGCGTTTACATTCTGAAAGATGTGATTTGAGGCTGTTGCAAGCAAGATGCCATTAGCTCTTTGTTCTCCTCTCTCTGAAGATTAAAAAGAAAATGTCCACAGGACCTTAAAACTTTTGCACATATAAAACTGGGCTTGTCCTTTATTTGTAGGCTACCATTTAGACACAAAAATGTTCAAATACAACGACCTTTAAATTAATCTCAGGTGAAATTTTGTTGTCTGGGACCTTGACCATGACTTTGTAATTCTCTTGTTTTTTTTTTTGTCTCTCTTTTTGTAAGTGTGAATAAAGGAGTGAATTAAAGTCATGTATGATGCCAGCTGAAATCCAAGTAAATTATATAGTCAGTGCAAAGCATAAACCTGAAATAGCTCTGAGGAGGCCTTGTCAGATGAGCTATCACTTGAAAAGGCAGTCTCTTGCTTGGAACTGATTCCAGACAGGAAGTACTCACAGCAGTACAGATGATTCTATTGGGAGTTGCATTTGTTCATATGTGTAGCTCCTTAACTATGAAAAAAAAAAAAAGAAAAAACGAGATTACTTTCATGTACGTGTGAAAATAGAGACTTGTGAGGGTTTCAGACAGAAAACAGAGCGCAAAGCTATCTAAAGATGTCTGATTGATGGGATTAGTGTTTTATTTTCCATTTCATATCACAGATGAGGCCTGTGAACAGGCACTGAGCTTGGGGAGAGCGAGGCTGGCATCTTGTTTACCTCTGTGTTCTTGTGCCTGATACTTGAGAGTGTTTTGAATACATAGGTTGGAAAATGAAACTATTTTAAATGTATACATTTTTATTTACAGCTGCTGCCGAAGGAAAAGGCAAAAGTGGGGAAGACTTTTTTCAGAAGGTAAGTGACTTTTTACTCCTGTCTTGGCAGTAATTAAAGAGAAATGTACCGCAGTAGCTACATCGGAAGCCCCTGAAAGCTCCCCTTCTCTGTGAAGGGGACTAGGTTTATAGCTGAAGGTGCTCGGGGCAAGAAAAGGGTGGTAGGCTGTTTGGGATAGAACCCTTCAAAGGCAGCTCCCTCTGGGCAAACTTAATGAAGTTTTCCGTTGGAGGCGATGAGGACTGCCAGATCTGCTGCCAGATTATCATCTTTACCTGTTCTCTTTGCCTGTTTCCTCCCTCCTTAAACACATACCTGACCTAGGGAGCTGGAGAGGAGTCCCTTACAGAGGCTTCATTTCTTTCTTTTTTAAAAAAAAAATTATTTTTTAATGGAAGGATAATTGCTTTGCAGAATTTTGTTGTTTTCTGTCAAACCTCAACATGAATCAGCCATAGGTATACATATATCCCCTCCCTTTTGAACCTCCCTCCCGTCTCCCTACCCACCCCATTCCACCCCTCTAGGTTGATGCAGAGCCCCTGTTTGAGTTTCCTGAGACATCCAGCAGATTCCTGTTGCCTGTCTATTTTACATATGGTAATGTAAGTCTCCATGTTACTCTCTGCATACATCTCACCCTCTCCTCCCCTCTCCCCATGTCAGACGCTTCATTTCTGGTAAGCGTGACCATGGGTAGGGTGATAAAATTGACAGAAGATGCTTACCGGACCTCTCTGCTCCTGACTGGTAACCTGGTCTGCTGTGTCCCTGGCGGCCCTCTGTAAGTTCTGACCTTCAGTGAAGTCAGCCTGGCCAGTCATAAAGGGAAACAGGAGTAAAACTGATGGCAAGTGAGTTGAGATACTGTCGAGAGCAGTTGATTACTTCTGGTTAGCTCTGTTTTAAAGTAAGTGTTTTATGTAAGGGAAGATGTCTGTCTTTGCCAAGAAGTTGACTCAAGTTCCCATCCTTCTTTCTTTTGTTCGTTTGAGTTTATTACGTTGACATTTGTGTTTGTTGTTGGTATCCAGAAAGCATGTATGTAGGAACAAATATACAGTTTGTCTTAGAGTGACACACAGTAGCAACTATGGATGTGGTTAAATACCGCTGTGGTAGGTCATCAAGCTTTTGGAAAATACCTATGTGACCAGATGTGGCTTTTACAAGTAAGCTTCTTTATTCTCTTGCTTTCTGTGTGATCTTATCTTTTTTTTGTCAAGTTCATTATTCATCTGCATTTTCTTCCAAGGATATTAAAAGTGAATATTTTCAGAGCTGATACTGGGCTTGCCCTTTCTTCATTCTGAAAATATTTGTTTACCACCTGCTGTGTGCAACACACTGGAAAGACCAAAATGAGCAAGGCATAGTCCCCGCCCTAAAGGAATTAGTCTGGTGTTTGATTATATAGCTGCCTAAATAGCAGGGGAGTCTGGGCCAGAGAGGATTAAGCTCTTCACTGGGACTTGAGGAGATTAAAAAGGACTTCTTGAGATCTTTTGAAGAGTGGAAATTAGCCAAGTGAAGGGATAGGCTTGGGTGGGCAGAAGGAGCATTCTGAGTGAAGAAACAGAATGGAGAAAAGCTGGATGTGGAGAAATTCATGCAGCATTCACATTTCAAAGCATCATCTGGGAGGCCCATAGTGCAGGTGAGGTTTACTGTCCTATATGATGAAGTACCTTCTTTGTATGGGGTGGGGGTGCATTCCTAAAGGGATTTAATTAAAAATTTGCTGTGCTGGCCAAATAGAATATGCCAGACCACAGTTTTCCATCCCTGCTTTTTAGGCTCCTGCTGTTGAAATTTATGTACTATGTCTGAAGCCCCCTTACTTGGTATTATCTGACATTGGTTCATGTACAGCTTGTACTCAATGCTTGGGCAATTTAGAATCTCTTGCTTTTGGCTGGGGTAGGCTTGCCACAAGGCAAAGAAAAGAGAGGACAAATAGAAAGCACAGAGTTGCCTTGTTTTGTCTGTGATGGTACAAATAGATGCAATCTATGGAAGGATTTTTTTTTTTTTTTAGTTCTTGTGAAGAGATGTAAAAAACAGACTGTTCAGCTTTATATGACTCACATTTTAAAAACTGAATCAAAACACGGTGTATGTGGTCATAAAGGACCTTCATTCTTAGAAGATTTGCTAATGTTTATCACTCTTTACAGAGCTATGTATACATTCCAGCAGTTTAAATGGAAACACATGTCTGAATCCAGGAACATATGTGCATCTCACAAACCATGAGTTGGAATCATGGATTCCATTCTTGATCACAGGTTAATGAGGTCTCTGAGTAACTAAATGGAGTACTTTTTAATCTCATTTTCTTCTTTAGCTCAATAAAGAGTGTCTTCCTGATCAACAAGGGTCAGTGTCAGATTTGGATACTTACCATGGGAAAAAGCTCCTGTAACTTAATAAAAGTGGAACAGCTCGAATGTCAGAGAAGTAGTTTTTAGTGTTTTGACCAGAGAGAAGAATAAATTACAGTCTACATTAGAATGACGGAAAGGAGGAGTTTTGAATTGTCCCCCAGGAACTTTCTTTTAGTTGCATATCTCCCATTTAAAAATAATAGCATTTTGGAAAAGATTTAGGAACAAAAAATAAACCACATTGCTGGTTGTGAGCATCTTTGAAAAAATGCTTTTTTTTCCTTTCAGGGAAATGCACATATGAAGGTTATATATGCTTATTATTAGGATGTCTTTTGGATTTTGACTCTGGGGGTATGTATCACAAACTGACACTGACATTAAAATTTCTCTTTGAGCTTAGTTTAAAATTGGACTGTCCTCAGCCCTCATTTTTTTAAAAAAATTATTATCCTGACTTTAAAAAGATCTAAGCCTGGAAGTATAACTCGTGAATTCATACTAGCTTTCCCTGATGGGCTTTCTGGGTGGCTCAGTGGTAAAGAATCCACCTGTGATGCAGAAGATACAGGAGATGCTGTGGATTCGATCCCTGGGTCCGGAAGATCCCCTGGAGGGGAGGGCATGGCAACCCGCTCTAGTATTCCTGTCTGGAGAATCCCAGGGACAGCTCTGGCAGGCCACAGTCCATAGGGTAGCACAGAGTTGGACACGACTGAAGCAACTGAGCACGCACACTTCCTGATGGGAGGATTGGAAGAGGAGGATGAGACTTTTAGATTTTTTTTTTTTTTGGTCAAAATATATGTAAACCATAACAATATGATTATATTAACTATTTTTATTAATAATTTTCAAAAAAATAAAACTTTAAATATCTTTAAGAGTAGAGATGATTAGATTTCTACAAAGGGTTGAAGTCATCGTTTAACAGCTGCTGGGATCATCAGATCTATTGTGTCAAATTTGGAGCCATAATGTATAGTTGTTCAGTTGACTCTACACTTAAAATTCTCCCCGGAGTCACAGCTACTACTTAATTTCAAGGCGCTTCCTGGTTTTCTGTAGACTGTTTTGTTGTCTGTGTATTTCCAGGAAGATCCCCTGGAGGAGAGCATGGCAACCCACTCCAGTATTCTTGCCTGGAGAATCCCATGGACAGAGGAGCCTGGTGGGCTAAGTCCATAGGGTCACAAAGAGTTGGACACGACTTAAGCAACTTAGCATGCACACACACAATGTTTTATTTCCACTGATACTCTGTTGGGATAAAAGACTAACCGGGTATAGCAGATACACCCAACAATATCATGCCTTAAAGAACAGTTCTTTTTTCTACTTTGATGTAACATTCCAAGGAGAGTATTCCGGCTTGGTGGGTAGTGCTGTCTCACGCTGTCAGTGAGAGGCCCACATCTCTTCTGTGACTGATTGTTCCTTAAGGCATGCATCTCCTCTATATGGTTGAAGCTGGGTCATTACCATGGCCATATGTGAGCTGATGAGGAGGTGGAAGATGCCCTGGTCTTAAGGTCCAGGTCTGGGTCTGTTGTATGTCACTCGTTCTCACATTCTGTAGGAGAAAACTCATGTATGTGGCCTTATGTAACTGCAGTCATAGGGGTGGGAGGAGGAGTGTCTGGAGGAAATACTGATTTTGCAAGTGCTGCCTAACTAAAGGGAGATTGTCAGGAAGAAATAATGTGGTCAAGAGGGTAATGTCTCTGTATTATGCTTTGAAACCTTTTGTATTATCTTGAGGGCTTCTGTAAAAGTGTACCACAGATTGAGTGACTTGCACAATAAAATGGATTGTCTCACAGTTCTGGAGGCTAGAAGTTTAGGGTCAAGGTATGGGCAGGGCTCTGCCTTCTGAGTGCTGAGAGGGAATCTGGTGCATGCCTCTCTCCTGGCTCCTGGAGATTTGCTCTCTTTGGTGTTCCTGGCTTCTAGAAGCTTCAGCCTGATGTCTGCATGTGGAGTTCTCCCCGTGTGTTTCTGTCTGTATCCAAATATCTCCTTTTTATAAGGGACAACAGCTCTATTGGATTAGGGCTAAGTCTAGTGATCTTATAATTACATCTGCAGTGACCCTGTTTCCAGTCATTTCGCATTTGAGGTACTTACTGGTGGTTAGGATTTCAACATTATGAATTTTGGGGGATATGTCTCAACCTATAATATCTTTTAATGGGGGAAAATATTTTGTATAAAATTTACTATAGTCAGAAAAATTTGGTAAAGCAATGTTATCACATTTTGATACTCAGTTTGATTTATAGATTTTAATTTCCCAGTCGCTTACACTAGAGACTTACCTGGTGGCTCAGATGGTAAAGCGCGAAAGCCTACAATGTGGGAGATCCGGGTTGGGAAGATCTCCTGGAGAAGGAAATGGCACCCCACTCCAGTATTCTTGCCTGGAAAATCCCATGGACGGAAGAGCCTGGTAGGCTACAGTCCATGGGGTCGCAAAGAACGACTTCACTTTCACTTATACTAAATCTTTTTCTTTCCTTATAGCAAGTCATTTTTAAGTTGTTTATAACAAATACGTAATTAACATGCAAGAAAAAGAAAAAATATCTGCTTAGTCATCCTGCCTTTGAAAGAAAACTACTCTTTATACATTTCTTGTCAGTCTCTAAGTTGTGTCTGGCTCTTTGTGACCTCTTGGACTGCAGCATGCCTGGCTTCCCAGCATCTCCTGGAGTTTGCTCAAACTCATGTTCATTGAGTCACTGATACCATCCAACCTTATCATCCTGTGTCACCCCCTTCTCCTTCTGCCTTCAGTCTTTCCCATTATAGCCATCTTTTCCAATGAGTTGGCTTTTTGCATCAGTTCAGTTCAGTTCAGTCGCTCAGTCGTGTCCGACTCTTTGCGACCCCATGAATCGCTGCACACCAGGCCTCCCTGTTCATCACCATCTCCCAGAGTTCACTCAGACTCACGTCCATCGAGTCCGTGATGTCATCCACCCATCTCATCCTCCGTCGTCCCCTTCTCCTCCTGCCCCCAATCCCTCCCAGCATCAGAGTCTTTTCCAATGAGTCAACTCGTTGCATGAGGTGGCCAAAGTACTGGAGTTTCAGCTTTAGCATCATTCCTTCCAAAGAAATCCCAGGGCTGATCTCCTTCAGAATGGACTGGTTGGATCTCCTTGCAGTCCAAGGGACTCTCAAGAGTCTTCTCCAACACCACAGTTCAAAAGCATCAATTCTTCGGTGCTCAGCTTTCTTCACAGTCCAACTTTCACATCCATACATGACCACAGGAAAAACCATAGCCTTGACTAGGCGGACCTTAGTCGGCAAAGTAATGTCTCTGCTTTTGAATATACTATCCAGGTTGGTCATAACTTTTCTTCCAAGGAGTAAGCGTCTTTTAATTTCATGGCTGCAGTCACCATCTGCAGTGATTTTGGAGCCCCCAAAAATAAAGTCTGACACTGTTTCCACTGTTTCCCCATCTATTTCCCATGAAGTGATGGGACCGGATGCCATGATCTTCGTTTTCTGAATGTTGAGCTTTAAGCCAACTTTTTCACTCTCCTCTTTCACTTTCATCAAGAGGCTTTTTAGCTCCTCCTCACTTTCTGCCATAAGGGTGGTGTCATCAGCATATCTGAGGTTATTGATATTTCTCCCGGCAATCTTGATTCCAGCTTGTGTTTCTTCCAGTCCAGCGTTTCTCATGATGTACTCTGCATATAAGTTAAATAAGCAGGGAGACAATATACAGCCTTGACGTACTCCTTTTCCTATTTGGAACCAGTCTGTTGTTCCATGTCCAGTTCTAACTGTTGCTTCCTGACCTGCATACAGATTTCTCAAGAGGCAGGTTAGGTGGTCTGGTATTCCCATCTCTTTCAGAATTTTCCACAGTTTATTGTGATCCACACAGTCAAAGGCTTTGGCATAGTCAATAAAGCAGAAATAGATGTTTTTCTGGAACTCTCTTGCTTTTTCCATGATCCAGCGGATGTTGGCAATTTGATCTCTGGTTCCTTGCCTTTTCTAAAACCAGCTTGAACATCAGGGAGTTCACGGTTCACGTACTGCTGAAGCCTGGCTTGGAGAATTTTGAGCATTACTTTACTAGCATGTGAGATGACTGCAATTGTGTGGTAGTTTGAGCATTCTTTGGCATTGCCTTTCTTTGGAATTGGAATGAAAACTGACCTTTTCCAGTCCTGTGGCCACTGGTGAGTTTTCCAAATGTGCTGGCATATCGAGTGCAGCACTTTCACAGCATCATCTTTCAGGATTTGAAACAGCTCAACTGGAATTCCATCACCTCCACTAGCTTTGTTCATAGTGATGCTTTCTAAGGCCCACTTGATTTCACATTCCACCTAGATCTGATAGATAGAGTGCCTGATGAACTATCGAATGAGGTTCGTGACATTGTACAGGAGACAGGAATCAAGACCATCCCCATGGAAAAGAAATGCAAAAAAGCAAAATGACTGTCTGGGGAGGCCTTACAAATAGCTGTGAAAAGAAGAGAGGCGAAAAGCAAAGGAGAAAAGGAAAGATATAAGCATCTAAATGCAGAGTTCCAAAGAATAGCAAGAAGAGATAAGAAAGCCTTCTACAGCAATCAATGCAAAGAAATAGAGGAAAACAACAGAATGGTAAAGACTAGAGATCTCTTCAAGAAATTTAGAGATACCAAGGGATCTTTTCATGCAAAGAGGGGCTCGATAAAGGACAGAAATGGTATGGACCTAACAGAAGCAGAAGATATTAAGAAGAGGTGGCAAGAATACACAGAAGAACTGTACAAAAAAGATCTTTGCAACCCAGATAATCATGATGATGTGATAACTTTGCATCAGGTGGCCTAAGTATTGGAGCTTCAGCATCAGTCCTTCCAATGAATATTCAGAGTTGATTTCCTCTATGATTGACTGATTTGATCTTCTTGCTGTCCAAGGGACTCTCAAGAGTCTTCTCCAGCATTATTGTTTATATACTTTAGTCCTTTTTTCTATATATTAAAAATGTATATAAAATGCTTTTTAATATTCTTTAGTTGGCTGATGAGATTACAAATTAGACCATATTGGATACATCCCAGATGTTTTTCTATGTTAGAATTTTGCACATTCTTCAGTAATTGTGTTTTTTATTCTTTGACTCTAGCTATACTTACAAAAGGAGGGAATGGATTCAACTTTGATCGCTTTCTGTCTAGTTTTTGTCCACTTGTCATGGGAACTTTAATTGAAACACATGGAAATGATCTGCCAGGAGTTTTACAGTTCTATGGGCAGTAGTTCATGGCTTACTCACTGTCTGTCCTGTTTCCTTTAATCAGTTCTTTTTTACATTTCTCTTGTGAAATGACTATGGCGAGATCTTGGAGGGGAAAATGTGTTACACTGTATTAGGTGGGGATGAGTAAAGTGATTGTATTACAAATGTGATTCATCAAAGCAAAATGCTTTAGGAATCTTGAATCCCATTGGCTGACGAGGGGAAAATCCAGTGAGTGTTGTAATTGATGAAACCAGATTTTCTGTTACATTGGGTTATATACATAATTTTTCCACAAAGTACACATCGAATGTTTTAAATGTGGGGTATTTTATATCCTTAAAATACGTCAGTTAGAAAACTGACCTGTAAACTATGGTTTTCCAGAAGGGCTTATCACTAAGGCCAGTATAAATAAGAAACCGTTTGATGGTTTATGTGGTATATTTTTACTACCCTCAAGTTCATCTTTTTAGGCAAATAGATTACTTTTGTCATTTTGAGACTTGAAAGTAGCAAATGTTGTCTTCTGGAGTAAATTGCTTGGAGGAATGGCTGGCTCCCTTTGTATCTCAAAACAAGTACATTAGGTGGTCTTAGATGAGGACTACTTAAATATTTTTATTGGAAGGGAGACAGAAATGTCTAACTACAATTTCTTTTCTCCACTGGCCATTAATTTGTTTAGTTTGGATAGCTCATAGTCCTCTGGTCATAGAAATAACTTTTGATTTAATTATTTAAAAGTGCATTCATTTCACTGTAGCTCATGGTAGGCTTTCTCTGACACTGAGGCTTTTTGCTTAAACGTGTAAAATCAAATTTGATTTAAATAAAATTAGGATATTTGACATTTTAGCCTCTGTGTGTTTCAGTAGGGAGTATATTCATGTGTTTTGCAGTTCAGACATTCCCAAAAGATGTATGTACGGTGGAGTATTTGATGCCACGGTTGTGAAAAATGGGCGGAGAAGCCTGCAGAATGACAGGGTTGATTTCGATTCCAGACTTAAAGGTTGTCACCAATGGATGTCATCACAAATGGATAGTTAGGCCTTACAGCTAACATTCAGGGACCCTGAGTTCTTACTCCTGACCACAGCTTTGTGACCCTGAGTCTAAGTTTCATTGAGAGAATCTATCACTCTTCTCTTCTACAACTGACTAAATAGAGGTGAGTGGCACATATATGACTTGGAAAAAAGAAACAACCCTCCAAACAGGTTATCTGGTCATCTTTTGCTTACTTATTTATTTTTAAAAATTTTATTGGAGTATAGTTGATTTACAATGTTGTTCTGGTTTCATGTGTACAGCAAAGTGAATTGGTTATGCATATATATATATGTATATATCCACTCTTTTTTAGATTCTTTTCGCATATGGTCATCTTTTAGAAAGTTGTTAAAGGTAAGAACCTGTCCTATTTTTATATCTTTTAATTTGCTTTCTGTCTTCCAGCAGAGTCTAGCAGTTAAGGGTTAGTGAGAAAAAAGACCATCTTACGTGATTTGCTCCTCTGTTCTTAGTGTCCTCTAGGTTCTGTCTTTGTGTTGATTTGAACAAGATGAGCCTGGTGTCAAGCCTGTGTGCTTCAGCGTGTTGTACAGTTACCTGTTGAGTTCTGTCATCGTGTCAGGCATTCTTTGGCAGTCATTTCACGCTGCTGTATGAGAACCACATTTGCTCTTTTATTCCTCTCCCTGCAGCCATGGAAATAGGGGGTGCAATTGAGAGTCCTTTAAACTGGGTGTTTGATGGCCATGAATATACCCTAATTGCTACTATGATTTTTTAAAGTGACTAATAACAGTGAACGTGAAAAGTGAAAGTCACTCAGTCGTGTCCGACTCTTTGTGACCGCATGGACTATAGAGTACATGGAATTCTCCAGGCCAGAATACTAGTTTGGGTAGCCTTTCGCATCTCCAGGGGATCTTCCTAACCCAGGGATGGAACCCAGGTCTCCCTCATTGCAGACGGATTCTTTACCAGCTGAGCCACCTGGAAAGCCTTGTTAAATAATAGTTAACTATTATTTAATAGTTAAATAATAGTTAACTATTATTTAATAGTTAAATAATATTAGTTAACTATTATTTAATAGTTAAGTATTAGTTAACTATTATTAAAAATAATTGAAAGTTATTTAAGTAATTATTTTTAAAGTTATTAAATAGTTATTTAACTAAAGTTATCAAATAAAAAAGTATTAAAAGTTATTTAAAATAATTTTTAAGTTATTAAATAATTAGAAGTTAATATTATTTAATAGTGAAATAATAGTTAAGTATTATTTATAAGCAATACCATATGAAAGTTTAGTTGTAACTGGTGAAAATGTCCTTCTGTCTTCCTAAATCCAGACTCAAAGCATTGGATGCTGTGGAAAATCAAACTGAGTTTATGATTGGATTATTATGTAGGCCTTAAAAGTCATGCTTTTGCCATCAGTATTTAGTGACTTGGGAAATGGATTATCATATCAATGTAAAAATCAGGACAAAAGGCGTATAAATAGGTTGACTCAAATTTTGTTATATATATTTGTGCCTTGAACAATTACTAAGAAATTATTGTAAAATGTTAAGTTCTATCTCAATGGTGAGAGTATGGCTTATTTGTATTCTTTACACTTTTTATGGAGTGAACCTGTGTTATTTTAAAAATCAAGATTAATCACCACTGCCACCACCTCATGGAGGAAAACAGATCATAACAGCTGATCTAGGTTGAGGTTGTCCATGAATACATAAATTAAAGCCAGTTGGTAGAACACACAATTTTGTTGAGAGAAGTGTCAAAGGTCATTTGATTCTGCCTCCCCTGAAGTACTGAGGTTCATTCTGTATCACCTACAGCAGGTATAAAGACCGTACAGGTCTCACATGTATACAAGGCAAATAATTTTTAGTCAATGCTGATTTTCAGAAAGTTTCCAGCTTTCTTTCATCCACGTGCTCTTCTTGTTTTGCCATTTGGAGTTATTAACATTTTTTTTGAAGATTTTTTTAAAATAACATCTTTATGTCTTCAGACTAAAGACAACTTAAATTTTATTTGTCATATGGCTTAATTTTCATACCACTCACCAGTCTGTTCTCTTTTAGGAGTAGGATCAATGTTGTATGTTAAATGTGGCAATAATATCTGGTACAGTATTTTGAGCATAGGCTGATGAGTACAGTTATAGTGAGGCCATAATATCCATAGTATAGATATGATCCAGAATTAGCTAAAGGCTATGTAATCTTCAGGCACTGAGTTGGCTTTTTTTTTTTTTTTTTCTATTCTTCACCCAAATAAGGAGGAATGTTTGGCTCATATTGTCATTGCTAGGTACATACTATAAAATTAAGGATACTAGAATTCTGACTAGCGGGTAAGCCCACTTAGAAACTGCTTACATGCTCTATCACTGTAATCTGACCTGACCTTTGGCTTGGAGACCATGTGGCAGTTAAGGTGGCCAGAACATGCAAATGCGGGGAGCATCGCTTGAAAGAGTTCACCTATCCTGGTTCTGTGTGGTGGGAACTCCTGCCTGATTTTCTTTCTTCATTGTGGACCCTCACAAGGTTCCCCAGAAAGGGACTTGACCACAGCATGACAGCCTAATGGGGTAAGGCAGTGACTCTTCCTGTGACTCCAGGGGATGCTGTGACATTTAGTAAAGAGCTTTAAACTTTACTGCTTTAAAATGGGTATACATGGACTTCCTTGATTAAGACTTTGCCTTCCAATGCACAGGGCATGGGTTTGATCCCTAGTTGGGGAGCTGAGATCCCACAGGCTTCGTGGCCAAAAACAGAAAATGGAAGAAATATTTTAACATTCATTAAAGACTTTAAAAATGGCCCACATCAAGATTCCTTAAAAAACTGGAAATAGAACTGCCATTAGTTCAGTTCAGTTGCTCAGTTGTGGCCCACTCTTTGCGACCCCATGAATCGCAGCACGCCAGGCCTCCCTGTTCATCACCATCTCCCGGAGTTCACTCAGGCTCATGTCCATCGAGTCCGTGATGCCATCCAGCCATCTCATCCTCGGTCGTCCCTTCTCCTCCTTCCCCCAATCCCTCCCAGCATCAGAGTCTTTTTCAATGAGTCAACTCTTCGCATGAGGTGGCCAAAGTACTGGAGTTTCAGCTTTAGCATCATTCCTTCCAAAGAACACCCAGGGCTGATCTCCTTTAGAATGGACTGGTTGGATCTCCTTGCAGTCCAAGGGACTCTCAAGAGTCTTCTCCAACACCACAATTCAAAAGCATCAATTCATCGACGCTCAGCCTTCTTCACAGTCCAACTCTCGCGTCCATACATGACCACTGGAAAAACCATAGCCTTGACTAGGCAGACCTTTGTTGGCAAAGTAATGTCTTTGTTTTGAATATGCTATCTAGGTTGGTGATAACTTTTCTTCTAAGGAGTAAGCGTCTTTTAATTTCATGGCTGCAATCACCATCTGCAGGATGGTGCAGATGGAACCCCCCCAAATAAAGTCTGACACTGTTTCCATTGTTTCCCCATCTATTTCCCGTGAAGTGATGGGACCAGATGCCATGACCTTCATCTTCTGAATGTTGAGCTTTAAGCCAATTTTTTCACTCTCCTCTTTCACTTTCATCAAGAGGCTTTTTAGTTCCTCTTCACTTTCTGCCATGAGGGTGGTGTCATCTGCATATCTGAGGTTATTGATAATTCTCCTGGCAATGTTGATTCCAGCTTGTGCTTCTTCCAGCTCAGGGTTTTTCATGATGTACTCTGGATAGAAGTTAAATAAGCAGGGTGACAATATACAGCCTTGACATACTCCTTTTCCTATTTGGAATCAGTCTGTTTTTCCATGTCCAGCTCTAACTGTTGCTTCCTGACCTGCATATAGGTTTATCAAGAGGCAGGTCAGGTGCTCTGGTATTCCCATCTCTTTTAGAATTTTCTACATGACCCAGCAATCCCACTGCTGGCATATACACTAAGGAAACCAGAATCGAAAGAGACACATGTACCCTAATGTTAATTGCAGCACTGTTTACAATAGTCAGGACATGGAAGCAACCTAGATGTCCATCAGCAGATGAATGGATAAGAAAGCTGTGGTACATATACACAATGGAGTATTACTCAGCCATTAGAAAGAATGCATGAGTCAGTTCTAATGAGGTGGATGAAACTGGAGCCTATTATACAGAGTGAAGTAAGCCAGAAAGAAAAACACCAACAGTATACTGACGCATATATATGGAATTTAGAAAGAAGGTAACGATAACCCTGTATGTGAGACAGCAGAAGAGACACAGATGTGTTGAACAGTCGTTTGGACTCTGTGGGAGAGGGCGAGGGCGGGATGATATGGGAGAATGGTATTGAAACATGTAAAATATCATATGTGAAACGAATCTCCAGTCCAGGTTCGATTCATGTTACAGGGTGCTCGGGGCTGGTGCACTGGAATGACCCAGAGGGATGGGATGGGGAGGGAGGTGGGAAGGGCATTCAGGATGGGGAGCACATGTACACCTGTGGCAGATTCATGTCAGTGTATGGCAAAACCAATACAATGTTGTAAAGTAAAATAAATAAATAAATTAATTAATTAATAAAAAAAAAATAAATATCTCTTACTAAATTTGAAAAAAAAGGTCCACCCCCCACCCCAAATAAATAAATGTGTTTATAGAAGAATTTGGCATGTTGAAAAATTGGGTGTGATGGTGATGTCATTTTCTTCTAGATAATGATCTGAATAGCGTTGAACTGGGGTTTTTTTTTTTTTTTGTATTTTCAAGGTCAGACAGCTGGTTGGTGGCAGCCAGGACCTGAAGATGGTTTTTGGACTTTGACTGTTGTTAATAAAATATAAATTATTTTCTTTAAACTGTTGATTAGCATGCTCTCTTGAGCATATAGACTGTGCCTGTATAGTGAGAAAAGTTCTGCCTAAAGCTGTAAGTTTTGCTGATTAGGGCTCTGAATTAGGGTCATTGTGGTACACTAGAGGGACAGCCAAAGGGCTGGAGGCAAATTAATATGGTAAAATAAATGGTAAGGATTTTGTGATCCTTTGTATTTTGTTTAAACAGTCAGGTTTCAAGATCATCTTAAGGTTGGTTCTTCTGAAGTTGGTACCTGTTATTTCACTATTTCACTTTATCCAGGAGACATACAATAATGGCTTATTGTCATCTTATGAGTCAGTCTTTTCTTCAATTTAGGAATCCTGTCTGGTTTCTTAAAGAACAGCCTTTTACCTGATGTATTTAACATTTTCCATTTTATTTTGACTAAATAGATTGCTTTAGGATTTGTCCTTTGGCTAATTCAACTACTATCTTGCTTTGTCTCTGGTTAGTACTTTTAAATGTACGGACTTTGTCATTTATGTGATTATCTGCCTGTCTTTTCATGTCCCCTTCCATGGAAAGGAGAGGAGCAGGCTGTGTTTTGCATCACCTGCTTTCTGGCTCTTCCAGCCTCAGCCAACAGGCCTAGATTTGGCACCAGATCCAAAGATGAACCTTCTGTAGATACTGGCCATGACCTGTGTGGCTTGCTCTGAAAATTCTGAGCAAGACTTGTCCCTAACAGATTGGGGAAACTAAGACCTCGAGTGGCTGTGGGACTGTGGAGGGAAATGTCATGATACTGGGTGGGGTTGCGGAGAAGCCAGCAGTGGCCATATGGGCCACGGGTAAGCTCTGGGGTTATAGGAAGAAGAAGCTGAGTCAGCAGAAGAAACCAGTCCACAGAAGGAAATGAGGAACAAAACAAAAACAACTTGAGAAGCAGATGTACCAGAAGTGATTCACGACTCTGGTGGGGAGCTGGCAGTTTGTGACATTTCTCAAGTTTGAGTCGATAGGTGTCTTTGCAGTCTTCTTCCTTTCTCTTGATGCGGTTGAGAAACTGGAAAGCCTTGTAATTAAGTTTTAGATGGAAATGTACCAAAGATATTTGATTGCTTGAATAATTTCATAATTAACCTCTTCAAAGGGAATCCCTGGTGGATCAGCAGTGAAGAATCGGCCTACAGTGCAGTAAACTGCCTGCTCTTCAGAAGACAAGGGTTCGATTCCTTGGTTGGGAAGATTCCCTGGGGTAGGACATGGCAACCCACTCCAGTATTCTTGCCGGGGAAACTGGATGGACAGAGGAGCCTGGTTGGCCATAGTCTATTAGGTCGTGAGAGCCTGACAGGGCTTAGTGATTAAACCACCACCTCTTCAAAAGGTTATGCTCCTACTTGTTAACAAAATTTGGTGTGTGTGTGTGTGTAGAATAGTTTAACCCTTCAATGAGTATCTCAAATTAAGTTGCATCTTTAAAGGAGCAGTGCTCTCTAAATAAGACATAAGACATCCTTCCACAATGGTCATTAAATTATGTATATAGTAGCACATATACTGGAGAAGGCGATGGCACCCCACTCCAGTACTCTTGCCTGGAAAATCCCATGGACGGAGGAGCCTGGTGGGCTGCAGTCCATGGGGTCGCTAAGAGTGGACACGACTGAGCGACTTCCCTTTCCCTTTTCACTTTCATGCATTGGAGAAGGAAGTGGCAACCCACTCCAGTGTTCTTGCCTGGAGAATCCCACGGACGGGGGAGCCTGGTGGGCTTTCGTCTGTGGGGTTGCAGAGAGTCGGACATGACTGAAGCGACTTAGCAGCAGCAGCAGCAGCAGTAGCACATACACATGAATTCTATTCAGACAGAGTGCTCATCACATGTGGTTGTGGTTTAGTGGCTAAGTCATGTCCGACTCTTGTGACCCCTTGGACTGTAGCCCACCAAGCTCTTCTGTCCGTGGGATTTCCCAGGTAAGGATACTGGAGTGGGTTGCCATTCCCTTCTCCAGGGGATCTTCCTGACCCAGGGATCGAACCTCGATTTTCTGCACAGATGGATTCTTTACCGTTTGAGCCACCAAGGAAGCCCATTCATCATATACTGGTATGGTATGTTTTCATGTATAAAAATACACCATACCAGTATATGATGAACACTCTGAATTGAATTCATATATATATATATATGTGTGTGTGTGTGTGTANCAAAAAAAAAAAAAAAAAAGATTTCATTACCTCTTTTTCCCCCTTGGTGAAATCAAAATGATCTAGGAGGAGTGTATAAGCGTGCCTTTCTTCCTTAGCATTTATTACTTTTAGTACTTTTGTCACCCTAGGTTATCATTTACTTATTAAAATTTTCTGCTTCTTAATGGTTAAAGTGATGATGATTGGGAATGAAGGAATTTAGAGATGAAACCAACTACAGGCAAATATTATGTATAGAAGCTTCTGTGTTTCCTTCTCGATTTTCTTTCTTGAGTTCCCAATCAATTAGTTTTTTGAGAGAGGGGGAAAAAAAATCTTCAATTTCCATGTGCCTGTTTGCTTTGGAGTTACCAAGAAACCTTAATCCCATGCGAATAAGAAAACTTTAAACTCAGTGAGGTTGGAGTTGTTTTCTTAAATAGAACTTCTTCCTGTTATATTTTTCTATGGGATTATCCAAGACAATTGTCCAAATCCATGTGTAAGTCAGTAGGAAGCGCTGTTTGGGAAGCTCTGTGGTGTGGTCCCTAGGTTGGTAGGCTGGGAGAGCCTAAATTTTTCCTGGTTTCAGCCAATAGATTGAGAGGGAATATTAACAAAATTAAGGAAATAGTATATTTCAGTATTTAATTGGAACATGAATGTTGTGTTTCTTCTCATTTGTGAGTAGCACTTTACTTTAGCTTCCCTCTCACACATTAAAAAATACAGTGTGTTAACCTCATAGTCTGTCAGCCTGGAGACTTCTTCTGTCACCGTCTGGTTTCATGGAAATACTAAAGTGAAAAAAGTGAAGTTGTTCAGTCATGTCCGACTCTTTGCGACCCCATGGACTGTAGCCTACCAAGCTCCTCCGTTCATGCGATTTTCCAGGCAGGAGTACTGGAGTAGGTTGCTATTTCCTTCTCCAGTGGAAATACTAGAGGAGAAATAATTTCTGCCTTCAGAGAGCCTTCAAGCAGAAGGGAATGATGTTCCCAAGAAGAGCTTAGAATGAAAGATTACATAGAGGCTATATAAAGATACTCTTGAGAGTCCCTTGAACTTCAAGGAGATCCAACCAGTCCATCCTAAAGGAGATGAGTCCTGGGTGTTCATGGGAAGGACTGATGTTGAAGCTGAAACTCCAATACTTTGGCCACTTGATGCAAAGAGCTGACTCATTTGAAAAGACCCTGATGCTGGGAAAGATTGAGGGTAGGAGGAGAAGGGGACAACAGAGGATGAGATGGTTGGATGGCATCACAGGCTCAATGGAAATGCGTTTGGGTAGGCTCTGAGAGTTGGAGATGGACAGGGAGGCCTGTTGTGCTGCAGTTCATGGTGTCTCAAAGAGTCGGACACGACTGAGCGACTGAACTGAACTGAACTTACGAAGATGCTAAGGAGGCCATTTGTGAGACAGTTTCCAGCCTCCCTGTGAGCTCGATACTCTCCAGGTGCAGGACTGTGGGAGAAGGGAAGGTTTCTATCTGGCCCTTGTCCTCAGAAGGGTCACACTTAAGGAGAAGTTTCACTGGAGTGCCGGCCAGCATGGCGACAATAATAGAGAAAACAGAAGGAGTGATTTGTTCTACTCAGAAAAGTCAGGGAAGGCTGCCCTCAGGAGAAAGTGTTTGAGTAGGAAAGGTAAAGGGTGTATGTTGATTAAGATTAGGGCAGGCCTTGTGGAAGAGTTTCTGAGCAGAGAGCAGGGTTGAGATTAGATTAAGGTGTTTTCTAGACCATTCCACGCCTACATGATTTAATGGAGGCAAGATGGAAAGGCATTCCTTGTGGGAAGGACCTCCTGAGTGCCTTTGCAAAGGCAAAATAAGCGACAGTGGAGAGAGGACTTCCCTGGTGGTCCAGTGGTTAAGAATATGCATGCCAGTACAGGGAACATGGGTTCGATCCCTGGTCCGGGAAGTTCTCACATGCTGCGGGACATCTGAGCCTGTGTGCCACAACTGCTGAAGCCTGTGTGCTCTAGACCTTGTGCTCCACCACAAGAGAAGTCCCTTCAGTAAACCCGAATACTGAGACTAGAGAAAGCCTGAGCAAAGTATCGCGGACACTGGACAGTAGGAAGAGAAAGACAGTGGAGAATGTTTTTCTGTCCTATGACCTAGAGAGCAAATGAGTTAAAAGTGATATATATATATATATGTATATAATTATATCATTTTTCTGAGCTAATTATGCAGAATGAAGTGGAAGGTTGAGAGGGTGAGTAGAAGGTTTGGAAGTTCAGGTTAAATTTAGGAAATCATACTGTTGTATTCATTGTGTATTGAAAGATGATGAGAATTAAAGATGATAGCCAGGATAACCAGACATTTTGTGTTGATTTGTTTTGCAGCTTCTGACTTCCTTGTAAGTGCTGGGTTGAGGCTTGTATTATTACTTTTTTCTTCCCTCTCCTTTCCCGGAGGGGAAATGCATTCCCAGGAAGATTAACTTTTAAACGTGCTTTGAAACATGGGTTTTCAACTATTGTAATACCTTCATTGTATTTTGGATGATAACATTTCCAAGTTTGGAATGATGGCTATAAAATAAATAGCATCATTTAACTAACCTCCTATGATAGGCAGTTTTAAAAACTGTATTTTCCAGGAAGACAGTTGAAAGCTTTGGCTTTGCAGTTTACTTCTGGCTGTGTTTTATGGGAATCAAATGAAAACTTGAGGCCAGTGATTCCAATTTGGCAAAATTAGAAAATTTGGTTCTGTTTGTTTATAATGAAAAATTCTCTTAAAGAAATTGTTGGCCATCAACGATTTAGCATATTTTAGTAATAGCATTAAACCGCCATTATGCAGTGATGAACAAGTACAGAGAAGGCTAGGAATATTTGAGATCCAGTATTGTATGCATAGTAAATATAGCCAATTCTTTTTTCAGATGAAGACTTTCTAACTGAATTAAGTGGAATTCATATTCCCCTTCCCATTTCCCTAAACTCTATCATTAACCATTTTAGAGTTAGCAAACTTTTCATCTACAACAATGTGCTTAACCTTCATTGGTATAGGTTTGCCTGAGGACCTTTTAAAACCTATTGATGGCTAAACTAGAGATTCTGGTTTAATTGTTCTGGAAGTAAAGCTTGAGCATTAGTTCCCCCCACCCCCCACCCCTCCCCGTTGTATAAGAGACAGGCCCCGCCCCAACTGCCAAAGTGACTTAAATTTGCAGCCAAGTTTGGGAGCCACTGATGTGGCATGTGGGAAAGCTCAAAGAGAAATTATAAGTTTGTGTTGGTCTCTAATGCTGATTAAAAGAAAGGAATTGCATGTATTTTGTATGTTTGTGTCAATTATCAATGGGTTTCACTTTCTGTTGAGTTTCATCCCCTTAGGACTAAATGCTCCATGGTATGATTTCCAAGGGAATATACTGTGGAATGCTGCTGCTGCTGCTGCTGCTAAGTCACTTCAGTCATGTCCGACTCTGCGTGACCCCATAGACGGCAGCCCACCAGGCTCCCCCGTCCCTGGGATTCTTCAGGCAAGAACACTGGAGTGGATTGCCATTTCCTTCTCCAATGCATGAAAGAGAAAAGTGAAAGTGAAGTCGCTCAGTCTGTCCGACTGTTAGTGACCCCATGGACTGCAGCCCACCAGGCTCCCCTGTCCCTGGGATTCTCCAGGCAAGAACACTGGAGTGGGTTGCCATTTCCTTCTCCAGTGTATGAAAGAGAAAAGTGAAAGTGAAGTCACTCAGTCTGTCCGACTGTTAGCGACCCCATGGACTGTAGCCCACCAGGCTACTCCATCCATTGGATTTTCCAGGCAAGAGTACTGGGGTGGGGTGCCATTGCCTTCCCCGGTGGAATGCTAGTTCTATATTATGTTAATAAATATAGTACTTTTAAAGTTTCATGTTTAGGTAAATTTGAGGAATCCTGTTGTATACAATTAAAACAGATTCTTTCCTGCAGAACTGCTTGCAGCCACTAATATGTTAGTTATTTGTAATTTGTGAATTTGTTAGAGGAATATATATTATGCAACATTTCATGATATTTGTTTGGGGTGAAAAGATTGTTTAATTTTATAGACTATCAGTGAATCACTTAGAAATTCATTTTTCCCTACCGACAAAGATTTGTGTTAGGGCTGGATGTAATGCAGTTTTACAAAGGAGGCTTTCTTTCTTTTTTTTTTTTTAACTTTTAATTTTATGTTGGAGTATAGTGGCTCAGACAGTAAAGAATCTGCCTGCAGTGCAGGAGACCCGGGTTCTAACCCTGGGTCAGAAAGATGCCCTGGAGGAGGGCATGGCAACCCACTTCAGTATTCTTGCCTGGAGAATTCCATGGATACAGGACTTGTTGGGCTACAGTCCATGGGGTTGCAGAGTTGGACATGACTGAGCGACTAACAGTTTCACTTTCACATAGCTGATTAGCAATACTGTGATAGTTTCAGGTGAGCGGCAACAAAGGAGGCTTTCTTAAAAAATGTATATCCTCAGTGGGCTTTATGATAGAGGTGAGAATGTAAATCATTTCAAAGTACATGATTTTTGCCTAAAATACAACCATTCTTCTTTCATAACTGTGTTCAATTTCTTTAACATCTCTCCACTGCCTCCCAGAAAAAGCTAAATGTCTACCCTTTGGGATTGGATATTCATTACAGTCTGGTTCCTTCCTGCTTATCCTTATCCCCTTTTCCCTTTCCTGATTTATGCCATGCCCTCATTGGAGATGGCGATGAACAAGGAGGCCTGGTATGCTGCGATTCATGGGGTCACAAAGAGTCGGACATGACTGAGCGACTGAACTGAACTCATTCTGAATCAACCAGTGGATGAAACAAATGAGAGATGTCAGTATTGTGAAGAACTAAACTAGGAGCCATGAGATCTGAGTTCAAGTCACAAACCATGAAACCTTAGGCAAGTCATTTGGTTGTTGAGACTCACTGATGTATGACAAAACCAGTACAATATTGTAAAGTAATTAACCTCCAATTAAAATAAATTTATATTTTAAAAATGGGGACTGTTCATCATAGAATTAGTGTTAAAAATCAGTTGAAATTGAGTAATTCCAAATCGATTGAAATTGTGCTTTGAGCAAATGTAAGGCGTGATGGGATTCTTCTGAGATCCTCCTGTATGGGTGCTTGCATCTTTGAGATTGAGGAAGCCTGCAGAGCTTTATTGTTTCAGGATGGGACCCCATGTCTTTACTTCTTTACATTCTGGCTGTACCATGTGCCTTGCAGGTTCCCTGATCAGAGATCAAACCAAGGCCCACAGCAGTGAAAGTGTGCTGTCCTAACCATTGGCCTGCCAGGGAGTTCCCAGCATTGGGTCCCCATATCTTTAATTTCCTGAGAACAAAAGCCACATACACGTCTTTAATATTGGTGGTAACATTTTTCAGTTTAGAATTAGTGATAGTAACTTTTATTTGGGAATACCACTTTCTGGATTCTTATGTGGAGAAAAGATTCCATTTGTTTATTTTTTATTGAAATATATTAACTTCTTTGGGGTATTTGATAGAATATTTTCTTCCTCAGTGGCTTTTCCCCCCCTTTTTGTTTTCTTGAGGTGGTATCAGTGGTGCCAAGTTTTCATGCAGTGGGATAGTTTGCACTGTTACTACTAGAAATCCTCATGCTGCGTTGTTTCAGGGTGGAGAATTGTCAGGGAATGATGGGCTGTGGCTGGGGGAGGTTTGCTACCAATACAGAATCATCAGGGCCAACCAGAGCCTCATTTTGGATGCAAAAATCTTTCTGTTCTGCTTGGCAGAAGAAGATAAAAAGAAAAGCTAGGCAACTCTTTGATTCAGGAGCTGCCAGTTCTCTCTGGGCGCACGGAATGTTTCGTGTCTCAGCCACAAGAATTTGCCATTTGGTTCACGTGTGCGCTGCCTTCCCTTCTTATGCCTGCTCTGCTTTCAGCTTGTGGCTTCGTGGCTCTTGGCTCTGAGCCATAAGAGTCCTTTGAAGGCCACTCATGAGCCACTTTTTCTGCAGCCAGTTGGCCTGTTAGTAGGGGGTATGAGCCATGGATCATGATGGTTTTGAAAGCTTTTATTGAACATTGACTGTGGGGCACTGTTAGGCCTCTGCAAGAACATGGCAAAACGGGAGATTCTGTTGGTTGCTGGTTATGAGTGGAGGTATTTATTTGGGGATCAGTATAGGTTTGGATAGGGGCTTCTCAGTGCGTAAAGAATCTACCTGCAATGCGAGAGACATAAGTTCAATCCTTGGGTGAGGGAAGATCCCCTGGAGGAGGGCATGGCAACCTGCTCCAGTGTTCTTGCCTGGAGAATCCCATGGACAGAGGAGCCTGGCGGGCTATAGGCCACGTGACCTCAGAGTTGGACACGACTGAGTGGCTGAGCACCACCACCACATAGGTTTGGATATTGTAACTGACAGTTAGGTTGGTACAGGCATGATGGACCAGTACTGTGGGGGTCCAGGGGAACCACGTAAATGAGACCTGTAATCCGGTCCCACCACTTCATGGGAAATAGATGGGGAAACAGTGTCAGACTTTATTTTTTTTTGGCTCCAAAATCACTGCAGATGGTGACTGCAGCCATGAAATTAAAAGACGCTTATTCCTTGGAAGAAAAGTTATGACCAACCTAGATAGCATATTCAAAAGCAGAGACATTACTTTGCTGACTAAGGTCGGTCTAGTCAAGGCTATGGTTTTTCCAGTGGTCACGTATGGATGTGAGAGTTGGACTGTGAAGAAGGCTGAGCACCGAAGAATTGATGCTTTTGAACTGTGGTGTTGGAGAAGACTCTTGAGAGTCCCTTGGACTGCAAGGAGATCCAACCAGTCCATTCTGAAGGAGATCAGCCCTGGGATTTCTTTGGAGGGAATGATGCTAAAGCTGAAACTCCAGTACTTTGGCCACTTCATGAGAAGAGTTGACTCATTTGGAAAAGACTCTGATGCTGGGAGGGATTGGGGGCAGGAGGAGAAGGGGACGACTGAGGATGAGACGGCTGGATGGCATCACTGACTCGATGGACGTGAGTCTGAGTGAACTTTGGGAGATGGTGATGGACCGGGAGGCCTGGTGTGCTGTGATTCATGGGGTCACAAAGAGTCAGACACGACTGAGCGACTCAACTGAAGATGAAGAAGACCAGGAATGTTGGACAGATATGAGACAGGAAGATACAGGGATGGATATGAAGAAATGGGAATGAAGAGTCTTGCTAGCATCTAGTGGTATGGAGAAGAACAAGAAAGAATTAAGGATGACTTCAACGTTTCTCATGTGAAAAGAACATAGTATCATCTAGCAGGAGAGTTGTTTAGGAGAAATGCGTTGAAGCCAAGTTGGAGATGTTTGATAGCATGTAGCTGAGAAATTGGGGCTGGAAATAGTGACTCATTTGGAATCACTTACATTGTTCCAGTAATGGTGAGGTGGTTCCTGTAAAACTGCCTATAAACTGGGAATTTTCTTATCCAACTTCTTAACATTATGGAAAATAATCGTTACATTTTATGGTGAGTAATTATGGATTTTTTAAAAAAAGAGATTAAAAAAAATGACTAGAAGATATCCAGTAGGAAATGCGGGGCATATGTGTATTCTTCTTCTTCTTTTTTTTGGCCATGCCCTGCACGGTTTGTGGAATCTTACTTCCCTGACCGGGAATCGAACCTACACCCCCTGCAGTGGAAGCGTGGACTTTTAACCGCAGGCCCACCAGTGAAGTCTCAGTGTGTATTCTGTTTGAAATGTGGGTCTGAATTTGGGATATTTTCTGTGGCTCTTCTTCCTTGGCTCTCATCCTGTCTCAGGCTCCTCCCCCCGACTCCCCTGCCCTCACTTCTGATGCAGGCCAGTGCCTCACTGCCACATATGCACAGGTGGTCTCACAGGGTTCAGAGACCTGAAAGTTCCTTCTTCCAGAGGGCCACGTGTGTCACACCAGCCTCCCCAGTGGTTGTGTGGCACAATCATAATGAGAAAGGAGGCCCAAGGCTACTGTACCAGTTTATTAATAGCTGGTTATTGGGAAAAGCGCATTGGATGAGGAGAAAGAAGAGGGAGCTAATCCCAGTGTTGAATCTCTTTTCTGAGTCTCTGGTTCCTTATTCGTTAAGGGAGGGCAGAACCTTCTGGTCTCTAAAGCTGTGAGTCTCTGCTTTTTAGTATACAGAAATAAGATCCATATCCATACTATAAGTGTTCCCAGTAAATCAGGAGAGTGTCCAAGTAGCAGCTCATAGAGTGTATTTATTCTTCTTCTTCATGGGAGATTTATGCAACACTCTTACATTTGCCAAGGCTTTTATTTTTCTAAACTCCCCAGTAAGATAGGGCAGCAGGAAGGTCTTCAGCTGTTAAAGAAGTTTGATAAGCAAGCTCATCACCGAAATTCATCCGGGGTCATCTTCTTGGAAACCACGTGATGATAAATGGGGCATATACAAAAAAAGATTCATGATTTGCCCTGAGCCTCCTGACTAGCTCTTGTTAACTGTTAATTTTGGACAGAAATGGTAACTTCTCATTAATCATAAGGAAATATTATTTTGTACTCCCCTTTCTGGTGGAGGCAATATATAATAAGCTAAGCAATTTAAGTGTCTCAGAACTGATTGGGTGAGAAAAAGAACTGAATCCACAGGATTATTTTTGTGGCAGGTTCACATCATATGCCCTACTTTTGTTTAGTGACAACATTCCTTGTAGATTTTGTTCACTATTTGGGTACTGAAAGGTTTTGCTTTTGTAGAAAGAAGTTATGGTAGAGCACTTATATAAAAATGTTTACCTGTAAACTGGTAGGGGCTGTCATTAATAACTAGTTTTTATTCATACTGAAGAATGCTGAATTGTGGCTTATTTACATGTGACATTTTAAAAGATTTTTAAATTTTTTTAGAAAATTTACTTATTTTTAATTGGAGGATAATTGCTTTATAATTTTGTATTATCTTCTGCTATATATATCAACATGAATCAGCCATAGGTATATGTGCATAGGTATACACATATGTGCATAGGTATATATACATAGGTATTCGTCGAAAAAACAAGAGAGTTCCAGAAAAACATCTGCTGCTTTATTGACTATGCCAAAGCCTTTGACTGTGTGGATCACAACAAACTATGGAAAATTCTTCAAGAGATGGGAATACCAGACCACCTCACCTGCCTCCTTAGAAATCTGTATGCAGGTCAGGAAGCAACAGTTAGAACTGAACATGGAATAACAGACTGGTTCCAAATTGGGAAAGGAGTACATCAAGGCTGTATACTGTCATCCTGCTTATTTAACTTATATGCAGAGTACATCATGAGAAACTCTGGGCTGGATGAAACACAAGCTGGAATTAAGATTGCTGGGAAAAATGTCAATAACCTCAGATATGCAGATGACACCATCCTTCTGGCAGAAAGCAAAGAAGAACTAAAGAGATTCTTGATGAAAGTGAAAGAGGAGAGTGAAAAAGCTGGCTTAAAACTCAACATTCAGAAAACGAAGATTGTGGCATTTGGTCCCATCACTTCATGGCAAATAGATGGGGAAACAATGGAAACAGTGACAGACTTTATTTTGGGGGGCTCCAAAATTACTGCAGATGGTGACTTCAGCCATAAAATTAAAAGATGCTTGCTGCTTGGAAGAAAAGTTATGACCAACCTAGACAGCATATTAAAAAGCAGAGACGTTACTTTGCTGACAAATGTCCGTCTAGTCAAAGCTGTGGTTTTTCCAGTAGTCATGTATGGATGTAAGAGTTGGACTATAAAGAAAGCTGAGCACTGAAGAACTGATGCTTTTGAACTGTGGTGTTGGAGAAGACTCTTGAGAGTCCGTTGGACAGGAAGGAGATCCAACTAGTCCATCATAAAGGAAATCAGTCCTGAATATTCATTGGAAGGACTGATGCTGAAACTCCAATACTCTGGCCACCTGATGTGAAGAACTGACTTATTTGTAAAGACCCTAATGCTAGGAAAGGTTGAAGGCAGGAGGAGAAGGGGACAACAGAGGATGAGATGGTTGGATGGCATCACCGACTCAATGGACGTGAGTTTGAGGAAGCTCTGGGAGTTGGTGATGGACAGGGAGGCCTGGTGTGCTGCAGTCCATGGGGTTGCAAAGAGTCGGACACGACTGAGCGAGCAAACTGAACTGATACATATGTGCCCTCCCTCTTGAACCTCCCTTCCACCAGACCCTGTCCCTCTAGGTTGTCTCAGATCTCCTGATTTGAGCTCCCTGCATCATACAGCAAATTTCCACTGGCTACCTAATTTTGTATGTGATAATGTAATATGTTTCAGTGCTACTCTCTCAGTTTGTCCCACTGTTTCCTTTCCCCACTGTGTGGGGGAAAAGATTTTTAGATTAAAAAAATTTTTTAAAATCTTTTGGCTGCACTTCATGGCATGTGCGATCTTAGTCTCCTGATGAGGGATTGAACCTGCACCGCCTGTGTTGGTAGCATGGAGTCTTAACCACTGGACCACCAGGGAAGTCCCAACATGTGAAATTTTAAGGTGTTTAAAGTCATTATATTCTAAAGAACTTTCAGACTTCCTTTCTTCCTTCATGTGAGTTTTTAATTCCAGAGCCCCAAAAACCTTACATATGCATCATTTGCCTAAATCTTAAAATGGTTGTTGCAGCCATGGAATTAAGTTATTCAATACGTATTTGTTGATCAAGTGAATGAAATGATTTACTCATTAAAAAATTTGAAGGACTTTTTAATGTGTGGTAGGTGCTGTGTTGGGCATACAATGGTGAGCAATTTAGATGTAAGTTCTGTCATTTTGGAGCAAATGGAAATTTTACTGAAGGATATAGAAAGACTACAAGAATATAAGCAAATAAAATAATGATTGATTATAATCCATTTTGAAAGAAGCATCCAATGTATGGAAATGGGGAAAGACTTATTAAATGGATGAACACATCAAGTGAAAACTCAGATTTTCTAAACAAAGTAATTTCAGGAGACAGCTAAATTTTAATCATTTGCTTGGAATAGACAAAAGCTTTTTAAAGTATTTGCTTCAGCTTTCAAAAGCAATTCTTTACCCTCCCACTTAGACTAGCACGTCTAAGAAATCTTACCCATGAAGGATATAATTGTCTTTTCTGTATTTGTCTTTATCGGAATTCTTTTACAGTTCTTCCAAAACAGTACTGCATTCCTTAGAGTGAAGCCTCAGCAGGAATAACGAAGCATCTCATTTGATGTGTTTCCATTACCTATGATGTCAAGACAACTGGTAAATAATTTCTTTTTATAGAGCAACCAAAGTGAGGGCGGGAGGGTAGAAAAGACTGATTTAACCCCAGCCTAACATTTGGACCCTTGGAAATGATTTAGGGATGCTTTATCATGTGATGGCTGCTATTCATTATCTACTCTGTGTGGATAGACTTGGGGTTTTGTTTGCCTTTCAAATCAGGGCAACACTTGGATTGTGGTTTTGCTGTCGTGCCCTTTCTTCATGTTGGAATTTTTCTAGGGCTTGTTGCAAATTCAGAGGCAAGATTATTTGCTTTCTTTAGGTTCGGGGGTGATTTGGCGCCATCTAGGTTGAATTTTTTTTTTTTTTTTTCCCGCTTTCCCTGCAAGAACATTCTTGCTGAATAGTTTCAAGCAGTGCCAACAGATGGAAGGAAATGTTCTGGTAGTGTCTTCATGCCGGGAGCTAGTCAAATATCGATTAGTCTTAGATGAATCATTTATAACTTTAAGTTCTAATAATATAGTAGAGCTTATCACCTATGTTTTAGGAAGCCATTAGTTTCTCTATTTTCTAAGGAAGGATGAGTTGGTATGTGGTTACTAGTATGGTTAGATGGAGAAGACCTCACCTGAGGGATTCTTTGTTTTTTGTTACTGTGGTAAAATACACATATCATAACGTTTATCCTTTTAACCATGTTTACGTATACAGTTCACTGGCATTAAGTGCATTCATGTTTTTGTATTACTTAAATTCTTGCTGTAAAAATAGCAACTCATCTGAATTGTATTTTAGCATTAAGATAGCCACTTGTTTATAGGGAAAAAAATTCATACTGAATCTCAGAAACAAGATATTTTGCTGGAAAGATAAAATTTGAAATTGTAAGAGCATTGCTGCTTATTGACCTGGAATAGCCAGGACTCTTAGAGGTCAGCTTTGCACATTTCAGTGAACAGTATCCAGCCCAGATGCTGGGAAAGGTTGAAAGGGGTGGCAGAGGATGAAGTGGTTAGATAGCATCACCTACTCAATGGCTATGAATCTGAGTAAATTTCGGGAGCTAGTGAAGGACAGGGAAGCCTGGTGTACTGAGTCCTTGGGGTTGCAAAGAGTCGGATATCACTTAGTGACTAAACAACAACACAGGTCTCTGCATTTTGCGAAGGGAACTCTGCACTTCAGGGGTGAGTGAAAATGCACAGCAGCTGCTGATCCCGGTTTCTTACTCCATGTTGTGAGAGATGCTTGTGGAAAAGTGCACGCGTGTAGAGCTCATTTCATCTTCCCTGAAATGTTTATTAAGTCCACGTGTGTGCCATGTTCCAGGATGGAGAATAGTGACTCTGGAAGGGCAGAGGAGGAGGTCAGAGAGAGGAGAGGAGTTCTAGGCTGGTGTCATACCTGGAACTTTGTGGAACTTTCTCTGTCATGAGTTTCTGGTGACTTGAAACTGTAATGAGTTTCTGTAATGAGTTTCTGGTGACTTGGTGATATTCATCTGCCAAACTTTGCTCTCAAGTCTGGCCCATGCAATCACCATTTCTGTTCTACCGGTCCAGCCTGTTGGCTTCTCCACAGCCAGTGGTCTTGCAGGAAAAGTGTGGCTGACCGCACAACCCATCATTTAATTGGACAAATCGGCAAAAACACCTGTGCTCCTGAAAATATGGAACTTCCTTTTGTACTGCCTATGAGGTGATATTTACTGATGGGGTTTGTCAACCAGTCTCTCTTAGACACCACTGAACAAAATTTGATGTTGTCTGACTTTCTCAACTAACCCATGACTTAAAGGAAAGTCGAGTTGGATTTCTCAGCTTAGAAACTGGGGAGTTGGAATCACTGTGGTTGGTCTGTCTTCTGAAGGCTCTGTGATGGTGCCATTCTCGGATCCAGACATGAGCCTTCGTGGGAGGGGTAATATTCTCGCTTATGCGAAAACCTTGTGCATCCGAAAACATTTCACTGCATCTAGCGATTAAAGTGCCCTCCTTTGATGACAGAGCTCTTTGCTGGCTTCTTCCTTTGCATCTAATTTTGTCAAGCTTCCCAGATGTTTCTTGAAGCAGCTTCCTCCCTAGTCATCTGTCACCATCTGTCCGTTGAGAAACCTTTCCATTACCTCCAGACTTGAACTTGGCTGGCCTGGGCTGAACACAGCATTCTTCTGTTTTCAGTGTCAGTTCTGAATGGCAGAGTGGTCAAGCTTTAAGATATATTATGTTATCTTTTGTTCCAAAAAATGGATTTGGAGTGGCTTTTAGTAACCTACATGTATTAACAGAGACTAAAAAAATAAATGCAAGAGGAAATTGGTGTGAAGGGAAAATAGGAATTCAAAAATGATCTGAAGTGAGGAGCATTAGGGTTTGTATACAACACACCTCGGAACTGGAGCTTCCCCAGTTGCCAGAGCTGAAAAGCCGGCCAGTTATAAGAAGCACAAGGTTCAGAAGATTAAAACTGCATCAGTGGCTCAGGAAAACCACAGGTTTTTTAAAAACAATATTTATTTGTTTAGGCTGGGCCAGGTCTTAGTTGTAGGACGTGGGATCTAGTTCCCTGACCAGGAATTGAACCTGGGGCCCCTTGCATATTGAGAGCATGGAGTCTTACCCACTGAACTACCAGGAAAGTCCCACAAATTACAGGTTTTATGGCTATAGAAGCCTCAACCTCAGAAGATCTTTTGTAAATTTGCTAAAGGGGACAATGCAGTATGAGGCCAGTAGACTGTGTTGTCAACAGCAACCACCCCTAGCTTCTGTGTGATTGTTTCCAGTTACCTCTCAGTATAGAAAAATAGTTGCTTTTGTGCTACTGTGAATTAAAGCAGTTCTGCAAGAATTAGGGATTGAAAATATCTAGGATGACCTATACAATTGTGAGATGGTCCTCTATGAATATTCTTTTGCCCAGCTGAGTCAGATAAGGTGGTGATCAAGCTTCTGTTATTACTCATTCAGTTTTTTTTTTTTTTTTTTTAATATATTTGGCTGCACCAGGTCTTAGTTGTGGCATGCAGGGTCTTTAGTTGCAGCATGCGGGATCTGGTTCCCTGACCAGGGGATGGAACCCCGGCCCGCTGCATTGGGAGTGCCGAGTCTTAGCCACTGGACCACCAGGGAAGTCCCTACTTACTCATTTTTATCATTACGAATAATTCTAGCAATAGCACCATTTCCTAACATGTGGCTACTCTTTGCACAGCCCCCATAACATGTCAGACATTAAGGCACTAGCTGCCGAAGACATCTCGTAATCCTTGCAGAAACCCTGCAGGAGCTTGATTTTGACTTTAGGGAAAGGAAATTGGCTCAGAGAATTTGACTGACTTGGCCCGTGCACCTTGTACGGATTCCGCTACCCGAGACCAAGAAGTTGAGGAGAGCGGGCGGTTGAGCTCTTTTAAGCCAAATCTTAAAAACAGTCCTGGGAGCAGCCTTTTCTTCTCATTAGCCCATGTGCAGAGATAGCCCCCAGCTACCCCCTTCCTTCCCCTGTGCCTGGGCGCCCCTGGTTTCTGGTGGCCCCCTGTGTGTCGCATGCCTGCTTTGTGGCATTCCACAGCTCCCTTTGAGACTGAATCGTGCCTCCAGAGCGAATGAGAGTGATTGGAAAAGCTAGATAAGAACAAGTGTTTTCTTGCTTTGATTTTTAAAAATGCTCTCAAGCTTTGAAAATATAATTAAATTTAAATTGGCTAATGTCAGGAAGGGCAGTCTTACAAGAAGGGGAGAAAAAAACCTTCCATGTAAAGATGCTTGAGATTTGATAATATTTCTACCATATCCTTGTGATTAAAACTTTAAGTGAAAAAAAATGTATAGTTTCTCTCCTTCCATCATTCTGACGGTATATTATATGTTGAAAAGTAGCCTTAACATTTGCCTGTATATATTTTAAGCCAGAGGCAATTCACTTTTGAATATCAATTTTTAATGACAATGTTCACTGAATAGTATTATGCCCACAATCTAAACTGTCGAATGAATGTTGAAACAAAGCATTTGCTTTATATGGACAGAAAGGGACCACCTCCAACGACCCCCACCCCCAATATAACCACAATTTGTGGTACCTTAGGTCAACATGGAGAAGCTGATGATAAGTTTTAAAGAGGGAGAAGATATGCAATTAGAACCGCATTGGCATTTTGGCAGGTATTTATTTTTCCAGGGTGAACGTGCTTTTAGAAGTTGCCAGTAGTTGCTAGGCAGACTTCAACAAACACAAAGGACATTACCCAAGCGTCCAGCCTGACTGGTTTCTCAATTTAAGTTTTGTGATCCTGGCTCAAGATGTAGTAAACTCTGTTACCATTTGAATTTGGAATACACAGTTTTGCCAGCAGTTGCATTGGCATTTGAGTCAGTAGTGAAGTGAGTTTTCTCCCCAGGAGGCCAGGTGACTGACTTGAAGCAAAGGCAGGCAGTCCAAGATTGTGGGCCAGGTCATTCGAACGGCCTCAGAGGTGAAGAGAAGCTGTATAAAGAAAAGAACTCCATCTTGCCAGGAGCAGCTGCCTTTTCCTTTGGTGCTCTCCTTTGTGATGACTGGATTTTCCTGCTGGAGATGTGCTTGCTTTAAAAAAAAACCTTTCTCTTTCTTCCGGCAAATGAACAAAATTTTCAAACACCTAGGTACACTCAGTTCTTTACTTAAGTAGCTTTTCTAGATGAATGTGGAGCAACGCCAGTGAAACTGGAGAACTCCATGTTTTTCGGACTAGCGATCAGATGTGTAAAGCTTTTGAAAAATAATTTCTGAACCATAGGTCTGTCCATTTACTTTGTTTTTATTTTGCACTGACTCTTTGGGCTGACAACAGTACCGTGTGGGCCAACAATGGTACTGTGCTATTTACTATGAGATGGAAAATGCAGACTAGTTATGAAAGGTAAATATTTAAAAGAAAACACCTTTTAAATGTGTGAGTCATGCTGGGGGCAAGATGCTGATAAATCTAACTGTCCTTTCCACTTTCCCAAACAGAGTCAACATGCACATTTGAGAAATTAATAAGAGTGTGAAATATGAAATTTATCTGTAAAAGAAATGAATATGAATAACCCATTATTTAACCGGGTTAAAATTCTCCATAATACATTGACAGAATTAGCTGTCTCATGCTTCGTGGTGAGGTATATGCCTATCATATAGCCTTCCAAAAGGCTAAGGATCTTGCAGACTGCCTGTATCATGTGTTTGGATATCATTACGTAGATATGAATACTATAAAGATGGACATCCTTCTGCATATAAACTCTCATTGCCAATAACCCCTTTTATTTAGTCTCCTTTGTCTAGAACATTTTGATCGAGACTCACATGATGTCTGTGTGCCTCATGCAGAGAACCTCTTAGGAAATTCACAGTAGAAATAATGGTAGTTGACACTTGTATTTTAGGATGTAGAAGATGCTTCTTTGAAAAATGCAACAGGTAGTGTTGCCTTTGGGAGATATAGGATCTCGCCTGCTCCTGAATTTACTTTTAAAATTTATTTTATTATTATTATTTTTTTTACTAACTACTGCCTTTTTAGGTAGTTTACATGTTAATTTTAAATACAGCAGAAAAATGTTCCTTTTCATAAGTTTATATTTGGAAAAATAGCCTTTTCTTTTTCTTTTATTCAGCAAAAAAGCTTTGTACTTATTGAAAAAAAGGTGCAGAGAATTACAGAGCAGAAACTAAAGAAAAGCCACATTCCTCCCTAAAGATACTATGTACATTTTAGAAATATCTCTCGTTATGTTCCTGTCATAGATAAGCCTCTACCTATATACATATACGGAGAAGGCAATGGCAACCCACTCCAGTATTCTTGCCTGGAAAATCCCATGGATGAAGGAGCCTGGTAGGCTGCAGTCCATGCGGTCGCTAAGAGTCAGACACGACTGAGCGACTTCACTTTCACTTTTCACTTTAATGCACTGGAGAAGGAAATGGCAACCCACTCCAGTGTTCTTGCCTGGAGAATCCCAGGGACGGCAGAGCCTGGTGGGCTGCCGTCTGTGGGGTCACACAGAGTCAGACACGACTGAAGCGACTTAGCAGCAGCAGCATATACATATAATTATTTAAGTCTATATCGATATAACTATGTTATTTAAGTCTGTATATATGTTTTATTTAACATTTAATGTCATTTACTCTACCAACTAGTCTGTATTTTTTTTCTTCTAGTCATCACCTTTTCTTGCTCATAAATATCGATTTACAACATTCTGTTTGATCATAGACTCACTTAATAATTTTCTCATTAGAATATGGAAGTGTTCTGTTCAGTTAGAAAACTAGCATTAAATACTGAATATTTGTGTATAGCAACCATTGAAAGAGAGGATGCCAAATATCTGCCGTAAGGAGTTTAGTTCATAAAATACAGGAATGTCAAAATCTCTTTGATGCTTTAGAGAGTCAAAACTCCTTGGTCTTTAGCTTAGTTCAGAAATTGGAAGGAACTCACAGATAATTCATGAATGTAGGAAGTATTTGAATACCATAAAACACCATCAGTACTCCAGAGGAATGCATCCTAGTGGTTGTAGTATCAAAGACGGAAGAAGTGCTTTTTTCCCAAGGTGATTTTCTACCCTCCTGAAAACCATCACCCTCACCACAATCTGTGTCTTTTGGCTTGTCAGCACTTTGGAAACTTAAGACTTTTTCAAGTCACAAAACCCTCTTTGGCTATACATAGATACTTTTTTGATTTACTGATAGGGTATTAAGGACTATCCTTCACCATTATAAGAATGTGTGCTTGAGAGATTTGGGGAGTGCTTTCTAAAAGTCTGTGTGTGTAATCATGGGAGAGAAGCGTGTGTGTGTGTGTGTGTGNCTTTTTCAAGTCACAAAACCCTCTTTGGCTATACATAGATACTTTTTTGATTTACTGATAGGGTATTAAGGACTATCCTTCACCATTATAAGAATGTGTGCTTGAGAGATTTGGGGAGTGCTTTCTAAAAGTCTGTGTGTGTAATCATGGGAGAGAAGCGTGTGTGTGTGTGTGTGTGTGTGTGATCATGGGAGAGAAGCACAGCTCTGCAAATATGAAACTGATAAAGTTTTCTCCGGCTCCCTTTGGTGCTTCAGTTTGACCAGAACTACAGAGAAAAGTTGACAAACTTTGCCTTGATTGACTGATTTTGTAAGCGTTGTAAACTCTTCAGAGCACACACGGCATTCAGCAATGTATTTTCCAGAAATCACAACATTTCCAACCCCCCACCCCCAGCTTTAGGGCACGCTGAGTTCTATTCAACTTGTGTCTAGTGTCTTCACGCCTTATTTTAATTTGAAAAAGTTTTCAGAAATAAACATGACATGGTGAATTCCATTAAAGAACAACGACTTTGCTTATTCAGCAGGCTGCGAGACTGCCTCAGAGGGCAGGGACAGCTCTTTTGACTGAGAACCTCTGCAGTAGAACATGGGGGAAGCCATCTGCTGGAGACATGTGTGGTGCTTGGAGGTTTTAGATGCTCACAGTGTGTTGAAATAGTCCAGCAACTGTGGTGTCTGAGCTGTTGGTCTCAGAGGCATCACAGTGCACGTGAAGTCGGTGTCCTGATATTGTACTGATCCTTCTACATTTCCTTCCACTCACCTACTTTAAATGCCATTTCTTTTTGCCCTGGGTCAGAGAAGACTTTGAATCCAAGCCACTAAAGGCATTTATCATACACAGAGTTTTATTCTGTGATGTGTACAACACTCTTGTGTGCTAACCACTCTTGCTGTGACTCCGTTATTAGTGTAGTGATGTCCTAGGATTTTAAAGGCTATGGTATAGAAAGAACAATGCCATGTCTAGTGTCATTCTCTAAATCAGTTATCTCTGTCTCACAACAGCACATGTGCATACACACACACACGCACCATCCTGTGTCTTTAGTGGCCAGAGCACTGAGGTACAGGATGGCTCGGTGTTGGAAATCCTTTCTATTGTCTGAGTGTAAAGCTACTTGGTATTCCTGCCTTTTGTTCTACTCTGGACAACATTCCATCTGTTGGCTTCTCTCTCTCCTTTTTGAGTTTCTTTTTTTCTTGGTGGTTCCACTACATAAGCTTCGAGTTGGATCTTTTCCTGTTATCCCCCAGTTGGCAGCTAGGACTCAGAGTGGAGGGCCGTGTGGTCCTGGCATTCTGAAAGAGTTTCAGAACTGCCGACACTTAAGTCTGTACACTTCTTTGCATTTATTAAGAGGTGGCAGAATCATACCAACAGCCACCACGACAAGCCACCCCTCTTCCCTGCAAATGCCCTTCCCAATAAGAAGATTGACGTGGGAAGAAAGAGGTGGTGAATCTCTGGGGACGTTGGACTGGTGGGAAATGGCAGTGGTCCCCATAAAAAGCGAGAGGATGTCTTGTGAAAAGAAAGGATCTTTCCAAGGAAATCTCTCATCAACATCGGGTGTGTTTGTGGGAGGAGAAAGACCAGTGTTGGTACCTGGTGCTGTAACTGCACGAGCAGCAGGCTTGCTGGCGTGCTCCTGTGCCTGTGTGAGGTTTGAAAAGAGCAATGGGGAGAAACTCTCCCGTGGTTCAGCAGGATCACGTGCCTCCAGCGAAGGCAGCTGGTCTGGAGAGCTGTCTCTTTGGTCACCCACCCATGAAGCCTGACTGCTGGGTGAGGAGAGCCCAGCACCTGGAGACCGTTGGATATTCCACTGCTGTCATGGAAGGGGACGTGAGAGGGTGTTGGTTTTCTCATGTCAGGGAAGTGGAGGCCTCGTGGAAGCTTCAGGAAATTGACAGACTCCCCACAAGAGAGCCGCACCTGCAGTCCTTCCCTGAGAGGCTGTCAGCAGCCGGTTAGCGTTAGTCAGAGGATGCACTGGAATGCAGTAGAGAAGGGATTGCTGGTGCACCCAGGTCAGGGAGGGGGCCNTTGATTTACTGATAGGGTATTAAGGACTATCCTTCACCATTATAAGAATGTGTGCTTGAGAGATTTGGGGAGTGCTTTCTAAAAGTCTGTGTGTGTAATCATGGGAGAGAAGCGTGTGTGTGTGTGTGTGTGTGTGTGATCATGGGAGAGAAGCACAGCTCTGCAAATATGAAACTGATAAAGTTTTCTCCGGCTCCCTTTGGTGCTTCAGTTTGACCAGAACTACAGAGAAAAGTTGACAAACTTTGCCTTGATTGACTGATTTTGTAAGCGTTGTAAACTCTTCAGAGCACACACGGCATTCAGCAATGTATTTTCCAGAAATCACAACATTTCCAACCCCCCACCCCCAGCTTTAGGGCACGCTGAGTTCTATTCAACTTGTGTCTAGTGTCTTCACGCCTTATTTTAATTTGAAAAAGTTTTCAGAAATAAACATGACATGGTGAATTCCATTAAAGAACAACGACTTTGCTTATTCAGCAGGCTGCGAGACTGCCTCAGAGGGCAGGGGCAGCTCTTTTAACTGAGAACCTCTGCAGTAGAACATGGGAGAAGCCATCTGCTGGAGACATGTGTGGTGCTTGGAGGTTTTAGATGCTCGCAGTGTGTTGAAATAGTCCAGCAACTGTGGTGTCTGAGCTCTTGGTCTCAGAGGCATCACAGTGCACGTGAAGTCGGTGTCCTGATATTGTACTGATCCTTCTACGTTTCCTTCCACTCACCCACTTTAAATGCCATTTCTTTTTGCCCTGGGTCAGAGAAGACTTTGAATCCAAGCCACTAAAGGCATTTATCATACAGAGTTTTATTCTGTGATGTGTACAACACTCTTGTGTGCTAATCACTCTTGCTGTGACTCCGTTATTAGTGTAGTGATGTCCTAGGATTTTAAAGGCTATGGTATAGAAAGAACAATGCCATGTCTAGTGTCATTCTCTAAATCAGTTATCTCTGTCTCACAACAGCACATGTGCACACACATACACATGCACACACACACACACACGCACCATCCTGTGTCTTTAGTGGCCAGAGCACTGAGGTACAGGATGGCTCGGTGTTGTTGGAAATCCTTTCTATTGTCTGAGTGTAAAGCTTCTTGGTATTCCTGCCTTTTGTTCTACTCTAGACAACTTTCCATCTGTTGGCTTCTCTCTCTCCTTTTTGAGTTTCTTTTTTTCTTGGTAGTTCCACTACATAAGCTTCGAGTAGGATCTTTTCCTGTTATCCCCCAGTTGGCAGCTAGGACTCAGAATGGAGGGCTGTGTGGTCCTGGCATTCTGAAAGAGTTTCAGAACTGCCGACACTTAAGTCTGTACACTTCTTTGCATTTATTAAGAGGTGGCAGAATCATACCAACAGCCACCACGATAAGCCACCCCTCTTCCCTGCAAATGCCCTTCCCAATAAGAAGATTGACGCGGGAAGAAAGAGGTGGTGAATCTCTGGGGACGTTGGACTGGTGGGAAATGGCAATGGTCCCCATAAAAAGCGAGAAGATGTCTTACGAAAAGAAAGGATCTTTCCAAGGAAATCTCTCATCAACATCGGGCGTGTTTGCGGGAGGAGGAAGACCAGTGTTGGTACCTGGTGCCGTAACTGCATGAGCAGCAGGCTTGCTGGCGTGCTCCTGTGCCTGTGTGAGGTTTGGAAAGAGCAATGGGGAGAAACTCTCCCGTGGTTCAGCAGGATCACGTGCCTCCAGCGAAGGCAGCTGGTCTGGAGAGCTGTCTCTTTGGTCACCCACCCATGAAGCCTGACTGCTGGGTGAGGAGAGCCCAGCACCTGGAGACCGTTGGATATTCCACTGCTGTCATGGAAGGGGACATGAGAGGGTGTTGGTTTTCTCATGTCAGGGAAGTGGAGGCCTCGTGGAAGCTTCAGGAAATTGACAGGCTCCCCACAAGAGAGCCGCACCTGCAGTCCTTCCCTGAGAGGCTGTCAGCAGCCGGTTAGCATTAGTCAGAGGATGCACTGGAATGCAGTAGAGAAGGGATTGCTGGTGCACCCAGGTCAGGGAGGGGGCCTTTGCTGCTGCTTCCGTCCTTTCTTCCCCTGAATAGCTAATCTCCACGGGCATATGCTGTGTGCTTTCCATACGTTAATTCATCGAATCCTCCCAACACATCCCTGTGATATAGGTTCTTTTATTGTTCATATTTTACAGACACAGGAAGCTAAAGCATAGAGAGATTTTATTTTTTAAATTAATTTTTATTAGAGTATAGTTTCTTTAAAATGTGCTCATTTATACTGTACAACAAAGTGAGTAAGCTAGATGTATACACATATCTCTTCTTTTTTTGGATCCCTTCCTATTTAGGTCACCACAGAGCATCATGTGGAGATCCCTGTGCTAACCAGTAGGTTCTCATTAGTTGTCTGTTTTATACACAGTATCAACAGTGTTTATATGTCAATCCCAATCTTCCAATTCACCCCCGTCCTGGTTCCCTCTTAGTGTCCAATATGTTTTTTCTCTATGTCTGTGTCTCTGTTTCTGCTTTGCAGATAAGATCATCGACACTATTATTCTGGATTCCACATATATGTGTTAATATATGGTATTTATTTTTCATAGAAAGATTTAGTGTTTGAAATTCGGAGTGAGGTGGCCCAGCTCCCAGGATTGTGGCTGTAACCACTGTATTGTTGCACCATCCGAGATCAAAAGACGTGACTTTGAATCTTTTGACTGTCACTAGCGATAAAAAATACATTTTACATCCTGACCCTGTACACACACACCTACATAGAAGTAAATGGAAAAAAACTTAATGAGAATAACATTTACATGTAATATAGCCTGATTTTTTTCTGTCTCATTAAAAAAATGCTAGTTACCAGCTGAGTAGACGCTCTGAAGCTCAGAAGAGATTTGCAGAGAGGAAAGCNTATTTTACATCCTGACCCTGTACACACACACCTACATAGAAGTAAATGGAAAAAAACTTAATGAGAATAACATTTACATGTAATATAGCCTGATTTTTTTCTGTCTCATTAAAAAAATGCTAGTTACCAGCTGAGTAGACGCTCTGAAGCTCAGAAGAGATTTGCAGAGAGGAAAGCGCAGCACCCGATTCCTGTGTGCCTTCTCCCTCTGTCGCTCTCTCCTCTCCTCCCCCTGCCCACGCTGCCATGAGTTTTCTGAGTTGTGAACCTGAGTGGTGACGGAGAGTGGGGTTGACGGAACTGGTCATGAGAGTGGAGAGTCACCCTTCACAGGACTGAGTTTCTCATACTGCTTCCAGTATGACTAGAGGTTGGTGGATTCTGGGGTGGCTCAGATGGTAAAGAATCTATCTGCAGTGCAGGAGACCTGTGTTCAATCTCTGGGCTGGGAAGATTCCCCCAGAGAAGGGAATGGGTACCCACTCCAGTATTCTCTTTTGGAGAATTCCATGAACAGGGGAGGCTGGCGGATTACAGTCCACGGGGTTGAAAAGACTCGGACACGACTGAATGACTAACACAGGGAAGGAGGGATTCAGGAGAGCAGTTGGAGGTCGTGATGTTGGGGTTCATCTTACTGGTGGTGGTCTAGTCGCTAAGGTGTGTCCAACTCTTGCGACCCCATGGTCTGTAGCCTGCCAAGCTCCTCTATCCATGGGATTCTCCAGGCAAGTATGTCTGAGTGGGTTGCCATTTGTTACTCCCCCCCTGCCCCACCCCCACTACCT
>SJYX01021444.1:108193-143203 GCA_006410675.1 Oreotragus oreotragus | reverse complement strand
GGGTGTGCTTTCTTTAAAAAAAATTTTTTTTGTTGAGGGTATAGTTGATTTACAATGTTGGGTTAGTTTGAGGCATACAGCAAAGTGAATCCGTTGTACATATACTAACTACATCCACTCTTTTTTAGATTCTTTTCCCATATAGGCCATTGCAGAATTAGAGTTCCCTATAATGGCACCCCACTCCAGGATTCTTGCCTGGAGAATCCCATGGACAGAGGAGCCTGGCGGGCCACGGTCCACAGGGTCGCAAAGAGTCGGACACGACTGAGCAACTTCACACACAAATACTATATAGGGGGCTTCCCTGGTGCTTTAGATGGTAAAGCGTCTGCCCACAATGCAGAAGACCTGGGTTCGATCCCAGGGTTGGAAAGATCCCCTGGAGAAGGAAATTGCAACCTACTCTAGTACTCTTGCCTGGAAAATCCCATGGATGGAGGAGCCTGGTAGGCTATAGTCCATGGGGTCGCAGCGAGTCAGACACGACTGAGCAGATTCACATACTATATAGGGGGCTTCACTGGTGGCTCAGCAGTTGAGAATCCACATGCAATGCAGGAGATGCAGGTTTAATCCCTGGTCTGGGAGATCTCCTGGAGGATGGCATGGCTACCCACTCCAGTGTTCTTGCCTGGAGAATCCCATGAATGGAGGAGCCTGGTGGGCTACAGTCCATAGGGTTGCCAAGAGTTGGGCACGACTGAAGTGCCTGGGCATGCACACATGCTGTATAGTAGGTCCTTATTAGTTATCTGTGTTATATACAGGAGTGTATTCTTTACACTCATGACTTTACAAGGACTTGCATACTGAGCTTGGATTTCTCTTTTAGTCTTTGAAGTTCATTCTCATGCCTCTCTCTGCTTCTGCTGCTTCACTAAATTCAGAAGCACTAAGACCAAGAGGATCCCATGTCTTTTCTTCCTGGAGTTTAAAAATGGGGGTTTAAAGCGGTAACACATCTCCTAAACTAACTCCATCTTTTTTGACGGAAATGTGGAGGGAAAAGTAGTTGGGAGCTAGTGGCCCAGATTATAAAAATCAAAGCTCCGAACCTGATTACAGTCAGGAGAATCCTAAGGGTGAGCTAAAGCCGAATTCCGTTGCTGTGTGATTCATGATGATCTAAGACTTCTCATCTGGTTTTCATTCTCTGAGGATTGTTAAGTTGGTTGCTATTATCGACAATGTTTAGGATTTAAACAATTAAAATCAAGGCATAGAGTTACCTACGTATGCGGTGTTCAGGTTTTGTTCATCTGTTGGCACACGTTCATTCTGCAGAGGTTATATAGCACAAGTTTACTTTAGATAATCTCTTACATAGTGGAAACTATCTGAAGTCCGTTGTAGGGTAAGAGAGTCTGTAAAATCTCACTTTTACTTGAAAAATTGGATTATTGAATTTATACCAGTTTCAAATCTGATATAATTTAGATTTTAAAACATTAGGCTTTTTAGTAGCATTCATTTGCCTAAAGATTAAATTCCATAACTTGAAGATTTGAAACAGTTNTAAGAGAGTCTGTAAAATCTCACTTTTACTTGAAAAATTGGATGAAGTATTATTGAATTTATACCAGTTTCAAATCTGATATAATTTAGATTTTAAAACATTAGGCTTTTTAGTAGCATTCATTTGCCTAAAGATTAAATTCCGTAACTTGAAGATCTGAAACAGTTATAAAAGATGAAGAAATCAAGCAAGCAAAAGCAGAAGAATTTGAGTGTGGCTTGAGGAAAAAGATTGGAAAAAGAAAACTAGACTTTTTAACTTGGAGAACTTTCATAGTTTGGAATTCTGAAAAATATTGTGAATGAGGGATGAAAAGTTTCGTCTCTAATGTTTAATGAGTTTCTGCTCATTGTGTTTTTTCTGTGATGAAGTTCTTTGTGAGACTCATGGTCCTGAAACTCCCATTTTCGGGGTGGGTGGTTCTTGAGTGACACCTGTCATTTAGGCGCCTAAAGAAGACTTCAGGGACCATAGAATTAGTAGTTCCTCAAAATACTGTCGACGCAGTTAACGGAAATAATCCACTAGAAGTGTACATGTGTCCCAGTGGCTTATAAAAAGATATTAAGATAGTGTTAAAGCATGAACATTGAAATTTTTTCTAAAGTTATTTGCATGAATTATGCCATCTAAAATTGCTTATTCAACAAAAGCATATTCCTTTTAAGTTTTTCTGATCCTGGCAAGTATATATTTTTTATAAGTAGGTATATTCCACTTTAAAATGCCTTGATGAAATAAACCTTTTGAGAAGGATTGCCCCATGTTTTGTACTAATGGTAAAGAAGGAGGTTAAAGATAAGACTTTTGACTAAAAATGGGAGTAACTTTGTTGTCCTTTAGTCTATACATTAGAAATAAGAAACCAGAAGTCAGCTAAGTCTCCATGGCAGTCATTTCTATTCACAAGATGAATAACACATTTTAGTCTGGATTTGGGAATAATTCTCAAAAGTGAAAAGAAGCTCACTCAAAAGATCAGGTGTTTTGACTAGAAATTCAGTCATTGATTATTTTGCATTACAAAGAGAAAGTGTGACATGACTATTGATGAAAGGAGGTTAAAGATAAGACTTTTGACTAAAAATGGGAATAACTTTGTTGTCCTTTAGTCTATACGTTAGAAATAAGAAACCAGAAGTCAGCTAAGTCTCCATGGCAGTCATTTCTATTCACAAGATGACTAACACATTTTAGTCTGGATTTGGGAATAATTCTCAAAAGTGAAAAGAAGCTCACCCAAAATATCAGGTGTTTTGACTAGAAATTCAGTCATTGATTATTTTGCATTACAAAGAGAAAGTGTGACATGACTATTGATGAACAGATTTCTTAGCTGAGATCTTGTCTGGGGGAACATAGGAAAGAACTATTTTGTTGATTATACTGAAGTTTCATCTGGTTCAACTCTAATAAATGTATAAATTATCATGGTAAAATACAGGCTATTTTGTAACAATTNGTAGCTTGTCTGTTACTCTTCACTAGTCATAGCTTTTCCTCTAATATCTTTAATGATTTTTCTGATTGTGAGCTCATCATAATCATTGGAATTTTAACCATGAGATTTCTTTGAAGACTGTGTTTAAAGTCCTTTGCTCCAGACAGTATTTGCCTCTCTGCCTGAGAGCCCAGCCGTAGCCTAAGGCTATTCCAAAGGAGTTTGTTTTGTTTGTGGATCCTGTTACCAAGGGTGCACTAATATAGACTTGGGTTTGAGAATTCTTAGGGGATAGGGAAGGAGTGGATTGGGAGTTTGAGATTAGCAGATTGGAAAATCCCATGGACGGAGGAGACTGGTGGGCTGCAGTCCATGGGGTCGCTAACAGTCGGGCAGACTGAGCGACTTCCCTTTCACTTTTCACTTTCATGCATTGGAGAAGGAATGGCAATCCACTCCAGTGTTCTTGCCTGGAGAATCCCAGGGACAGGGGAGCCTGGTGGGCTGCCGTCTATGGAGTCGCACAGGGTCGGACACGACTGATGCGACTTAGCAGCAGCAGCAGCTTTTATATATAGTATAGATAAACAACAAGGTCTTACTATATAGCACAGGGAAACTATATTCAAGATCCTATGATAAACCATAATGGAAAAGAATATTTAAATTTATACATATGTATAACAAATCACTTTACAGCAGAAATGAATACAACATTGTAACTCAACTGTACATCAAAAAGAGTGTGAACACTGCTTTATTCTTTCAGAGGAAACAAAATTTAATCAAAATCATCGGCAAAACAAATGTAGTTTACTAGGGAAGGAGAAAAAAGTGAAGAGTTCATGTGAGGTCTGAGGAGTTAGATTTTACAGAGAAACCGCTCATAGGAAACTTGAAAGATGAATTTGATCTGCTGAATGAACACACTCAAGATAATAAAAACCCTGTTGAGAATGTTTGCTGTGCTTCAGTGTTATATCTTTGTGCTGGGGGGTGGTGGGGAGTGTGCTGTTTCAAGGGAGTTCCCATGCGCATTGCGGTTCTCAGTTCTCAGCTCTGCTAGTCATACAGACAGAACTATGAGCTTAAAACAACCAGCGGCCTTGGGCTTAGATGAAAGGAAATGCTGTTTTAGATGCGGACTAGTATACGTAGGATGGATAAATAGTAAGGTCCTGCAGTATAGCATAGGGAACTGTATTCAATATCCTGTGATAAACCATAATGGAAAATAATATGAAAAAGAATATATGTATAGCTGAGTCACTCTACTGTACAGCAGAAATTAGCACATTATTGTAAATCAATTCAGTTCAGTTCAGTCGCTCAGTCATGTCCGACTCTTTGCGACCCCATGAATCGCAGCACGCCAGGCCTCTCTGTCCATCACCATCTCTCAGAGTTCACTCAGACTCACGCCCATCGAGTCCATGACGCCATCCAGCCATCTCATCCTCGGTCGTCTCCTTCTCATCCTGCCCCCAATCCCTCCCAGCATCAGAGTCTTTTCCAATGAGTCAACTCTTCGCATGAGGTGGCCAAAGTACTGGAGTTTCAGCTTTAGCATCATTCCTTCCAAAGAAATCCCAGGGTTGATCTCCTTCAGAATGGACTGGTTGGATCTCCTTGCAGTCCAAGGGACTCTCAAGAGTCTTCTCCAACACCACAGTTCAAAAGCATCGATTCTTCGGCGCTCAGCTTTCTTCACAGTCCAACTTTCACATCCATACATGACCACAGGAAAAACCATAGCCTTGACTAGGCGGACCTTAGTCGGCAAAGTAATGTCTCTGCTTTTGAATATACTATCCAGGTTGGTCATAACTTTTCTTCCAAGGAGTAAGCGTCTTTTAATTTCATGGCTGCAGTCACCATCTGCAGTAATTTTGGAGCCCCCCAAAATAAGTCTGACACTGTTTCCACTGTTTCCCCATCTATTTCTCATGAAGTGATGGGACTGTATGCCATGATCTTCATTTTCTAAGTGCTGAGCTTTAAGCCAACTTTTTCACTCTCCACTTTCACTTTCATCAAGAGGCTTTTTAGCTCCTCTTCACTTTCTGCCATAAGGGTGGTGTCATCTGCATATCTGAGGTTATTGATGTTTCACCCAGCAATCTTGATTCCAGCTTGTGTTTCTTCCAGTCCAGCGTTTCTCATGATGTACTCTGCATATAAGTTAAATAAGCAGGGTGACACTATACAGCCTTGACATACTCCTTTTCCTATTTGGAACCAGTCTGTTGTTCCGTGTCCAGTTCTAACTGTTGCTTCCTGACTTGCATATAGGTTTCTCAAGAGGCAGGTCAGGTGGTCTGGGATTCCCATCTCTTTCAAAATTTTCCACAGTTTATTGTGATCCACACAGTCAAAGGCTTTGGCATATCAATAAAGGAGAAATAGATGTTTTTCTGGAACTCTCTTGCTTTTTCCATGATCCAGCGGATGTTGGCAATTTGATCTCTGGTTCCTCTGCCTGTTCTAAAACCAGCTTGAACATCAAGGAGTTCACGGTTCATGTATTGCTAAAGCCTGGCTTGGAGAATTTTGAGCTTTACTGTACTAGCGTGTGAGATGAGTGCAATTGTGTGGTAGTTTGAGCATTCTTTTGCAAAACTGCATTTCTTTTATACTTCAATAAATTTTTTAATTTAAAAAAATTGTCAGGAGAGACTTCCTCTCTTTCCCCTCATTTCACCAAGGAAAAGCTAGGCACTTATTGCCATGGTCCATCATTAAAGGAAAGTTTTATTTGTTTTGACCTCTGTAGCTTTATGGGAGTGTTTTTGATGTGAACTTTATTTTCTGTTCTCTGATCATGGTGTTTAAATCCAGACTAAACGCTACCAGGTTAAATAATAGACATTTCTATGGCAGTTGCTGATTCTTCACTTATCTCTTTTATCATTTCTGATCTCTGAAGAATTTCCATATGTTCTAAAATACGTTTTTATTTTTTAAGATATTTTCTACTTAAATGACTTTATCTGATTATCCAGTTTACCCTGTTGCTGGAAGTACAAGTTCTATCTTGCACTATCTTATGCTATCTTCTCATCTCTCTTGCTGTAGAAGTTGATAAATTATCATAATCATGTAGTTTAAAAATTTTTTTTAGCTTTTATTGTAGGATTTTTAGCATCGTTATAAATAAAGTTGTTTTTTTTTTTAATAGCAGAATTAAGTGAAAATTTCAAAAAACCCTGAAGATAGCAGTTTGGTACACTGGATCTTATTTCCTTATTGAGATATTAAATACGTTTGGTATGGTTGCTGTTCAATTTCATTTTGTCATGTACGGATTCATAGTAGTAAGCAGTGGTAGGTGAGCGGTAGAAATCTATAGTCGTGTGTTTTTAAGTTACTTATTTTGGCTGTGCTGGGTCTTGCTGCAAGCAGGGCCTGCTCTCTAGCTGTGCTCAGGCTTCTCACTGTGGTGGCTCCTCTTGTTGAGGAGTGTGGGCTCTATAATCACGTATTTTTGAATCCCTAGCCAAGCATGAAAAAGGTGGAAGGAGGAAGTATAAAGACTTTTCATGCCATTTATATTCAGGGGTATTTGAGCTGGAAATAGATCATCAGTATTTATTAGCTGTGTGACCTTGGGCAAATTACCTAGTTTTTTCCTTCACCTGTTAAATGGGATAGTAATGCCTACCTTTTATAGGATTAAAGACTTGATTAAATGAAGCAACCTACAGAAAACCTCCTGCTTGGCATGTGCCTGTAGTAGGCATTCAAATGTTAATATCATGCTTCCTCTCAAATACCCACTGAATTATTCAGTGTACGCTTGTTTTTCTCTTGAGTTCCCCTCTGCAAAGAATTTCAAATACAGATATCTCAGCCATTTGGTGCTATTTAACCTGCTTTCTCTATTTAATATTTAAGCTCCTTTGACAGATACACTGGAAGTGATAGCTTATTCTGTCTTTTCAATAATGAACTAGAAAGAGAGATTCACAATTAGGCTGGATGGAAAAATCTCAATTCAGTGCAGCTCCGAAGTTTCACAAAAGGCACAGATGACTACTAACCAAACTAATATTTTGTTTTCTACTTAACTACTATAAATTTTGTACCTCTGTAGATTATAAACAGGATTCAGATGAAACTACTCATTTATTTCCCTTGGCCTTCTCTTTCAGAGTTAACTTACAAAGAATGACATATAAGTATAGCCTACATATACAATTTCTCAGTTGCAATTGATGATGCTTCTTTACTAAACTTAAGAAATTTTTTTTTTATTGGATTGATTTGCAGTTTACATCTGTTTACAATGTTGTGTTGGTTTCAGGTATATAGCAAAGTGAATCAGTTATATGTATATCCATTCTTTTCCCTTATAGGCTGTTATAGAATAGTGAGTAGGGTTCTCTGTGCTATACAGTAGGTAAGTAAGTAAGTAAGTAAAGTCACTCAGTCGTGTCCGACTCTTTGTGACCCCGTGGACTGCAGCCCACCAAGCTCCTCAGTCCATGGGATTCTCCAAGCAAGAATACTGGAGTGGGTTGCCATTTCCTTCTCCAGGGGATCTTCCCGACCCAGGGATCGAACCCAGGTCTCCCGCATTGGAGGCAGACGCTTTAACCGTAGGTACTTGTTAGTTATTTAACTTATATATAGCAGTGTGTATGTGTCAGTTCCAGTCTCCAAACTTACCTTCCCCATCCCCAGGTAATCATAATTTTATGTGCTACATCTGTAACTCTTATTTGTTTTGTAGATACGTGCATTTGTACCCTTGTCCAAGATTGCACCTGTAAGTGATGCCATATGAAATTTGTCTTTCTCTGTCTGACAAACTTCGCTTGGTATGGCAGTCTCTAGATCCATCCATGTTGCTTCAAAGGGCGTTATTTCATTCTTTTTTACAGCTGAGTAATATTCCGCTTCATATGTGTACCACATCTTCTTTATTCCTCTGTTGATGGACACTGAAGTTGCTTCTGTGTCCACCAAACTTGTTATTGTGAGGTCGCCACAATGATTTATTTAGTTTTTGTAGTGAAGATGTGAGGCATTTGAGGGAATTTTATGAAGTCAGTTCTTACTCATTCACTGTAATCATGAAAAAACTGTAGTATAAGATGAAAGTCATGAACAATCTGTTTTTAGGAAGTAGTTTTAATTTCTCTGTTCACAATTTTTTTCCTTTAAAAATCAGGTGTGTTGTCAACTTTCAAAACTTTTTAAGTGCTCTTTTGGGGTAGGAGAGCTGTTCCTTTTACTACCTTCCTGTGGAATGAGTGAAGAAGAGTGAAATTAGACCAAGACAAGGAAGACAGCGTAGAGGGGAAGAGTGGGAAGCAAGAAGTCTGGGCTTCCATCATCAGTACCTAAGAACCCAAATAGAAGTGTTCAGTTGAGTCTTTTTTATTTTGCATATGAGAGAATAGGGTGTCAGAGAGGTGACTTACAGATACATATGATTTATAGCTAGTTAATGGCAAAGCCAGAACTGAATGATGCTCCTGACTCAGAGCTACATGATCCAAGCAAACTCTTTAATCTCTCTAAGCTTCCTTTTCTAGTGTTAAAGGGGATCATACCTGCTTTGTAAGTTTACATGGATGAAGTGGAGTTCATGTGTGTGTGTGTGTTTATGAAGTGCTGATGTTTACCAGTTGCTTTTGTCTCATCTTGGACTTACTGTAAATGATTTTTGTGTGTGTGTGTGAGCATAATAAGTAGAAAATTGGCAGTGAGCACCAAATTAAATATTTTGTGGTCTTCTACATTTTAACAAAATGCACACGGTGAAGACCGGAGTCAGACTTCTTTTGAAAGATTCCCGTAATCATTTGGCTTGAGAAAATGGAGTTTTATATAATCTTTAGATGCTCTGATTTCAGTCAGCGCATATTATTGCCTTGGGTCAGATACACCAATTTATACAAAAAATAGTCGTAACGACTTTTCCTTGCCTTTTCTTCCATGAATTCCTCTTGTGAGCTTTTGATCTTCACCGAATGACCTTATAAAAGAGAGGGAAAATATCAATAAAGTTTAAAATGTAAACTTTCCATTTAGTTTTTTTTTTTTTTTCCAGATGAATTCGTAGCCTTTTAGGTCTGACTCTTGGTGAAAAAAAATCTCAAAATTTTTCTTTGGCACAACATTCTGTATCCCAGTGGTCACATTGGAGCTTTACACTACTTCACTTGCCCTTTTAACGAACACACATCCCAAACATTGCATCAGTTTAAATGGATAGTGTGTGTAACTCCAACATACTGTTATTTGGGAAAGCTCAGTTTTATTGATGACATTGAGTTCTGCTGTTTGTTTATCACATTTATTGGAAAGCACTTTGCTTCGGGCCCATTAGAGTTTGCAAACCAGGACCCATCAACCTGTAAAACAAGATTTCTCTTCCCTCTCTAAAGCTGGGGTGGGGTGGTGGTGGTGGATCTCGTTCTTTATTTTTCCGGGGACTTCCCTGGTGGTCCAGTGGATAGGACTCAGTGCTTTCACTGCTGTGGCCTTCCCCAGTCGTGGAACTAAGATCCCACAAATGTGGCCAAAAAAAAATTTTTTTTCCCCCTGTTTCAGACCAGAGAAGAACTTAGAAACTGAGGACTTGGGACCAGCCTTGTGCTCACTTAGCTATTTCTCTTTCCTTTAACAATGGGCTCTAAGTAGATATTTACTTGATGGATTAATAAGTCTTTCTTTGGGAATTTAAAAAGAATTCTGTGGAGATTCCTTAAAAAACTGGAAATAGAACTTCCATGACTCAGAAATCCCACTGCTGGGCATACGCACCGAGGAAACCGAAATTGAAAGAGACACGTGTCCCCCAGTGTTCACTGTAGCACTGTTTACAATAGCCAGGACACGGAAGCAACCTAGATGTCCATTGGCAGACGAGTGGGTAAGAAAGCTGTGGTACATATACACTATGGAATATTACTCAGCTATTAGAAAGAACACATTTGAATCAGTTCTAATGAGGTGGATGAAACTGGAGCCTACTATACAGAGTGAAGTAAGTCAGAAAGAAAAATACCAATATAGTATATTAACCCATATATATGGACTTTAGAAAGAAGGTAACGATGGCCCTATATATGAAACAGCAAAAGAGACACAGATGTAAAGAACAGACTTTTGGACTCTGTGGGAAAAGGTGAGGGTGGGATGATTTGAGAGAATAGCATTGAAACATGTATATTACCATATGTGAAACAGATCTCCAGACTAGGTTTGATGCATGAGACAGGGTGCTCAAGGCCGGTGCACTGGGATGACCCTGAGGGATGGGATGAGGAGGGAGGTGGGAGGGGGGTTCAGGATGGGGGACACCTGTACACCCATGGCTGATTCATGTCAATGTATGGCAAAACCACTACAATATTGTAATTAGCCCCCAATTAAAATAAATGTTTACAAAAAAGTTAAAAGAATTATAAAAAGTTTTATACAGAAAAGGTCCAAATGAATAGCATGTACAGTAAGGAAGGTACTTATCTTACTAAATTCACCAGATTATAGGTTAAAAATTTAACTGTTGAAATAAGCAATAAATTAGTTTCCCAAGCAGTGAATGTATAATTAAATATAATTGTATAATTAAGTGTATAATTAAATATTTCTATTACTAAATGAAAACTTTTTCATATACATAGGGTCAACAGTAGTCCTTGCCACATAATAAGCTCTTCGTAAGGACTTGTTGAATAAATGAGAGTTGACCTTGAGCATTTTAATTTGTTGCTGATTTTGAAAATGGTTTAATGAAAAATTTTAATTAAGATAATTCGAGGTAGGGCTCAAGGTGTGGCCTATAGTCTGTGCATGTCAGTATCATCACTGAGTCTCTGGAGAAGCGCCTAGGAGGGGACAATGGAAAGAGGTTGACTCCATGGAGAGAAGTTTGCCTCCGTCTCTACCTGCTGCTTCAAGTGAGAGGAAGCACTCTCTGGGTCACTTGGACTTTGACCAGCATGGGAGTAGAGCCTGTCGTTTGACGGAAAGGTTTCTGTCCAGTCATGCTCTACAGCATCCCACTCACAGCCTCTCCTTCACCCTGTCTGTTGTCCTGGAAGTGGATGCACAGCTTCAGCTGATGACATCATTCCTGTGGCTAAATATGACCTTGTACAATGTATCCACCAGGCGGAACCCAGAGGCATATGGGGACATCAGGAAGCTCAGCATGGCAATTGAGAGCCTGTGGCTTCCAGATATCTTTATTGAGGAGTTCATGAATGTGGATCAGGCACCTGCAGCTTTCATGACTTATGTCAGCAGTGAAGGTCCAGAAATGAGCAGCTACCACGAGTGGTCCGCATCTGTAACCTGGACATCTTCTCTTTCCCCTTTGATGAACAGAATTTCACACTCATCCGAGGCCCTTTTCATCTAAACAGGTGGCCATCGGGCACAGGTCCAACCTTTGTGTGATGCGTCCTTTGGTGCCCGATGGCTTTCTGTTTGTCATCAGTAACATCAGCTTCTTCCTGCCAGCAGAAAGAGGGCACTTCTCCTGGGCTCCACACCTTCCTGCTCATGATGATGGACTTATTCCTGGCCACTGGCACCCCACTGTCAGTGTCTCCTGGGCCTGTACTGCCTCTGGTGGTGCAGGTCAGCCTCCTGGAGACCACGTTCATCACCTCCTTGCTGTACCTGGCTCCCATGCATGCCTCGGTGGCTCCATTCTCTGCTTTTGCACTGTACTGACCTAAGGAAATGCTGCCCACTGCACCCCAGAAAGGAAATAAGGGTCTAGGCCTTACCCCCGCTCATCTGCCTGGCCTGAAGGAGCCATTGAATTCAGTGGGCAAGGTGTGAGGTGCCAGAGAGGCAGAGGTAAATGGATGCCCTGCAGCAGCAAGAGCCAGTAGGAACCTGAGACCCAGCACTTTGCGGGCTGGTGGGTTCTGCTGAACCACATGGTGGGTGTCCTGCTCTTTCATCTCTACTGCTCTCCTTGTCCGCCTCGTCCTCTGGAACACCTTGGCAGAACTCCGGAGACTGGTCAGGCTCTCACGCCCGTCCAGAGCCCAGCCACCAGCCGTCTTGCTTTTAATGCAGACCTTCTACACAGTTTCAGACCAGCCCTGCATCATTCCCTGTGCCCTCAAAAAGCAAGGAGTCATGTCCTTGCTCCTAAATGCAATCAGCTCCCCTCAGCCAGCCCTTGAGCTCTGTCTGGATCCTCAGGATTCACGTTCCTGGTGTTCCTACTTTGGTTGAATCATCCTCAGTAAATCCTTTTGCAAGGGGAAAAAGGGGGAAATTTGACTTAATTTTTTGAAGGTAAATTTTTAGTATAGTTTTACTAAGCCATTAATAATTTTATAGTTAATATTTTTTGCAAAGAGTGACCGAGGAGTTTTCTTTAAGTAAAACACTTGTGTTTGGTAGTGGAAATTAAGAATATAAGCAGGATTCCTAGGGAAACATGGAAAAAATACATTAATGAGTAACATAATGTGATATTTTGTATGCCAGTAATAGTTACCTCCTTGTTAAATAGGTCCTAAAGACCTTCCAGTACATGAAAATAAGAAAACATTATCTATTAAAATGTTACATAAATCAGAATGACCATCATTTTGCCTGTTTTAGTTGGAACTTTTTGTACCCCTCCCCCAAAATTATCATGGTTTCATTGCTTAAAATGCATTAGATATTTCTACTTAACTCTTCTTCTGCAGTCTGTATTTTGGGTCCTTGATAATGATTTCAGATGGCATAACATAATAATTTTCTTGGTGATTGAATTGGTTACAAGTTCCTTACTAGTAAAACATTCATGGATTCACAATCAAAGTGAAGATACGAAGAAAAAAAAGGAAGACTTTGCTTGTCTGTATTTTTGTAAAATCTTAGTTACTGCTTTTAAAGAAATGCAGTTTGGTTACGTAAGGCTTTTCTACCGTGTTGTTATAAAAATACAGAAAAGTTGAAAGGATTATGCAAGGGATGCCCTATACCCTCTACTTATATTCTACAATTACTTTAAAAGTATTTGCTTCATCACACATGGATCATCTATCCATCCTTCTATTTTTTCACGAATCTGTCTTTTTGATGCATTCCAGGCTTATGTGTAGACAGCAGACTTCAACCCTTCACCGTGCATGCCAGATTTATCCATAGTGTTTTGTTGTTGTTGAAATCAATGTAGCATTTTCTGTCTTGTCAAATGTATAATATACATCCATGTAACTCAAACTCTAATGACGATACAGACTATAACTTGGAAAAATTTCCTCCCACCCCTTCCCCTAAGCCCTCTTGAATCTCCCTAAACTCAGAAGTAACCACTGTTCTGAGTTTTCTTTTTTAAATCAAAGATTAGTATTTTGTGTTTTAGAATATTATATATGTTGAAACATTCAGTATATACTCTGGTATAAGAGTTTTTTCACTCAGCATGGTGTTTTTGGGTTTTATCCACATTGTTACATATATCAGTAATTCATTCCTTTTTATTAATGAGTTATTTTACATTGTATGAAACCTACCATCATTTATCTGTTTCTTGAGTGTTTCCCCTTTTGGGCTATTATGAGTAAAGCTGCTGAGAACAAGCCAGTTACTTGCTGGGTACTTCCATTTGATTAACTCAGGAGCTTAAAAATGAGTATGTTCAAAAATTTTCTTTAAACATTTTTTTTGCTGTGCTGGGTCTTAGTTATGGCACATGGGATCTTTGATCTTCTCTGTGGCACGTGAAATCTTGTGGTGTCTGAGATCTAGTTCCCTAAACAGGGATCGAACCTGGACCTCTGCATTGGGAGCATGGAGTCTTAGCCATTGGACCACCAGGGAAGTTCCCTAGTCTGTTCAGAATTGAGCTCACCTGGCTGTGTATTCTCCCTGAGTCCCTGTGTCAGTGAATGGCAGCACCGTTTACAGTGCTGTCCAAGTCATAACCTTGACTGCCCCCGGTCCCTGAGCTCTCACACATCATCAGATACAGAGTCCTGCCAGTTCTGTCTTCATCACGTTCAATCACTTTGCTGTAGTGCCTCATCATGATCCTGTTTGAAGCCAACACCATTTTCATCTGGATTGCCAAAATACCCATCTAACTGGTCTCCTTGCTCCCTCTCTTGGCTCTCTATTACCTTTTCCAGACCACTATCAGGGATCTTTGAAAAAATACACCTTAAGTATACTACTTACCTGTTAAAAGATGTCTAGTTGTTTCCCATTGCTTTTAGGTAAAAAAGGAAAATCCTTACCATAGTTTTCAAGGTTCTGCATGATTTGACTTTCTCCTGGTTCTCATCTTTCTAACCCTGGGTCTGCATGTCCCACATGCTTCATGCCTTAGACTTTATCCTCTTCTGTCTTGAGTCAGTCTCTCTAGTTGGATTACTCCCATTGATACACAGTTGTGTTCTGGGGTCTCATTTTATTTTTTTTTCATTTTTTAAAATCAATTTTTACTGGAGTGTAGTTTTGCAATGGTGTGTTAGTTTCTAGTGTACAGCACATTGAATCAGCCATACATATACATGTATCCTCTCCCTTTTGGACTTCTTTCCCATTCAGGTCACCGCAGTGCATTAAGTAGAGTTCCTGGCGCCATATACTCTGCTCTCACTAGTTATTTATCTTATTTATGGTGTCAATAGTATATCTGCTTACACTAGTCACTACACTGGTGATTGGAAGAACAGTTGCTGAAACTGAAGCTCCAATACTTTGGCCACCTGATGCAAAGGGCAAACTCATCGAAGAAGACCCTGATACTGGGCAAGACTGAAGACAAAAGGAGAAGAGGGAAGCACAGGATGAGATGGATAGATAGCACCACTGACTCACTGGACATGAATTTGAGCAAACTCCAGGAGATGGTGGAGGAAAGAGGAGCCTGGTGCGCTACAGTCCATGGGGTTGCAAAGAGTCAGACGTGACTGAGCGACTGAAAGACAACAGGCAATAATACATATGTGTCAATCCCAATCTCCCAACTCCTTCCACCACCACCCTCTTTCCCTCTTGATATCCATATATTTCTCTACATTCGTGTCTCTGTTTCTGCTTTACAAATAAGATCATATATATAATTTTCCTAGATTCCACATGTATGTGTTAATATATAATAGTTGTTTTTTCTTATTTCACACTGTATGACACTCTGTACATCCATCCATGTCTAAAAATGACCAGATTTCCTTCCTTTTTATGGCTGATTAATATTCCATTATATATGGATGCCACATCTTTTTTTATCCGTTACTCTGTTGATGGACACTTACAGTGGCTCCATGTCCTGGCTGTTGTAAATAGTGCCGCAGTGTACATTGGGGTGCATGTATCTTTTTGAATTATGGTTTTCTCTGGGTGTATGCCCAGTAGTAGAATTGCTGGGTTGTATGGTAGTTCTATGTTTGATTTCTAAGGAATCTCTGTACGCTTCTCCATAGTGACTGTATCAATTTACACTCTCATCAAGTAGTGTCTCCCATTTTAAAGACAGACAAAAACTGCCTATATTAGTTGGAATTAGAATTGTCTGTAAAAACAGAAAATAAACACAAAGCAAAATGAGTGATATGTAGTTTAGGATAAGATGGAAGATTATTTCCCCTTCAGGAATTATGTAACAGGGCAGTGCAAGTCTGGGAGGCACCAGTGGTCCTTCAAGACTGCAGTCAACCACATTGATTCTGCCTGTACAGTTCTCTGCTCGCAGGCAATGGCCTTTATCGTCATAATCCAAGTTGGAGCTTTAGATATCACAGTCCAGAGAGCAGGATGGAAGACAGACAAAGGTCATCCATTTCTCAGAATCTGCTATCATTTCCCTGGGCAGAACTGACTTACCTGACCATACCAGTTCTTCAAGGAAGGCAGAGTACTTATTTTAGGTGTCCATGTGCCCCCTTAAAAATTGGAGGTTCTATTTGGGAGAAAGTGAACATTGGGCTAGGCTATTAGCAACTGCTGTGTCTCCCTTGAGCCTACATTCCCTTCCAGCCACTGTCTTGCTTTTCTGCTTCTTTTTAGAATTAAAACTTGAAAGAGTTTTCTATTAATAACGCTATCCTTCAAAATCTCTTCTCTTCTCAACTCACCATATCTCTTGTACTCAGCCTTCCACGTAGTTGGTTGTGTCAAGATTACCTGTGGTCTCCATGTTTCAAGAACACAAGGAATATGTCAAAGTCTTACCCCCTCAGTAGCTTTCAGTTTTTTTTCCCTTGTGGGACTCTCCTGTAGGCAGATAAGTCTTAAATTTTTCATTCATCTTCTGTGACTTTGTCATTCGCCATCTTCCTGGAAGCTCCTTGACCTCCTATTTTTTCATCGTCTCCTATTCTACCCAATGCCTGAATGCTGGAATTTTTCAAGGTTTAGTGTTTTTAAAAAAATTATAATGAAAGATACATAGCATAAAATTAATCATAAAAAATTTTACCATTTGAACGTGGCGCTAAGTACATACACATTCTGTGCAACCATCATCACCATCCACAGGCAGTACTTTTTCAACTTCCCAAAGTGAACCTCTATAACCTTTGAGCAATAACTACCCATTTCCCACACCCCCAGGTCCTTATGACTACCTTTCGACTTTGTCTCCTTGAATTCTCAAGGCTGGTTTGGCACCTAAATTAGGAGAACACTTTTATCTCTTCCTTGTGTTCTTCCTACATGGGAGCCTCAGCTTCCATGACCTTAAATATCATCTATAGAAGTCCAAATTTATATTTGTGATTAGATTTTTCCCTTTGATCGCTAGATCCTTGTAACTTTAGCTTGATATTACCACTTGGATGGAAATCCACTTCAGTGGTTTATAGACTTTAAAAATATAACCTGTCTAAACCTTAAGTATTTAAAAAAATATATATATTATAACTGCCTTGGTATATTTTTCTTCTTATCGTTTGGCCATTTCAGGCAGTAGGTGGGATCTTAGTGCCTCAGCCAGGGATGGAACCTCTACCCCCTGCATTGGGAGCATGGAGTCTTAACCACTGAACCACCAAGGAAGTCCCTAAACCTTATCTCTTATTTTCTCAGTCTCATCTGTTCTTCTCCTTTCTTCCAAGCTCAGTGATGGCACCAGCCATCCAGTTACTTATACCGGAGACATGTGTGATTATTTCATAACTTCCTTTCCCTCACACCTCCATCAGTTCTGTCAGTGGTCTCGTGAGTTCTGCCCTCAGTACATGTTGATGTGTTTCACTTTTCTTCATTCTTTTCCCCCCCCATTTTTCCTTCATTTACCCCAGTATATTTATTTTATGATTATTTTGAAAATTTGTTGCTTTCTCCTAGTAGATTGTAAATGTGATCAGGGACTGTTGAAATTCAATTCCCTATGACATACCTAATGTTTAACACAGCGACTGGCACATGTTTGGCGGGCAGTGCATGCTTGTGTGTGAATAACAGCTGATCCCATTCCCTAGCATGGATTGTGTTACCCCCCTTGTGTGATCTGGATGGTATGTGTTACTGTGTTTCGGATTGTGACTCCCTTGTTGAAGGTTGTTTTCCTGATTAATAGACTGCCTGGCATGTCTCTATCAGATGGTATCACTGCAACTTTTCAGTTCCTTTTGTGAAAATTTTTACCTCTTGTATTGCATCGAGCAGGGTTGTTTGGTTGGTTGTTTCCTGGACTACTGTCAGCTTCTTGAGAGCAGTGGCTGTGGCATTTCGCGTCAAACATTGGTTCCCATTGATGAACATCTTGCTCCACACTCCCTCTGTTTCATAAATCAGTTTATAGTGGTGAAAATATACCTCACCAGCTGGTTGACATTTCACAGTAGGATAGTTATATGCTGTTTAATCAGATGGAACTAGGTGTTGGAGGTTGAGGATAAATGGAGAGAATCTTAATGTCTTGAAACCAGCCTTTGGAAAACTGAGTCATTTTTTTAACTGGATTCTCCTCAGATGTTAAGAACCTAAAATTTTGAAGGGAAAAACTGTTTCGAAAATTTCACTCTAAAAATCACATGAAGACATCTGAGATAATGCCAAACGCAATTCTGTGCTGTTGAGGATTAATGAAATCCTCGTCTATCTGCATGTTTGTCTTTCCAAGTCTCCCTTGTGACATCATTAGTGAACTTAAGCCTCCAGAGACGCTCCTTTGGAAAATTTAATAATCAATTAAGTTCATTTTTGAAATGTGTAAATTCTTTGAATATTACTCATAACTTTTATGGGCTCTGCACATTTTCCTATATGAGACAGATTTAAAATTACTTTTGCAGAAAAATATATTGGGAGTACAGTAAATATTTTCTACCATGATGTACAAATTCAATGAGTAACACTTTTTCTGGCATCTTCTTGAAAGAAATGATTTCGAGCAATAATTCAGGAAAGTCTTCTGGTTTTAAAAATCCTACCATGTGCAAGGGGATTCACCTTGTGTTAATTGGCCTTAGTTTCTCAGCAGCTTTTAGCCCTGGGCCACCTCCCCACTGTATACCCTTGACCAAAAGTCAGGTGCTGGGCTGTAAAGCTCTCTGTTCATTCCTTCTTTCTACAGTCAACGCACAGCTAGTTATAAAATGCGTGGGGCACCAGCTTTCGTGATTCTGGTAGAAGCACCATTTACTCACTCTTTTGAGTATTTCCACATTCCTGACAGTTTTTCTGTAACCCATTTCAGATAAACAGAAAATGAATGGATAGCTTCCTAGTTGTATATGACATACAGGCGTGTTTAGGTCATATTATATTTCTTCAAAAAGTGATTTTGATATGAATTATGTGTCTGCCAACATTTTTAAATTAAGGAGATTTTACATAGCAGTTCTGGTTGGGTAGCTTTTCTTGAAAAACCTGAAAGATGGGCCGCTTTGGGCCAGCTCTTGCATGATAATGGAGGCTGGTGTTAGCAAGCAGCCACCTTGGGCAGGACAGTGGTCTCCTGCTTGGGACTCCCTCCCACTGCAACTCCCTGTTATTTCCCTGACACTGAGGTCAAGTGTCAGTTTCTACTTTTCCTTGTTGTACTGTGGATTTTCTCATGGTTCGATAAAATAGTTTTTGTATTGTGGCCAATTGTGGGGAAATGTGAATGAGAGGGGGACAGTGAATTCCAAGAAAATGAGAGGAGGTATATTTGCAAAAGAAATGCNCTCCTTTTCCTATTTGGAATCAGTCTGTTGTTCCATGTCCAGTTCTTACTGTTGCTTTCTGACCTGCATACAGATTTCTCAAGAGGCAGTCAGATGGTCTGGTAGTCCCATCTCTCTCAGAATTTTCCACAGTTTATTGTGATCCACACAGTCAAAGGCTTTGGCATAGTCAATAAAGCAGAAATAGATGTTTTTCTGGAACTTTTGCTTTTTCCATGATCCAGCAGATGTTGGCAATTTGATCTCTGGTTCCTCTGCCTTTTCTAAAACCAGCTTAAACATCTGGAAGTTCACGGTTCGTGTATTGCTGAAGCCTGGCTTGGAGAATTTTGAGCATTACTTTACTAGCATGTGAGATGAGTGCAATTGTATGGTAGTTTGAGCATTCTTTGGCATTGCCTTTCTTTGGGATTGGAATGAAAACTGACCATTTCCAGTCTTATGGCCACTGCTGAGTTTTCCAAATTTGCTGGCATATTGAGTGCCAGCATCATCTTTTAGGATTTGAAATAGCTCAACTGAAATTCCATCACCTCCACTAGCTTTGTTCATAGTGATGCTTCCTAAGGCCCACTTGGCTTCACATTCCAGGATGTCTGGTTCTAGATGAGTGATCAGAATAAAATCTAAATTCCTTATGGCCTAGGAGACCCAGGGATATTGGACCCTTGCTTATCTCTTGCCTTATCAATTTGACCTCATCTCCTACCTGTTCTCCTCCCTCACCTGCAGGCACTCTCACCCTGCTGTTCCTATCTCAGGCTTTCCTTCTCTTGACTGAAAAGGCTCTTCACCTAAGTCTTAGCTTGGCTTCCTCCCTCACTTCACGTCTCTGGTCAGAATCTCACCACCATGCTTATCCCCCATAGACCTTTTCTGAGCCTGCTTTGTGAAGTAGCAACACTATACTAACATTGTTTTTACATGCTTATTATCTGTCCTCCCACTAAAATACAGTAAGCATGAGAGTAGGAACTGTGTTCACTACTGTATTTCCAACACCTAGAATAATGCCTGGCATTTAATAAGTACTCAATAAACATTTGAGTGGTACTCAAGTATTTGAGCAACTTACTTTTCTGCTGACTACATTGTGTTCAGTGGGCTTTACCAGTAGGTTGAAATCTTAAGAGTGTAGTACGCATATGTCATGCATCTCTCTATTCCCAGTCCCTTGGTACAAGAAAAGGCGATTGTGCCTTTTCATAAAGGGGACATAAAAAGGGGAAGTTGGAATCAAGGACACTTGTTGGGTGATGGGATTTTGTGATAGACTAGATTACGGGGATGACAAAAGAGCAACATGAGGCTCCTCCCCTGGGAAAGCACATTACTGGTGGAGTGACATCACTAGAAAACACAGGAGAGGCAGGTTTTTAGAAAGGCAATCTTAGGATAAGTTTGAATTGCCTGTGGGACATATAGGTGCTATTTGTATTGCAAGTAGTTGAAAAGATGAGTCTGAAGCTTGGAAGAGAATGGGACTGATATTTCCCACCCCTGCTCACCATGGTCTCACTATCCACCTAACCCAGTGTCCACCCATCAACTAGTCTATGTCACTCGAACATTAAAATCTAGTGCTGGGACTTCCCTGGTGGTCTAGTGGTTAAGAATCCTCCTTGCAGTCCTGGGGACTCAATCCCAGGTCCGGTAACTAAGATCCCACATGTCTTGGAGTAACTAGGAGCAACTAAGCCCAGTGCAGCACAGCTATTGAAACCTGCACTCTGGAACCTGCCCAGCTGCTGCAGTGAAAGATCCTGCATGACATGGCGAACACTTGACACAGTCAACAAAATAAATATTTTTAAAAACCCAGTGCTATTTCATAATACAAACACTCAACATAGGAATAAAAGGAAATTTATTTAGTATGGAAAAGAGTAGTATACAAAGCCACAGCAAACATCATGCTTAATGTTAAAGGCTGAAAGATTCACTCCTGAAATCAGGATGGCCAGGAAGCTGGCCTTCGCTACTGTTATTCAGTAGTATGCTGGAACTTCTATCCAGAGTCTTGAGGAAAGAAATAAAAGACATCCATGTCTGAATGGAAAAATTAAAACTGTCTATTCACAGAACACAGATCACATCATATTATATAAAACTTACTATAACCCAGGTGGTACAGTGGTAAAGATCTGCCTGCCAGTGAAGGAGATGTAAGAGACATAGGTTTGATTCCTGGATTGGAAAGATTCCCTGGAGTAGGAAATGGCCACCCACTCCAGTATCCTTGCCTGGAAAATTCCATGAACAGAGGAGCCTGGCATACTACAGTTCTTGGGGTCACAGAGTCAGACACGACTGAATGAGCACACACACATAACAACAAAGAATTATTTGAGCTAGTCCACTAATGCAGCAAAGTTATAAGAGGTAGAATCAGCTCACACACTCTATCTATATGTATATACTAGCAATAAATCGGAGAAGGCAATGGCACCCCACTCTAGTACTCTTGCCTGGAAAATCCCGTGGACGGAGGAGCCTGTTAGGCTGCAGTCCATGGGGTCGCTAAGAGTCGGACACTACTGAAGCAACTTAGCATCAGCAGCAGCAGCAATAAATAATCAGAAAAAGAATTTATGACAACAATTTCACTTTAAATAATGTCAACATTAATATTGTCTCCCTGCTTATTTAACTTATATGCAGAGTACATCATGAGAAACGCTGGACTGGAAGAAACACAAGCTGGAATCAAGATTGCCGGGAGAAATATCAATAACCTCAGATATGCTGATGACACCACCCTTATGGCAGAAAGTGAGGAGGAGCTAAAAAGCCTCTTGATGAAAGTGAAGGAGGAGAGTGAAAAAGTTGGCTTAAAGCTCAACATTCAGAAAACGAAGATCATGGCATCCAGTCCCATCACTTCATGGGAAATAGATGGGGAAACAGTGGAAACAGTGTCAGACTTTATTTTTGGGGGCTCCAAAATCACTGCAGATGGTGACTGCAGCCATGAAATTAAAAGACGCTTACTCCTTGGAAGAAAAGTTATGACCAACCTGGATAGTATATTCAAAAGCAGAGACATTACTTTGCCGACTAAGGTCCGCCTAGTCAAGGCTATGGTTTTTCCTGTGGTCATGTATGGATGTGAAAGTTGGACTGTGAAGAAAGCTGAGCGCNTCCAAAATTACTGCAGATGGTGACTGCAGCCATGAAATTAAAAGACTCTTACTCCTTTGAAGAGAAGTTATAACCAACCTAGATAGCATATTGAAAAGCAGAGACATTATTTTGCCAACAAAGGTCCTTCTAGTCAAGGCTGTGGTTTTCCCTGTGGTCATGTAAGGATGTGAGAGTTGGACTGTGAAGAAGGCTGAGCTCTGAAGAATTGATGCTTTTGAGCTGTGGTGTTGGAGAAGACTCTTGAGAGTCCCTTGGACTGCAAGGAGATCCATCCAGTCCATTCTGAAGGAGATCAGTCCTGAGATTTCTTTGGAGGGAATGATGCTAAAGCTGAAACTCCAGTACTTTGGCCACCTCATGTGAAGAGTTGACTCATTGGAAAAGACTCTGATGCTGGCAGGGATTGGGGGCAGGAGGAGAGGAGGACAACAGCGGATGAAATGGCTGGATGGCATCACTGACTTGATGGACGTGAGTCTGAGTGAACTCTGGGAGCTGGTGATGGACAGGGAGGCCTAGCGTGCTGTGATTCATGGGCTCGCAAAGAGTGAACACGAGAGCGACTGAACTGAACTTATATTTGGGGAAACTAATAACTTTCATATTTTCTTTTGTGGAATGCATATTTGAATTAAAAGCTTGCAGTATGCTTATTCATTTTTAAAAGTTTCATGCATGACTTCTGTTAACAAATGAGTTAGAGACTCTTGATTAGATGTATGGTTCTATAAAAAGAAAGTGAGTCCACCTTTGGGTCCCTCAAAGATCAGTATTTTGATTTTCTAGAAGCTTACAGATCTCTTGGAATGAAACCCCCAGATAGCCTCTCGATGACTTGTCCAGAGGGTAGCTGTTACTGACTTTCCAAATGATTAGACCTTATAGGAATTGGCAAATTTGTTATAAGTAAAACAGACTTCGCCTTGAGGATTTTATATTCTAAAAGGGAGATTGGGCCATTTAAAAATAGTACTGTCATATAACTGGCCTCAGAGAGACGGTAGAATCTGCCTGCAGTGTGGGAAATCTGGGCNGACTTTCCAAATGATTAGACCTTATAGGAATTGGCAAATTTGTTATAAGTAAAACAGACTTCGCCTTGAGGATTTTATATTCTAAAAGGGAGATTGGGCCATTTAAAAATAGTACTGTCATATAACTGGCCTCAGAGAGACGGTAGAATCTGCCTGCAGTGTGGGAAATCTGGGCTCGATCCCTGGGTTGGGAAGATCCCCTGGAGAAGGAAAAGGCTACCCACTCTAGTATTCTGGCCTGGAGAATTCCGTGGACTGTATAATCCATGGGGTCACAATGAGTCAGACATGAGCGAGTGACTTTCACTTTCATTTTTCAAAGAGACAGGATAGCAGCTCTGAGGAGGGAAAGATTACATCCGATTGATGAAAGCTTCATGTTGCTTTTATGTTTTATGTTGAACAACAGGTAGAAAGTTAGCAGCTGGAGACACTGAGACTGTCTGACAGTGTGATTAAAAGAAAAGAATTGTAAGGGTCAGGTGTGCATAGGGCAGTGGCTAGAGAGGTTGATGAAAGTAGAGGAGACTGAGGAAAAGTAAAACTGAAAAGCGTGGGTCCAGGCCTGGTTTTGGACAGTCTGAAATTTTAGGCCACGAAGTTTATGCCTAAATTAAAGGATAATGAAGAAGGACTGGCTGACTTTTGAATTACAAGAGAGACCTCTTAGAGCCTGTGGCTTGACTGGGAGAAGACTGGAAGTGCTCTCACCAGTGGTGAAACCCATATTGTGGAACGCATTTTGGGGAAATGTGCCTGGGGGCCCTGATTTGGATGGAAGCTTATCTTAGATTCTGGATGCAGATTTGGAGAGAGAATCACTACGTTCAGGTAGATTGTTGGAGAAGGTAGTATAGGGGACGGACAGCAGGAGTGGAGGAGTGGAGGGGATAAAGTTTGGAACAAATGTCTTCTGGCATTAAAAAATTTTTCCTTTGGCTTCTTAATTGACCCCGTATTTGCTCTGTAGTTTAGTCTCCACACATTTGTAATTTTTCTAGCTTTCTTCTCATAGTTGATTTCTAGTTTCATACCATTGTGACTGGAAAAGATGCTTGATATGATTTCACTCTTCAAATTTATTAAGAATTGTTTTGTGTTCGAAGATACGGTCTGCCATTGAGAATATGCCCTTGAGAAGATTGTACATTCTGCTGCATTTGGATATATTCTATATGAATGTTCTGAATCATGTTCTGCATTTGGAATGTTCTGTATAATTCTATTAAGTCCATTTAGTCTAATGTTTGGGAGAAGGCAATGGCAACCAACTCCAGTACTCTTGCCTGGAAAATCTCATGGATGGAGGAGCCTGGTAGGCTGCAGTCCATGGGGTCACGAGGAGTCGGACACAACTGAGCAACTTCACTTTCACTTTTTACTTTTATGCATTGGAGAAGGACATGGCAACCCACTCCAGTGTTCTTGCCTGGAGAATCCCAGGGACGGGGGAGCCTGGTGGGCTGCCATCTACCGGGTTGCACAGAGTCGGACACGACTGAAGTGACTTAGCAGCAGCAGCAGCTGTTTCTTTGTTGACTTTCTGTCTTGATCTATCCCTTGATGTAAGTGTAGTATTAAAGTACCCCTCTATAATTGCATTGCTGTCAATGTCCCCCTTAGGGCTGTAAATAATTGCTTTATATATTTTAGAGCTCAGGTTCATATATATTAAAAACTGTTATGTCTTTTTGATGGATTGTCATCATTTTCATCCAGCTTTGTCTCTTGATGCCCTTTTTGGCTTGAAGTCCATTTTATCTGACATGAGTATGAGTCTGCTCTCTTTCTTGGCTGCCTGTCATTTGGTTGGAATATCACCTTTCAAGCTTTTACTTTGAGCCTATGTTTGTGTTTAGAATGGAGATGATTATCCTGTGGGAAACATGTGGCTGAGTGCTGTTTTTTAATCCATCTAGTCACTTCATGACTTTGGATTGGTGAATTCGATCAATTTACATTTAGGGTGACTATTGATAAATTCTTAGTACTGCCATTTTATCTTCTGTTTTCTGGTTGCTCTGTATTTCTTTTTCCTTGTGTTTCTCTCTGCCATTTTAGTTTAGCAGTTTTCTGTAATTTTTTCCTCAGTTTTCTTTTTTATGTTTCATGTCTTTGCATTAGATTAAAAAAAGTAATTTACATTTTAATAAGAGGCTAATCACTTTGCAGTATTGCGGTGGTTTTGGCCATACAGTGACATGAATCGGCCACAGTGTACATGTGTCCCCCCGTCTCAAAGCCCCCTCCCGCCTGCCTGCCCATCCCAGCCCTCTGGGTTGTCCCAGGGCACCGGCTTTGAGCGCCCTATCTGCTCTGGATATTTTTATGTGGTTACTGAGATGTGTATGAAATGTCTCAAAGCTAGAATAGCCCTTTTTATGCTGAGAGCATCTTGTCTTCATTTACCTCTGTGTGTTCTGTTCCCATCCTTTTCCCATTTACGTTTTTGCTGTCACAAGTTATCCCTTTTTATGTTGTGAGTTTGTTACCAGAATGAGTATATATATATTTTTTACTGCTTTCCCCCCTTTTAACCTTTATATTATAATTGGTTAACAACCTAATTTGATATAAAGTTGAATTTTTCTGATTTTTCCTGTCTGATCATCACCTTACTCAGTTTTGTGTACTTTTGCCTCTTCATTTCAGGTAGAAGAGCTCCTTTCAACATTTCTTGTAAGGCAGGTCTGGTGGTAGTGAACTCCCTCAAAGTATGTTTACTGGGAAAACCTTTATTTCTCCTAAAAACCTGAAGGATGACTTTGCTGGATATTCTTGGATGAGAGTATTTTATCTTTGAGTAATTAGAGCACAGTATGTCATTCTACTCTGTTGGCCTGTAGAGTTCCTGATGAAAAATCTGATGATAGCCTAGTGGGGTTTCTTTGTAGGCTACTGGGTTTTTCTTCTCTGGTTGCTTTTAAAATTGATTCTTTGTTGTGGACTTTCGACAGTTTTAATATAATGTATCCTGGTGAAGGTCTTTTTGCTTCAAGAGAATTAGATATTCTTTTGGCTTAATTGACTTGGGTATCCAGTTTCTTCCCCAGGTGTGGGACGTTCTCAGCAATTATTTGTTTAAATAAACTTTCTGCTCCCTTCTCTCTCTCTTCGCTTTCTGGGATACCCATTATCCTTATATTGCCCTTTAAACACATCTTGCCCTTCCTAATGGACAGTTCTTTTAGAATTTCCTCATTTAAAAAAATCATAACTCTCTCTCCTACCCGAGTCATGTCTAGATTTCTGTATTCAAGTTCACTCCTCCTGTCTCCCATATGGTCTGTTCTGTTTCCAGTGCTTTCTAATACATTAAAAAAGTCTCATTTACTGAATTCTTCACTTCCAGAATTTCTGTTTGGTTCTTTATAATTTCAGAGTTTCAGTCTTTCTGGCAAAGTATTGTTTCCGTTCATTATTTATTTACTCCTGAGCTCATTGAAATGGCAGCCCACTCCAGTGTTCTTGCTTGGAGAATCCCAGGGACGGGGGAGCCTGGTGGGCTGCCGTCTATGGGGTCGCACAGAGTCGGACACGACTGAAGCGACTTAGCAGCAGCAGCAGCAGCAGAGCTCATTGAACTGCCTTTCTGAATCTTCTTATAGCTCATTAAGTTTCTTCATGTCAGCTATTTTGAATTTTCTGTCATTTAAATTATTTCAGTATTTAGACTTTAAGTTTGATTTATGGAGAATAGTCGTTTTTTGTGTGTGTATGTGATACTATGTGTCATGATTTTTTCGTGGTGCTTGGTGAGTTGTTCTCTGCTCGTGTTTTTTACCTTTCTTTAGGTAAAGCTTTTTTTCATTCAATTCTAATTCAACAGGTTGGTAAGTAGAGGCTTTTCTTTTGTTTTTCAGTAGGTGGCGATATATCTCCAGTTTTGGATTTCTCTTACCTGAGGTGCCTCTGGCTCCATTTGAGAATCGGCACTTTGCATCCTCTGCTCAATGGCACCCCACCCCAGTACTCTTGCCTGGAAAATCCAATGGACGGAGTAGCCTGGTGGGCTGCAGTCCATGGGGTCGCCAACAGTCGGACAGACTGAGTGACTTCCCTTTCACTTTTCTTTTTCATACACTGGAGAAGGAAATGGCAACCCACTCCAGTGTTCTTGCCTGGAGAATCCCAGGGATGGGGGAGCCTGGTGGGCTGCCGTCTATGGGGTCACGAAGAGTCGGACACGACTGAAGTGACTTAGTAGCAGCAGCAGTTGCCTCTCTGGCAGAGGCGTTGCCTGGCGCCTTCGTTGTTGCGTGTGCCCCTGGGATTGCTGGTGCTTGGCTGCTGCTGGTGTCACTGCTGGGAACCCTGGGATGATGGGCACTTCCGCCATGTCTGGGGTCCCCTGCGTTGCAGGCAGCTGCTGTGGTGGGGGTAGTAGGAAGGATGGGGAGGTGAGTTGGATGCTTCTGCTGTAGCTAGGGTTGTTGGGTTCACGGGCCTGTTGCTGCAAGTAAGGGGCTGGAGACGTGGGCACTGCAACAGCTGGAGGAACTGCGCTGCAGGTCCTACTGTTACTGCTGCAGCGGCCTCGGTTCCCTGGCGGGGGTGCTGTTGGAACTGGGACGCCAGAGCCGCGTTCCCCAATTCCCCTCCTGCATCTGGGTTCCCTGGAGCTGCGGGCTCAGCTGCCATGGCTGGGCGATGGGGGTCACGGGCACTGCCTCTGCTCTCCCCCTGCTTCCCCCTCCTCCATGTTCTAGTCCACCCACCTTTAGGTGTGCAGATGTGTGGGAGCCTCCAGCATCCTGGTGTGTTGGGCAGAGAAACCTTTGTTGAGTTATGGATGTTTTACTGTTGTAGATTAAAAGAGGAGAAACAGAGTGTCTCATGCCCCCATGATGCTGATGTCACTTCATTTTATCCATTTTTACTTGTATCTTTCTGTGGTATTAAGTACATTCATTAACGTTGTTGACGGGATCCAATACTTTGGCCGCCTGATGTGAAGAACCGACTCACTGGAAAAGACCCTGATGCTGGGAAAGATTGATAATGAGAGGAGATGGGGAGACAGAGGATGAGATGGTTGGACCTACTCAATGGACACGAGTTTCGGCAAACTCTGGGAGATCGTGAAGCCTGGCGTGCTGCAGTCCATGGAGCTGCAGAGAGTCAGACATGGCTTGGTGACTGGCCAGCAGCAGTGTTGTTCAGCCATCCCCACCGTGTCTCCATGGTTCTTTTCATCTAGTAAAACCGAAACTCTGTACCTGTTAGGGAATGCAAGCTAGTACAGCCACTATGGAGAACAGTGTGGAGATTCCTTAAAAGACTGGAAATAGAACTGCCATACAACCCAGCATTCCTACTGCTGGGCATACGCACGGAGGAAACCAGAATTGAAAGAGACACGTGTACCCCAGTGTTCATCGCAGCACTGTTTATAATAGCCAGGACATGGAAGCAACCTAGATGTCCATCAGCAGATGAATGGATAAGAAAGCTGTGGTACATATACACAATGGAGTATTACTCAGCCATTAAAAAGAATACATTTGAATCAGTTCTAATGAGGTGGATGAAACTGGAGCCTATTATACAGAGTGAAGTAAGCCAGAAAGAAAAACACCAATACAGTATACTAACTCATATATATGGGATTTAGAAAGAAGGTAACGATAACCCTGTATGCAAGACAGCAAAAGAAACACACATGTATTGAACAGTCTTTTGGACTCTGTGGGAGAAGGCAAGGGTGGGATGATTTGGGAGAATGGCATTGAAACATGTATAATATCATATGTGAAAAGAATCTCCAGTCCAGGTTTGATGCATGATACTGGGTGCTTGGGGCTGGTGCCCTGGGATGACCCAGAGGGATGGGATGGGGAGGGAGGTGGGAGGGGGATTCAGGGTGGGTACATGTGTATACCCGTGGCGGATTCATGTCAATGTATGGCAAAACCACTACAATATTGTAAAGTAATTAGCTTCCAATTAAAATAAATAAATTTATATTAAAAAAAGGCCCAACATCTAAGCAGGCCTTAAAGAACACACACACACACACACAAGGAATACCTCTGCATTGCTTTCTCCCTGCCGTCCTTGGAAACCACCATTATACTTTCTGTCTCTGATTTTGACTCTGCATTTCTTGTATAAAGGGAAGCACATAGTATATGTATTTTTGTGACTGGCTTATTTCACCTAGCATAATGTCCTCCAGGTTTATCCATGCTGTAGTATATGTTAGAATGTCCTTCCTTTTTAAGGCTGGATCATATGCCATTGTATATATAAACCACATTTTGCTTATCTGTTCATCCAATGATGGGCACTAGGGTTGCCTCCATATTTTAGCTACTTTGAATAGTGCTACTGTGAACATGGTTGATCGTTGTACAAATATCTCTTTGAGTTCTTGATTTAAGTTCTTTTTGATATATACCCAGAAGTGCTAAATCATATGTTAATTCTAAATTTACTCTTTTGAGGCAGTATCATTTTCTACAGCAGCTGTGCCATTTTATATTCTCACCTATAGTGCACAAGGGTTTCATTTTATCCACGTCCTTACCAACCCTTGTTACTTTCTGTGTGTGTGTGTTTCGATAGTAAGCTATGCTTATGAGTATGAGGTGGTATCTCATATCAGTACTTTTGAGTTGCACTTCCCTAATGATCAGTGATATTGAGCATCTTTTTATATGCTTATTAACTATTTATATATCTTTGTTGGAGATATGTCTTTTCAAGTTCTTTGCCCATTTTTGGATGAAGTTATTTGTATTTTTTTGTTGTTAAGTTTTAACATGCTGGTTTTTAAACTAACCTCTGGCAATGGGAGTGGCAGGACTCTTAGATAATTGTGTTGATATTTGGATCCTGGTTAGGCAACTTACAGTGTCAAGTTGCATGGAGAAGATTGTGTTCAGTTTAAACATGTCTGAGAAGCTAGTGAGATACCCAAGTGGAAATATGCTTAAAAGGCTATGTGATAGGTCTGGAGTATTAAAAAAAAAAAAAAGAGCAAGGGGAGGTTTCACTTTGTAATAAGTTCTTCAACCATGGGACAATGAAGCTTACTGTAAAGTAAAAGTAAAAAAAAAAAAAAGAACTGTCTGGCAGTAATGAGACAGCAGTGCCCACCAAGTATTCTAATTGCCTCCTGCATGTCCCAGCTCCCTTTGGGTTTGCAGAGATGTATACATAGTCATGGTCAATGAGCTGTGGGGGAAGCAGCATGTTTTTCTTTTACGCCAAGGCAGTAAAATATTGATGCAGGATTCTTCCTGTTTTTCTCCCAAAGGGAGACTCAGGAGGCCATGGATTCCAGATGGGCAACTATAATATGGAAGCGCCTCCATTTAGCTCAGGTCCCTCAGTGTGTAGACCCAAGCCCCTTGACAATTCACACAGGCCGTTCAACATGAAAGAGAAATGAAGCTTTTTTATATTCATCCACTGAACACACTCCATTTAGAGTTGTTGCAGTAGCATAGCCTGCATGGAATTTTATCTCTTTGATGTCTCAGGGGCACCATTATATAGCTGCTGTGTTATGTTGATCTTTTATTCCTTAACAGCATCAATGCCATTGGAGGTTACTGAGCTAAGTAGGATTGTTGACTTTGAAAAGATTAAAATGAGCAGAGTGGTAAAATGTATTGTCTAAAAAAGCCTATAATGTAGATTCTTGTAACTGGAGTTAACCAGGCATGTGAAAAATCAGAGGCTAGGAAACTAACAGTCAGAGCTTGGTAACTTGATTTTATTAAATACATCAATTTTCTCCCAGTTATATACTGTTACACTCAAGTTATACAATAGAGTGAACTAACTCTGATAGTTCAAGTTTAACAAATCTCTTCAGAGTTACTCATGATGTCAGATAGAGATTTGGTTAATCTTTCTGAGGAATAAAGGGATACTTGGAGAATGAAATAGTCTTAAGAATCATAGGTCCTTATGTCCCAGGGGAACCGAGAAACCAGGTGTTTACTAACATAGGTCATCAGAAATAAAGGACTCATACCCCATGAAATGGCTTCCCAAATGGCTCATTGGTAAAGAATCTGCCTGTGATGCAGAAGATGCAGGAGAAACCGTGAGGTTGATCCCTGGGTTGGGAAGATCCCCTGGAGGAGGGCATGGCAACCCACTCCAGTATTCTTTCCTTGGANAAAGGACTCATACCCCATGAAATGGCTTCCCAAATGGCTCATTGGTAAAGAATCTGCCTGTGATGCAGAAGATGCAGGAGAAACCGTGAGGTTGATCCCTGGGTTGGGAAGATCCCCTGGAGGAGGGCATGGCAACCCACTCCAGTATTCTTTCCTTGGAGAATCCTATGGACAGAGGAGCTGGTAGGCTACAGTCCATGGGGTCACACAGAGGCGGACACAGCTGAAGCGACTGAGCGCATATCCTGTGAAAATTCTCCTTGGTTTGGAGCACAGATCAAGAAGTGGGAACCATGCCTTTTTTCCCCCCACAAAATGTTTTTTACGTTACTGAAACAGGTGGCAACGTTTAGAAATCAGATTTAATGTGAAAACTTGGCTTGTCTTTTAAAATGGGGGTGTGTCCCCTTTCCCCAAGATGGTGCCAGCCGTGGGCCGGAAGAGAAACGGCAGAAGTTAGGCTTCCTGCTTTACACAGCCAACACTCGGCCCACCTTGCCATTCACTGTGCTCAACCCACAACTCCAGCCATTTTGGTTGGAGAGTTTTTTTCTCTATTATAATACAGCTGTACCCTGGGAGAATGAATCTTGTCAGTGATTTTGAATTTACTTTCACCTAATGAATTTTCACTCAGTTCATTTATTCTGATAAGCATATTCCTCAAAAATACGGTATTTTGGATGAGTTAAGGAGACTTTGTAGATGAAATGGCTGTTATCTCTGCTACAGCATGTGCTAATTGGAAAATCTCATATAAAGGGAACGTTTTCTGTTCCCTTCATAATTTCTTCCTCATCGCTGCTAATTACTTTACCAATGCTTGTTGAGATCCTAATAGCATATGATATCACTTATATGTGGAGTCTAAAATACGACACACATGAAGCTATTTATGAAACTGAAACAGGATCTGGGGCACAGAGAACAGTCTGGTGCTTGCCGAAGGAGTGGAGGGTGGGAGAGGGTTGGATCGGTAGTTTGGGATTAGCAGATGCAAACGCAGAATGGATAAATGACAAGGTCCTACTGTATAACACAGGGAGCTGTATTCAATATCCTATGATAAACCATCGTGGAAAAGAACCTGAAAACAAATGTCTGTGTGTATAATTGAGTCATTTTGCTATATAGCAGTAATTAACATTGTTCTTCAACTATATTTCAATAAAAATAAATTTTAAAAAGTTTAAAAATATAAAGTTATCTAGACCATACACCCATGAAAAAGGTCAAAATACAGCTGTTGGCTACCAGAAGCCCAACTCATTTGTGGGATTGGTAATCTCGGCAAAGAAATGAGCACGATCATGCTGGCACACCAAGGTGAGAATGGGGATGGGGAGAGAGAGCTGAACTTTGCCTGGGAAAGCTGGAGGAGTTTTCACAGTGGAGGGCACATTTCATCTAGGTTTTAATTGATAAGTAAGAGTTCTTTGAACTTTCTGAAATAAATGAGCTTAAACTTTCCTGTAGTATAAATAGTTTAAAACCCCTTATCTGTGATTTTCAGTGGGGCGTTAAAAAGTTGTCTTCACCTTGTATAGTAATGTGGGACCCTAAAAACAAGCTTGCAAACCGAAACTGTGCAAAACCCTTGTGGTAATCAATGGGAAAATTGGATGGTCTGCAACCTTTAAAACATTTTGTCAAACATTAGAAAAAAATCTCTTCCTATCAATCATAAATTATAGGAAAATGAAAAAATAGTAAAATTAATAATTATTCAGAACATTGTATTTAAACATTAGAAACACTGAGAATTATTGTGTTTCATTTCTTTGTAAAATCTTGTCAGGTTGCAACAGTGCTAGCTTTCTTTTTATTGCATAACTTACAGTATTGAGATAGCATCTTTTGGAGAAGACTCTTGAGAGTCCCTTGGACTGCAAGGAGATCCAACCAATCCATTCTGAAGGAGATCAACCCTGGGATTTCTTTGGAAGGAATGATGCTAAAGCTGAAACTCCAGTACTTTGGCCACCTCAAGTGAAGAGTTGACTCATTGGAAAAGACTCTGATGCTGGGAGGGATTGGGGGCAGGAGGAGAAGGAGATGACCGAGGATGAGATGGCTGGATGGCATCACCGACTCGATGGCCGTGAGTCTGAGTGAACTCCGGGAGTTGGTGATGGACAGGGAGGCCTGGCGTGCTGCGATTCATGGGGTCGCAAAGAGTCGGACACGACTGAGCGACTGAACTGAACTGATAAGTCTAAATCAAATTCTAACAGCTTATCCTTTGTACTTTCAAAGTTGTGAAATTTCCGAGCTTTTAAGTGACTGACTTTTGCGTGGCGTCTTCGCCGCTGCGCAGGCCTTTCCCTAGCTGTGGCGCGCGAGGGCGCCCTCCAGTCACGCGTGGGCTCCTCGCTGTGGTGGCTTCTCTCGTTGCCAGCCTGGGCTCTAGGTGTGCGGGCTTCAGCAGTTGCAGCTTCCAGGCTCCAGAACATTCTCAGTAGTTGTGGTGCAGAGGCTCAGTTGCTCTGCGGCATGTGGGATCTTTCCAGATCGGGGATCGAATGTGTGTCTCCTGTATTTCCAGGTGGAATCTTCACCGCTAAGCCACCAGGGAAACCCCCTCGCAGAGTGTTTTTTGTTTTTAACGTGAGTTATTTGGCGGGTATCATCTCCTTTGGGACATCTTCATCCTTTTTGTCATGACTGTGTTCATTCTTTGATGTTGTTACTTCTGTTGTTACTTCCTCTGGCTGTGAATTCAGAGTCTCACATCCAGCATCAGTGTCAAAATTCTCACTGTTAGCTATTGATACTGTCCCCATTGATACTGGATTTAAATTCCAGTTCCAGCAGTATAATATTTTGCTTCTCTGCTTCACTTTCATCTTTGTTGACCAGTTTTCACTTTGGATTATCCACTTTCATGTCCTTCGGTTTTATCACTGGAAGACAGAAAGTCAGCACCACTCCTTGCTTTGCTGTCTGTACGTGAACTGATTACAGATGTCTTGTGAGTAACCACAGACAGACTTTGAAAGAGGCAGCGTGACTGGTCACTGATCAAGCTGAACACTTGTTACATATGTAGTGATCTGTGTACTGAAGAGCTGGCAGGGGAATTTCTATTTGATGCAACTACTCAAAATCACAGTGAATAGACTGGTAACTGGAATATAAACTTGTGTTGTTGGGGGTTTGGTGGTGTTGCACTCCAGGCTTCCCTGTCCTTCCCCATCTCCCGGAGCATCTTGTCCTCTGTCATCCCCTTCTCCTCCTGCCTTCAGTCTTTCCCAGCATCAGGATCTTTTCCAATGCATAGGCTCTTCACATCAGGCGACCCAGGTATTGGCGCTTCAGCATCAGTCCTTCCAATGAATATTCAGGGTTGATTTCCTTGAGGATAGACTGCTTTGATCTCCTTGCTTTTCAGGGAGCTCTCAAGAGTCTTCTCCAGCACTGCTGCTGCTGCTAAGTCGCTTCAGTCGTGTCCGACTCTGTGCGACCCCATAGACAGCAGCCCACCAGGCTCCCCCATCCCTGGGATTCTCCAGGCAAGAACACTGGAGTGGGTTGCCATTTCCTTCTCCAATGCATGAAAGTGAAAAGTGAAAGGGAAGTCTCTCCGTCGTGTTCGACTCTTCACAACCCCATGGACTGCAGCCCACCAGGCTCCTGTGTCCATGGG
>SJYX01021444.1:76246-106449 GCA_006410675.1 Oreotragus oreotragus | reverse complement strand
CTGAAGGAGATCAGCCCTGGGATTTCTTTGGAAGGAATGATGCTCAAGCTGAAACTCCAGTACTTCGGCCACCTCATGCGAAAAGTTGACTCATTGGAAAAGACTGATGCTGGGAGGGATTGGGGTCAGGAGGAGAAGGGGACGACCGAGGATGAGATGGCTGGATGGCATCACGACTCGATGGACGTGAATCTGAGTGAACTCCGGGAGATGGTGATGGACAGGGAGGCCTGGTGTGCTCTGATTCATGGGGTCACAAAGAGTCGGACATGACTGAGCTACTGAACTGAACTGAACTGAGATTATTTCAATGCTTCCCTGTACATCTGTGATGACATTTTTTCAATAGCTGATAGAACTTTCTTCCAATCAAAAAAAGGTTCCGTATTCCAACTTATATAAATGTTACCTTCCTTTCCTTCCCTTATTCCCCCCAAACTAAAACCAAAGTAAGAATATATGATTCCATTTTTCTTAGGTACCTTTTTAATATAAGAAGCAGTGCTGTTACTCTTGAATCAGGGAAATTACTCCCTGTTTGTGAAAAGCGAATGTGAATTAGAACTTTAAGGTGGCTCTTTAGCTTGGAAAACTGTTATCTACCCATAGTTTTCTGTGTTTTTCCATTAGAGGATAATTGCTTACAATGTTGTGTTGGTTTCTGCCGTACAACACCTCAAATCAGTCATAACTACATATAGCATTCTATTTTCCACAGATTTTTCATGACAAAGAGGTAACCTTTGAAAATAAAATAGGTGTTCTTTCTAATTCAATTGTCCTAATTTTAATTGCTTCATATATTTTAGAACTTGTATTAGGTCAGATACTTTTGTTACTGTGCGCTCATTCACTTAGTCATGTTCGACTCTTTGCGACCCCATGGACTGTCGCCTGTTAGACTCCTCTATCCATGGAATTCTCCAGGCAGATACTGGAGTGAATTGCCATTTCCCCTTCCATTTTTTACTGTAAATATTTGGAATTCATCACAGCAGATTAGCATAAGAATTAAGTTACATTTTAATGATTAATTCCCTGTTAGTAGTCAGTACAACAAGTCTAATGACAGAAATTTAAGAGTTATTTTTCAAATAATTGCATTTTTAGATCGACTCCTCCAAAATCTCCTCTCTCTTTATGACATATAGAATTGCTGCTTATTATATATAACCTGGCAGAAATTAGTAGAATTGAGAAGAGATTCTTGTGAGAGTGAAGATACTCAGAAGCTAACACTGACCTAGTTGAGATGGTATAAACATGAAGCATCCAGAATTATGGGTTAGAACAAGTCTTTAAAATATTTGAGGTGTCATTTACTATTTATTGAAAATGACTCGACATCAGATATTTGTTCTTCAAGGTCTGATTTTTTGAAGGTAGAAACCAGAACAATAGTACAATTGCAGTGGGGAAACTAGCTGGAATTCTAGACAGAAGATAGTCATTTTCTTCTCAAAGGTTTTGTGGTTTTGCATACCCAGGCATTCCTGGCTTAGCTGACGTCAGAGTATTTATAGGTTTAGTTTCACATGGAAGCACTAGTGATTTTCGGCAGGGTTCCCAGCTTTCAGTTCAAATTTCCCACAACTGGGGGCCATCAACAACTTATTTCTTGTAAAGAGGTTGGTCAGGAGTTGGGCGTTTAATTGAAATTATTCCTTGAATGCAAACGAAAGTTTGTGGATATCATCCTGATTTGCTTAAAAATTAGAGCGTTGAGGGACCCTGGCAGTCTAGTGGTTAAGACTTGGCTTTCTAAGTGCAGGGGGTGTGGGTTTGAGCCCTGGTCAGGGGACGAAGATCCCGTATGCCACAGGGTGCAGGCACACATTCTTTAAAAATTAATTAAAAACAATTAAAAAACGAGGGCTTCTCATGGTTTTCTGGGAATTGATTTCTTTGTGAAGTTTTGCAGGAATTCATTTGTGGAAAATACATTTTCTTGAAAGATATCAGTGTTTTCACACATAAAATCCACAGAATGAACTGCTCCAGAGTTCTTGCCTGTGTTTTAAAAAAATGTCACTTTAGTTCTGCGGTTCTCTATTAAACACGTCTGGATTTTGTGAAGATGGTGAGAGATTGCCTGTAGCTCCTGTGATAGTTGCTCCTTTCATCTCCTTTCCATGTGTGCTGACCCTTTAGATGCTCTAGGAACTTGTTGCATCCACGGCCCAGTCTCCTCAGCGACTTTGACATCGTTTGTGTCTACACCCAAGCTGTTCAACTCGAGGACGTGGCCTCTGTGAGAAGGAAGATAAGCTCTTAGGTCAGGGCTTATCTGGTAGCCCTGGAACATCTTTTTTAAAAAGTGTGGAATTCACCTGTAAACTTTCTAGGTCTTACTTTTGCCTCTAGCTGAAGTTTTCACTTTATCTCTGACCTCCATTCATTAGCTTCTTTGTTAAGGTTACAGCATCCAGAATTATGGGTTAAAACAAGTCTTTAAAATATTTAAGCTGTGATTTAATGTCTGTAGAACATGATTCAAAATTAGTAGTTTCTTCTTTGAGCTTTGGTTTTGTGAAAGTGGAAACAAGGGCCATAATAAGATTAAAAAGAAAGAACTAGCTGAAACTCACTTTAGAATTTTTCCCCCCTTTTTTCTTGAGATGTAAGATACTCCTTTTCTTTTCAGAGGTTTTGTGGCTACTTTGATTTCAGCCACAAGCTTCCTGAGCTCATCTTTGCCAGTTCTCCTATCTGCTTGTTCTGACGACCACTTAGGGCATCTTTTTAAGCCAAACGTGCTAGTAACAGAGCCTCAGACTTGCTTAGCGCTGTAATTCTGCCTCTGAACTCGGGATGCTTTCTGAGATGCTCTCCAAATGATTAAGATATTAGAAAGTTATGTCTCTCAACCATCTTTGACAAGGAAACTTCTTTATTAAGTATTATAATTATGGCACCTGATATAATTTACTGGATTACATAGCCAAATTATTTAATTCACAAAAGTATATAGATTATTTTCTTTATGCTTCCCCACCAATATGATAGTAAGATCTTAATTTCCCATTTTCTCTCTTAAGCTATCTTAGAGGAAAATGTTCTATCTAATTTTAGTCACTTTGAAGATACGTGTACAGTAATTGGAACTAATAGATGATAAAACGTGACCCATGAGAAAGCCCTCCTGATTGGGCCTTCCTGCCCTCATTTAGTGACTGATAAGCTCATTCATAAATTGGCTTTTAGTTGGCTGTCAGGCCTTGAGTGACTTTGCAGGCTGTATTTTGGGGAGCCCTTACTAACTTTACCTCCAACCCCAACCTTTCACAATAGGAGCCAGAGCCACCCTTGTGAGTGGCCCTGTGCCAGCAGCCAGCCCACTGCCTCTGACGGTCTGTCTGTGTCCCTGAACTTGACTGTAAACTTGTGAACACCAGGAATTGTTCCTTATTCATTGCTATGGGTCTTCGCATTTCACTGCATTGTAGAGACACTGGACTGGTGTGAGGTTTAGAGGAAGTGTGTGTAAAGAAGGCATTTCAGCTCAATAGCTGTTACCTGCTATTAAGACATTTTCTATGGCAAATTATTTTCTTTATGGAGCATCTATTGTTGTTTAATAAAAAGAGATGATCACATGCAAGGTAATTTCTGGGAAACTCTCCAAATGATGAAAGTTTCAGAAAGTTATATCTTCCAACTGTCTTTGATGAGCAACTCCTTTATTATTATAATTATGACACCGAAGTAGGTTTTTGATAAATATTTGCAGGTTGTTAAAACCAGTCAGTCTGCATAAACTCTAAAGCATATTTTCAAATGTGTTAGACACATTTTTTAAAAGAGAGAGGTCCTATATTCCATATAGTACGGTGGTTAAAAGGCCAGTCTTTGTCATCTGTCTAAAGTTATTTTTATCCCTACTCTGTTCCATCCCATCTATTTGAGGAGTAAAGAAATCTGCTTCCTAAGGGTATTAGGAAGATTCATTTATCCAGATAAATCTGTGCTTGCTGTGTGTAGGGTTTAGAGAGCTTTTATTTTGCAGAGACAAACTATAAACAAGTAAACACAGAAAACAGAATCTCAGATTGTAATAAGGGTTAGGAGGAAGATAAACAGAGAGAGGTGGTCGGGGTGGTGCATGAGTTAGGGCCTGTCTTATGGGTTTAGAGTTAAGTTTAGAAATTAATAAGTTCTTATTTCTAACTTGTTTAGAAGTAAGTTCTCTTATTTCATGGAGAAGACAATGAAACCCATGAATAGGACAGCATAGATAGGAGGAGTAGAGGCAGGGGCCGGATCTGGAGAGTTGGGGCAATGGGCTTGCCCACCTGCAGGGCCAGGGCAGCCCCTTGACTTTGTGAAGACAGTGTGACTTTAGTTTTGTTTTTCAGTTTTCAATAGAGACACGGGTATAGAATCACGAACACCGTGATAATGGCAAGTGAGTAATACACAGTGACAAGAAGGGCAAGTGGCTTGGGATCTCTGTGGGAGACCCAGGGGTAGTTGGTATGGGGGACAGCACAGGGTCTCCTGACCCTGGGTAAAGGGAGCATCTGGTCCTCAGGGCCAGCCGAGTGTTGCCACGTTGGGGTGTGGGCTCCGGATGCTAACTCTGCCACATTTTCCAGAGAAGCAGAAACCTGAATGTCTATGTGAAATTCCCAGATTTAAAAATGTTGGCTCAGATTTTAAAAAAACCTTATAGTGGGTGGACAACATGCCTCTGTGGGCTGCCAGGCAGAAACACCTGCTGCAAGCCCTTTGCTGGTGTGATAAAGGGGATTAAATGAAGAATGATGCACGCTAACATATTAACCATTTAGCCTTATGCCCAGAACATAGCCAACACAGAGGGAGAAGAGGGACTTTTTATTAACTACAGTGTTCATGAGTTTCATTGCCTTTTGCCATTAATTTGTTTAGTTACCTCGAAGTCCATATGAAAAATTAAATATTATCCCACTCAAGTGACTTACGAGTGGTAGTTGCTGTCATTTGCCTATGAATTAGGTCAGTTATTGGCTTTATTCATTTGTTGAGTGAATTTTATATTCATGGTATGAAAGTCAACAATAACCTAGGCTTATTTGTGTGATAATAGAAAGGATGGGCATTTCTTGGTGATTCACTCATCTCTCATTTACCGTGGACTTCCTTTGCTGGGCACACCTTGCCTGCATCACTTGTCTTTGGGCTTTTGCACAGTGGGTCTCCAGTCCTTCTGGCCAGTATTAGCTGCCTGGGAAGTGGGAAGGAACTGTGGCAAAAATGCCATCTCAGATCAGGCAAAGGATGATGGGAAATGCAGCCTTATGACGCGATGTCCTGTTTAGAGGCTTTTCATCAGTTTTAATGAAACACAAATGTGCCCAAAGCAAGTTTATTTTATTTTCTCCAGGAAAAAAAAAACAAACGCTTCATTTTGTAAGGCCTATCCCACATCGTTTTGTATTACAAGGATCATGTTTGATATGTTGCAATCCACTGGTGATTGTCATGGGGGAATTTTACTCAGCACAAGCATCTCGGGTGGTTTGGCAACAAGTTAAAATTCTGGCGCATCACAGAGAGGAATGCTGGGAGTAACAAATATACTTGACTATTTCTAATAGATTAAAGGCTTATAAAAATGTGTCTCCCTCCCCACCCCACCCCCCCCACTCCAACAAGGTTTTGTTTTGTTTTTGAATTGTTTTAAAAAGAGGTCATTTTGTTGCAACAACATGATGCTAAGGACTTGAAAATAAATTTTTTTTTTTCCGGGAAAAAAAAATCTTACCTGTAAATGCAAGTTCTTAATCAAATCAATATTTTTCTCTAAATTTTTGCTGCAGATCATGGAGGAAACAAATACTCAGATTGCTTGGCCATCAAAACTGAAGATTGGTGCCAAATCCAAGAAAGGTAAATGATGCGAGATGGAGAAATTGGTGATTGTGATAATGCAGACTGTGGAATATCCGCAGGTTTCCTGGGGATTAAAATCAACCTTTATCCTTATCATAGTTGTTCCCAAATATTTGTTACATAGCAGTATTTGGGAAGGATTATCATAATGCAAAATAACATACAACTTTTTGATTCAACAACAGAATAATATTTTTAAGTATTTATAATAATAGACATGCTATTGTAGAAGATTATTGTAGCACCGTATGATTTCAAGGATGACCATCTAGTGGCCGTGAGTCATGGTAACTCCCCAGACGTAACGACGTGTTTTCAACACACAGACTCTCTCTGTTTACACTTTAGACTTCTTGTTTATGTCCCGGATTTAACAGTTGATTATTTTCACCTCCAGGTTGATAGGAACTTAGATTTCCTTTCCTTTCCTGACGCTTCTCCTCTTCGTCTGTCACACAGCGAAGAACACACAGGATTTTTCTTTTAGGTCAAGCATTTTCCTTGTCTTTTTTTTTTTTTCCTGCTTTAACCTAGAGGACACTCACTGGTGCATGGATGATCAGAAATGAAAGCATAGGACCCTTAGTTTCCTTCCAAGATTACATATTATTTTCATTATGACCTATTATGGATAGCTTTTTTTTTTTGTATAACCTCAGTGTCAAGAAACTTTGTTGCATATGCTGCATTAAAAGATGCCTGTAGTCACTAGGAGATAATGGAGAACCATCACCAGGCAATTCAGCAAATGGTGGTGTGAGCTGTCTGTTGTGGTCCAGCTTTTTGTTGTTGCTGTTGAGTTTTGTGTTTGCACCCCCTTCTCTCTGTGACCTTTATTGCTAAATGATGCTGAACACTGCAAGATTTGTCAGTTTTCTTGTTTCTGGTCATCCAGATTGCCTTCTTTTAATCTCATTTTATTAGAGCTACTCCTCCCTTGGAATGTAAGTTATTTTACAACTTGGTGCGAGTGTTGTTATCTGGACTTCAGTGCACTGGAATTCCTATTGACACTCTGACCTTGTTACTTTCAATATTTGTGACCACGGTAGCAAGAAAAGGGAAGCTTATATGCTAAACAGTCCTAAGAAAGCATAGTGAATTTCCAAGTGGAATTCCACAACTTTGTAGGAATCTTGTGTTTGCTAAGTGCTATAGGATGTATCTCGGAGAAGGCAATGGCACCCCACCCCAGTACTCTTGCCTGGAAAATCCAATGGACGGAGTAGCCTGGTGGGCTGCAGTCCATGGGGTCACTGAGGGTCAGACACGACTGAGCGACTTCACTTTCATGCATTGGAGAAGGAAATGGCAACCCACTCCAGTGTTCTTGCCTGGAGAATCCCAGGGATGGGGGAGCCTGGTGGGCCGCCGTCTGTGGGGTCGCACAGAGTCAGACATGACTGAAGCAGCTTAGCAGCAGCAGCAGCATAGGATATATCTATCTCCAGTGTGCTGAGATGTGCTATACTTATGCGGAAGGAGAAGCTGCCACTAGCTGGCTGCCTCCCTATTTGGTTGTTTGCAGCCGTTCAAAAATCCCTGCCTGCTGGTTGAAAAAGTTGGAATTTGAACATGAACTGGAGCTTCCTTCTGTGTTGTCACGTATTTTTACTTAAAGAATGACATGAGTTTCATTACTAGCCTAATAAAAATGTAATTTGATCAGTCCCTAAAGAAAAGCCCCAAGGAAACATGAATATTACAACAATCCCAGATAATTTTGGATGGCTTATTCTCTTGCATTATCCATGCTACAGTTTTCCTCCCCCTATCGTGGGAAACTGAGAATTATTCATTTTATTCATTTTTAAAAATTTAAAATGTGGTTACAACTTTAGAGATGTTAGATAATATGGATCGAATAGATTAAGATAATGTTTTAGATCGGTTTCTGGTCATGGATCCATTTAACCCATTCACAGTGGGTTAGACACAAGTCTATTCCACACTGTGATGATACATTTTGCTTTTTGAGAGCATTTAGCATAATTTCCACGTGGTTAAAGTTAACTTTTGGAATCATGCCTAAGAATTGATCCCTGAAGGCCTATGTCTAAAGACTTCCTTCAATTTTTTATTATTTATGAAGTGCCATAAATGTACACAATACTGAATGATGAACAGAATGTGCCAAAAGAGAGAGATTGAGCTCAGGAAAGAAAGGAAAAAAAAAAGTGTTCCTCAGAGGAAATTACTCTTCAGAATTGACTTGATTTGCCCTTAGTACTTAAACACACAGCTGCTGAATTACATTTTGGCTTACATTCCTGATATGTGTATTCCCATATATTTTTAAAATGGTCTGATTTAGAGATGAAATTTGTGTGACTATAATTTGTATTTAGTAAAAGTCAAGTGGCAGGAGGCGCTTTAGAAGGTGATTATTTGCTTTTTTATCTGACGCTTTCTTACCGCTGAACGTTGCTGAGAAAAGTTAGTGTTCTTAATTTTAAGCTTTCTTCATTCATTCCAAACTATTATTATTCAAGAGATCAAAGGATATAAAGGTATCTAGGGACTCATGCCATGTTTTAGATGATTATTAAATTCTAAGTCCCATGGTGATGTGAAGGTTTGGAATTTGCAGATGATCCCTTGTGTGCCAGAGAGACAGTGCAGCCATGTGTTTGTATTGTATTTCACTTTTAGATTTATGATGCTTATTGATTGAATATTTTAGCCTAGACAAATGTTTTTCATGGCTACTGTTACCATAGTCTGTCCCTTTCTTTACCTTATGGGAATTAGTCCTGCATTTTTCAAGTAGTCCTGTCGAAACTTTATTTTTCAAGTCATCAATCCTTTATCGGAGCAGCTGTATGTGTGAGTAGCTGTATGACTCCTTGGATTGATGTGCTAGTAGGATCCTGCTTGGCAGAAAGGCAGAAAGCCAGCACCCTGAATTTGCTATCATATAAGAAACTTAAGATTCTTTAAACTTTATTTTTCAAGTCATCAATCCTTTATCGGAGCAGCTGTATGTGTGAGTAGCTGTATGACTCCTTGGATTGATGTGCTAGTAGGATCCTGCTTGGCAGAAAGGCAGAAAGCCAGCACCCTGAATTTGCTATCATATAAGAAACTTAAGATTCTTCTCTGGAGAAGGAAATGGCAACCCACTCCAGTATTCTTGCCTGGAGAATTCCATGGACAGAGGAGCTGGCAGGCTCCAGCCTGTGGGGTCACAAAGAGTCGGACATGACTGAGCGACTAACGCACTAGAGATTCTGGTTTAGTAGGTCTGGGATGGGACTGGAAATCAATATATTTAACAAGTTCTCCTGGTGGTTCTTAAGGTTGAGTTTGGGAAACAAAAAATCTCACCATCTGATATGGAAATACCATTATTTAGTCACTAGGAAGACCATGTGTTCAAAAGGGAATGGATGGATGATGACTGCTATCAGAAAACAAGCAGGATCCTTCAGCAGCCACTTCCCTGGAACAGTGTCCATCTTGGCTCCTAAAGAACTGCATCCATATGGATTTATTAATTTTATGTCTCTGTCCTCTTTGCAGTCAGCATGAGTGGGTTTAGAGTGACAGTGACCTCACTGTTCAGTGCCTGTGTGAGATGTCACTTGGGGTACAAGACTGTCTGGTGTTTGTCCGCTCCATCTGCCCCTCTTCCTTCCATGTCACCCTTCTATCCCCTTCTTCTCTCCCCTTATCCTCCCCTTTACCTTTCTTCATTCCCTTTAACCATAGGGAATACAGTGGAAAAATGTACTAGGAACATTGTCATTTAGTAAGCAGGGCATTTTGGGGAAGTGCGTGCTTTATGATACAAACTCAGGGACTATAAAACTTAAAAAAAAAAATTCCCAAGTGTTGGAAATCATTGAGAGATTGAATCCTCAGTCAAAAAGAACTAAGAATTTAAGATTCAGTATCTTAAATTTATGTAGGCAATTGAGTATTCAAATAGGCAAGCCTAGGATTATCTTGATGGGGGCCATGATTAAGAAAATAAAGCAATACACAGTATTTCTACTGCATAGCATAAATTTGTTTGGAGTGGAAGAAAATAAAAATCTCTCCAACTGTTAGATTTAGAATAATAGAAGGTTCTGCTTTCCATAGAAAGACTTGAGGTTTGTTCCTGTGAGAGCAGTATTTAAGAATTAAAGGACTTCCTGCCAGTGCAGTAGATAAGAATCCGCCTGCCAGTGCAAGGGACATGGGTTCGATCCCTGGTCTGGGAAGATTCCACATGCTGCAGGACGACTAAGCTTATGCGCCGCAACAGCTGAGCCTGTACTCTAGTGCCTTGAATCGCAACTACTGAGCCCACATGCCACAACTCTTGAAGCCAGGATGCCTCAGAACCCGAGCTCAGCAACGAGAGAAGCCACCACAGTGAGAGTCTCTCACACTGTAACGAAGAGTAGCCCCTGCTTGTGCAGCTAGAGAAAGCCCACACACAGAGCAAAAAAGACCCAGTGCAACCAAAAAAAAAAAAAAAAAGAAACAGAATTAAAGTTCTGGGAGCTCCCCGATGGCCTCATGGTTAGGATTCCGGGCTTTCACTGCTGTGGTGCAGGTTCAGTCCCCGGCTGGGAAACAGATCCCCCAAGCTGCACAGTGCAGCCAAAAATTAATAATAATTGTATAATACCTTGGAAGCATACTAACAGAGAATGATTTCAGGTACTCATTAAAATTTTGAATGTTATTCTGAATCACAGCCTGTTTTAAAATAAATGCAGCTTCATTAAAGTACAGATTACTTTCTGAACAAGTTTGACTGTTTTGCTAAATACAAGTCCTGCCAAAGCTGCCTTAACAAATAGATAAGAGTGATTTGTAAGGAGAACTTATTGCGCTGTTATAATCATCCTGCATGCTCCTTGATGTTAGATGAGCTTATTCCCTCAAATAGGTAAACATTTTTCATCAAATCTTCTTGCTTTTAATTTGCTTATCAGTCCTCTTTCTTCTTAGACTAGCCAAGGTGGATATGGCTACAAATTGTTTAAAGTTTTTATGCCAAATTCCATGTAAGTAAGATCAGCATTAATAAAGCTTTATTGCCTTTTGTTCTGGGAAGAGTTGTCCTGCAGAGTTTAAGTGATAGCAACTGTTGTCTGCAAGTGTTTCTCTTACGACAGTTTCAGTGCCCCAAGATAGCCGGAATGGAAGGTGTTGGCTGGGTTGCCTGATGTTTTGGAGGCCATTTGGCACCAAGTCTGGCCGTTCTCTTCCTCCTGGAATAAACAAGAAGATCATCAGAATTCTGTGGGGCTTTATTATTGTTGGTTGTCTTCCATCAGAACAAGCAACATCTGATATAGAATCTTCGCATGAGAAAAAATGTAGACTTCTCACTTAATTTTTTTCCAGAGGAAAATGTATTGTCCAGTGTACTAAAGCTTCTGTTGTGTGTTCACATGGGACTTGATGATGCTTTTACCTTGGTATTTATTGCTCAAAGGGCAGGGGGCAGAAAGACGGCCTGGCACAGCATATGGACCACAGTGTTCCCAGTGGTGGGTTTTGACCACGATATTTGTGTATTGTGGGGTCACAAGCAGCATGTACACAGACCACAATTAGATTAGAGAAGCAAACTTCAGAGTGTGAGAGCATCGTTTTGTGAAACCTTTAGTCAAGTCTGTCACTGTTTTTATGTATGAAGAAACACACATGTATATATTATTCAGCCATGGTGTGAAATGGGGCTTCCCAGGTGTCTTGGTGGTAAAAGAATCTGCCTGCCTATGCAGGAGACACTGGCACACTGGTTCGATCCCTAGGTGGGGAAAAATCCCCTGGAGAAGAGACTGGCAACCCACTCCAGTATTCTTGCCTGGAGAATCCTACGGACAAAGGAGCCTGGCGGGCCCCAGTCCATAAGGTGGCAGACAGCTGGCCAGGACTGCGCAGGTGTGCATGCCGTAATGTGAAATGGGTGATAAAGAGAGGTCAGAGGACTCACCACTCTAGGCAGTTAGTTCCTCAGACGGTAAAGAGTACATCCATTTTGTTCACCGTGTGTCTCTTCTCTGGTGGCTCAGTGGTGAAGAATCCACCTGCCATGCAGGGGAAGCAGCAGATGCAGCTTTGATCCCTGGGTTGGGAAGATCCCTTGGAGGAGGAAATGGGAACCCAGTCCAGTATTCTTGCCTGGTAAAATTGCATGGCCAGAGGAGCCTGGTGGGCTACAGTCCATGGGACCCCAAAGAGTTGGAGAGGACTGAGCAAGCCCACACCCATACATGGTGGACACTGAGTCAGCATTTGTAGATTGTCTGGTAACTCAGTCATGATCACAGTGAAAATACGAATAGAGATGAGAATGTATATCACCAGGGTGTGTTGTGTAGCAAAAAGATTTAGAATCACAGCCTTCATACAGGAGTAGCATTCACTATTGAGAAAATTGACTATTGATATCTTTCCTGTAGACCTCTCTAAGTGAACGAAAGTGGACATGATTTGTGGCTGAAGCTTATGTGGCTCAAACTGCTTTTCGTGGTCTGAGTAGCGCTAGTCAGAGAAGTGGAAGGAAACTTAAGGAAAATGATCTGATGGCTGCCATTCATGGGACCTTGAATGAATGAAACTCTGGTACTGTTCACAGTAGGTGTGTAGATGAGACTCAACAAGATACAGCCTCCTGATTATCTTCAGACCAAGCTGTTTTGGTTGTGGTATTTTAATTAGGATTTGGTTATGTCATTGACATATAGATAGTAATACTGGCTGCTGCCATTTATTGAGACCAATTGGGGCACAACAGTCTGGTAAATATTTTATGTAAGTAATCTTGTTTCCTGATCAGAACACCATGGAAGTTAGGTGATGGTATTTTCATTTTACAGGTGAAAAAAATTAAGGCTCATAAAGTCAAATAACTTGCCCTGGGTTTTACAGTTAGTAAATAGCAGACTGGTAAGGCATCCTGTATGATTCCAATTCCATGAACGTTTTAGAAGGTAAGAAACATGGAGATGGTAAAAAGATTTAGTGGTCAATATTTGCTAGGGACTTGGAGGAGGGAAGGATGAATAGGCTGAACACAGAGGACTTTTACGGCAATGAAACTATATAATCTAAAATAGTAAGTACATATCATTTTATGTCTGTCAAAACCCACAAAATGGTTTGTGATATTGATGGTAGGAGAGCCAGTGGCTGTGTGTGGGGAGGGTCATATGAGAACTCTGTGCTTTGCATCAATTTTGCTGTGTTCCTGAGACGGTCTAAAAAACAGTTATATTAAAAAATAGTCCTAGATATTAGACATAACACTTTAATCAGCATTTAAAAGTGTATGATATGCAAAGATAATGCTGTATTATCAATAACTTCTTGTAAGTTTAAAAGCACTATGAAATCTCTTAAGAACTAATGAAAATTTTTGTAAAATTAAAAAAAAGAAGAAAGTGAGAAGGATGGTTAAATGGTATATCACGCCTTTGTGTTCCCCAGAAGGGACTGGAGCCAAGTCACAAGCTTTCTGAATTCACCTGCCTCTGTTATCCTGTCTCCTGGGGAGAGAGCTCGTTTCCTCTCAGAGGAATGAAGACTCACCAGCACATTCATTTAGGAAAACTCAGATTGAGAATATGTTTAACTATTTCTTCAAGAAGAAATGCAATGCTAAGTCCTTACCCACATTTTAGAACCTTGCTGGATGACCATCTTTAAAATTACTTTCAACCTCGGTTTTTAATTTCTGTTGGTGCTTTTTACAGTATTTTTTCTTCCTTTTCTCTTTTAAAATCCATTAATGGTTTCACTGGGGTTTGTATACTGTTACCTGGTATTGTGATTCTCAAGCTGGGTTGATTTTATTCCCTGGGGGCATGGTAGCACTGTTGCGATAGTTTTGGTTATCACGTGTGGGAGGTGGTGCTACTGGCTTCTGGTGGATAGAGGCCAGGGATGATGCTAAACATCCTACAATGCAAAAGGAAGCCTCCACAACAAGAATTATTTGACCCAAAATGTCAACAGTACAAGGCTGAGAAACGCTGAGCTTAGAGGAACAGGTGTGGTATCAGGAGATGGCTCTACATAGCATTGGATTCTTCTTTAAAATTTTACTTTTAAAGTTTTTATTGGAGTACAGTTGACTTACTGTGTCATGTTAGTTTCAGGTTACAGTGAAGTGATTCAGTTACACAAATAAATGTATTCATTCTTTTTCAGATTCTTTTCCCATATTGAGTATTGAGTAGTAGAGGGTATTGAGTAGACTCTTCCTCTGCACTATACAGCAGATCCTAATTGTTATCTATTTTATATATAGTAGTGTGTTATATATAGTAGTGTGTGTATATGTCGATCTCAATCTCCCTATACATCCCTCCCCTCCTTAACCATGTTTGTTTTCTACATCTGTGACTCTACTTGTGTTTTGTAAATAGGTTCATTTGTATCATAGTTTTAGATTCCACATATAAGCAATGTCATATGATACTTACCTTTCTCTGTCTGTCTGACTTCACTTTGTATGACGTCTCTAGGTCCATCCATGCACTGGATTCTTATTAGGCCGTTTCATGCAAATGGGTGTCTTGTGTAACTGGTTTTCTTTTGCAGCATTAGGAACAGAGTTGATCTATAGGAGTGACTCCTGAAGGAGGGCATACGTCTGTAGTAACATAGGTGGACGACAGGATTTCAGTAGGAGAGATGAAACACAGTAGGAGGGCGGACCCGCACATTTTAAAAGCTAGTTTGTAGTCCGGGTTGAATTACGTAGCTGGTGCAGTGTGCGTTGTCTCTTCCACCTGAGTGTTTCGGCCCTGTCTCAGTTGTGCCTGTAGCTCTGGTGCCTGTAGGGCTGGCTGCCCTCCCAGTTCCAGCTGACTGTGTCTTCCATTCCTCCTTTCTGGAATGTGTGCTGGTGATAACTGCTACAGTTTCTGTGGTTTAGGACCATATTTGAGCACCATGAGGGTGCCGTGCACTCCTGTTTTGGTCTAGAGATGGGTACAAGATTTTGATGGTTGCCCCAGCCACGTGGGGGATCTCCCTGGCTTTATTCTGCCAGTTACGGCACCACTGGACAGAACTCGGTGACGTCTGTCAGGCCTGTCAGTAACAATTAGATTATTTTTAAGAAGTCTTTTGCAGTTGCAAACATGACCAAACCACCATGTGGTATTTCTCATTAGCTAAGGAAAACAAGTCAGAGTAGCACCCTCACTTCTTCAAATGGTCTTTCTATTGGCACTAAAGCATGGTTTGTGGCTTATTAGAGCCATTTGCATACAAACCTTGGTACTAAGAGACATTTTTATCAAAAGGTAATAGAGAGATTTCAGGAATGAGAAGTTACGTTCTCTTTATATCTTGTTGCCAGAAATTACTCTTAAAGCAAAATAAGTCTTGCCTGAAATAAAAATAAAACAAGAACACAGCATATGTCTACTTTTGGCTATTTGGTCTATGCCAAGTTACATATTATCACTTTATGAAAATTGGCTCATTTTTTACAAACAAGCATTTTTTTGCAATTGGATCTTTCCTCTTAAAAAATGAGAGGTTGTTGTTCACTCACTCAGTCGTGTCTGACTCTTGGCAACCCCATGGACTGCAGCACATCAGGCCTTCCTGTCCATCACCATCTCCTGGAGCTTGCTCAAACTCGTGTCCATTGAGTCGGGGATGCCATCCAGCCATCTCTTCCTCTGTCGTCCCCTTCTCCTCCTGTGTTCAGTCTTTCCTAGCATCAGGGTCTTTTTCAGTGAGTTGACTCTTCTCATCAGTTGGCCAGCATATTGAAGCTTCAGCATCAGTCCTTCCAGTGAATATTTGGGATTGATTTCCTTTAGGATTGACTGGTTTTTATCTCCTTGCATTCCAAGAGACTTTCAAGAGTCTTCTACAACACCACAGTTCAAAAGCATCAGTTTTTCGATGCTTGTCTTTCTTTATGGTCCAACTCTCACATCTATACATGACTACTAGAAAAACATCTTTGCGTGAAATGTTCCCTTGGTATCTCTAATTTTATGGAAGAGATCTCTAGTCTTTCCCATTCTATTGTTTTCCTCTATTTCTTTGCACTGATCACTGAGGAAGGCTTTCTTATCTCTCCTTGCTGTTCTTTGGAACTCTGCATTCAGATGGATATATCTTTCCTTTTCTTTTCTCAGCTATTTGTAAGGCCTTCTCAGACAACCATTTTGCCATTTTACATTTCTTTTTTTTGAGGATGGTTTTGATCACCGCCTCCTGTACAGTGTTACAGACCTCCATCCATAGTTCTTCAGGCACTCTATGTATCAGATCTAATCCCTTGAATCTATTTGTCACTTCCACTGTATAATTGTAAGGGATTTGATTTAGGTCATACCTGAATGGTCTAGTGGTTTTCCCTACATTCTTCAATTTAAGTCTGATTTTGGCAATAAGGAGTTCATGATCTGAGCTCACAGTCAGCTCCCGGTCTTGTTTTTGCTGACTGTCTAGAGCTTCTCCATCTTCGGCTGCAAAGAATATAATCAATCTGATTTAGGTATTGACCATCTGGTGATGTCCATGTGTAGAGTTGTCTCTTGTGTTGTTGAAAGAGGGTGTTTTCTATGACTAGTGCCTTCTCTTGGCAAAACTCTATTAGCCTTTACCCTGCTTAATTCTTGTTTTTGCTGACTGTCTAGAGCTTCTCCATCTTCGGCTGCAAAGAATATAATCAATCTGATTTAGGTATTGACCATCTGGTGATGTCCATGTGTAGAGTTGTCTCTTGTGTTGTTGAAAGAGGGTGTTTTCTATGACTAGTGCCTTCTCTTGGCAAAACTCTATTAGCCTTTACCCTGCTTAATTTGTACTCCAAGGCCAAATTTTCCTGTTACTCCAGGTATCTCTTGACTTCCTACTTTTGCATTCCAGTCCCCTATGATGACATCTCTCTCTCTCTCTCTCTCTCTCTCTCTATATATATATATATATATATTTTGTATCTATAAGAAATGCCATTGTGTTTATGTGGGGTATGGATATATTATAATGTGTTTTGACAAATCTGTTTTAATGGACTTTGAACTATGTTCTTTTTTTAAAAAATAAATACAATGAATATCAGATTTGTTTGCCCCTTGGTATAGCCTTTCTTTTTACATACATTTTTATAAGTAGAGTTCCCAGGTCTCAGGTAATGAGCAACTTTGGTAATTTTTAGGATTGTCATCTGTCCTCCCAAATGACTGTTGAAATTCTACCAGAAGGTTCTGTCTTCTGGAAAGGAAATACCTCTTTCCTGTCATCTCTGCCAACTCTGTGTTTGCCCATCTTTGGGTAGCCTAAATAGGTAGTGAAAAATACGTTTTTCCATACACTACCTTAATTAATAGAAAAACTGAGCCTGTTTCGTCCATTCATGGAACATTTATTTGCATTATTGCTGTGAATTACTTGTCCTTGCTTTTTATCCATCGATTCATAATCTTTCCCTATTTAGTAAGTAGTTATTTTTTTTTTTAATAATGAAGTACAGACCTTTAAATTGTTTTTCCTACTTGGGAATTTAAGATTACTTATGCTTCTCTCTAACCATACTGTCCACACAGCTCATTTCTCACTATTAGTTATTTACAAGTCATTCATGAATCATTTCTATTCAAGACTAGAAAGAAATGAATTGACCTTAAGTGATAATAGTGTATTGATTTTTGAAGGACTGTAGGAAAGTATGGATAAAATTTTAAGACATTGGATTTCCAAAGTAAACAATTTATAAAGATTAGATCGTCAATATTAATAGCATGGAAATTATGTAAATATATATGTACACACATATATACACACATACACATATATATTCATGTATATACATGAGTGTGTATGTATTGGCAAAGCATGAGAAATAATTAAAATGCTGTTGAAGAAGTTATTGAAATCCTGAGTTTTCTTGGTGTAACAGAAGTAGGACCCAGTAAGTCATTTGCTTTTATTTCCATCTGTTGAGCTTTAGTTTTGTATTTTAGTGGGAAAAATTTGTGAAAAATTTTCCATTCCTTTATATTCAAGGGACGGACACTTGAATATGTTATTTTGGATCGACTTATATTCCATTTCTATACTGTCCCCATTTTTAGAGTGGGATCTGTATTCTTGCCTGGAGAATCCCATGAATCGAGGAGCCCGGCAGGGTGTAGTCCATAGGGTTGCACAGAGTCAGACATGACTGAAGCGACTTAGCATGCAGTGTCAATGAGAGTATTTAGTTTTTGGTGTAATTTACTTCCTCTTCAACAGTGAGCTTGCTCAATGGAACAAACGCCACCTTCTGCATTGCACTGTTTTGCTTTTGTTTGGGTGGTTCATGCTCTTTCTCAAGTCTGACACAGCACTACAGAGTCCAGATTTATTTCATTTAGCTGGGAGACATGCGTGAACTCAGCCAAATGAGGGAGAAGAAAGGAAAAGGTCTTTCAGCGACTAAGGATATACATAATTTGAGATCAAACTGTATGCCCCTATTTCTTTTGCCTTTACCATCAAGGGGGATATTTTAATGTAATCCTCTTGGGTTTTTCTCCTTCAGTCAATGCCTAATCGATTTTTACATCATAGGCAAGTTATGTAACACTGTTTCCACACCTGCAAAATGTAGTATGCATATAACCTAGGTTTGGAAATCCATTCAAGTTCATTGCAGAATTTTTAGTTTGGAGTAAAGTTTTTTCCCAGCCACTTAGGCTCTCTTTGTTAACCTAGGAAGCCATCTCACACCTTTGCATGTGCTGTATCTGCTGCGTCTCTACCCTTCTTTGCCTGGCTGGTCAGCCCGTAGTCTTTGTTCCACATCCATCTCAGATGACGTGTCTTCCTGGAAGGCCTCACCCATCCACGCTGAAACAGAGTTAATACTCAGTTCCCTGTGCTAACTCGGTACCATATGCATTTTTACATTTTGGCACTTTCTCGGCTTGTGTTGCAGCAGCCTAGACTTTTGCCTTTCCTCCTGGACTCTGAGCTCATGGACCTGTCAAAGGCCAGCATGTCTTATTCCCATCTGTGTGCATGGTGCCTGCCAGGAGTGGAATTATAGCTTAGGAGGTAAAGTTTACATTATAACTTAGGTTTAGAACAAATTTGAAATTAATTCAACAGTGATTTAAGTCATTCTGGTATCTTTTGAGTCACTTTGGAGAAAGTGAAAAATGGCCCTGGCAGCCTGGCCGCAGTGTTCCCAGTTGAATATAAATACCTCTCACGGAGTATAAATAATCAGACGGGGTTACTCCTTGGTTAAGTCTGAAGCAAGGCTGAAAACATGGACACTCTGCAGCCACAAAATTAATTAAGCATCCCTCTCTTATGAGGGACCTCAGTAATTGTTGCTGCTTGAACAGTGATGACTCCAACTCTGCTTTCATCCTCTGCCTTCTATGTTACATTTGCCAAGATGTTCATTCAGTAAATTTCCCCCGCTTTCTGGCAGCTTCCGACCCAGATTTGGCCACCTCCACTTTCCTAAGACCTCAATGGAATCACCCAGAACAAACCCAGATTCTGTAATGAGCGTCCTTCAGTTTCCTCTTCAATGCTTCGCACTGAAGAAAGCTCGCTTTATCTACTGCAGCTGTGTTCTTGGTGGTCTTTGGCCAGTGGGCACCATGGTGAATGTTGTCGAAACATAAGGACGAAGCATTGAGCTCAGTCTCTGCCCCTTGGCTTCTTAGAGTTTGGCCAGGGTTTCCTGCCTTACTCACTTTAAACAGCTTTTTAAAAGTGGCATTGTTTGCTGTCAAGACTAGAATAGTTCAGAGGAGGAGGAGGAGAGTGCAAGCCACAGCCAAGGAAAATATTCCTGAGCAGTAGGTACTTGATAGTGTGGATTTCTAAAGGATGGGCAGGGTTAAGCCTTTCTGTGTGGGGAAGGCTCACAGCTGAGAAGGATCGTCATGTGTTGGAGAAGAGAGGAGAGTGATTGGTGAAAGGGGGAGCAGGGGAAGAGCTGGTGGCCAGCGAGTTTGGACCTCATGAGAACCTCGTCCATCCTGTAGACAGTGGACAGCCTGGGGTAGGGGCCGGTTGCAGGAGATAACTGATAACTGTGGTAGGAAGGGGTTAAAGGTTGGGAAACCAGGGTAGTACATCATATTTGATAACAGTGGGATCAAGGAAACCTCTTTTTTTGTTTACTTATTTTTAATTGAAGGATAATTGCTTTACAATATTGTGTTGGTTTCTGCCATACCTAAACATGAACCAGCCATGGGTATACCTATGTCCCCACCCTCTTGAACCTCCCTCCCACCTCCCACCCAAAGAGAGTTCTTGAAAGGCGAATCATCATAACATGGCGGCTTGACACAAGCCAGGAATTGGGCAGTTGGCTGCCACAGCAGATGTCCTTAGGCTCTTGGTTTGTCTCTGAGTTTACCTGGCGTGGGCGTCTCCCTGGCAGGCTGACAGTTCCCAGCTTGGGTGCTGGGTCGCTGCCCTTCTCCCTGGGGTCGGCACAACGAGAACCTCCCCTTCTGGGGCGGAGCAGCTTGAAAGTGCTGGCAGTTATGCTGGAGGATGATAAGAATCTGCCTGCAATGCAGGAGACCTGGGTTCAATCCCTGGGTTGGGAAGATCCCCTGGAGAAGGAATGGCATCCCACTCCAGTATTCTTGCCTGGGAAACCCCATGGACAGAGGAACCTGACGGGCTACAGTCCATGGGATGGGAAAGACATGGCTGAGCAACTAATACCACCCTCAGGGTGAGTCTATCAGAAAGAAGGCACCAGCTGTGCAGGGGTGGAACCGGGGAGGCAGGACAGATTGTTCTGGAACATGGGCTGCAGGCATTGGCTCAGGGGTGCCCAGGTGGGAGGGCAGGTAGCTCACCTCCCCAGACAGCCAGGTCTCCCTGGACTGCATGGTGGGAGCCAGGAGCGGGGGCAGCGTTGTGGAGGCCGCAGTCCAGCCACTCTCCCACTGCCCCCTTGCCTCCCCTGGCCCAGCCCTCCAGGCCTGCCCTGCCCCCAGGTATACTGTGTCCATTTTGTCCTTTCCACCTATCCAGGCCATCGTGGCTGTCCTGCCTCCTCCATGGCCTGGCCTAGAGCAGGACCCGACCTGCTCACCTCTGGGCTAAACACCCCTCATTCCCACTGCTCATTCAAAGATGGACAGATGCTTGGGTGGGCAGCACATCCTGGAAGATTCTGGGTGCTGTTCTGGCCAGTCGCCAGTCAGGGGGCTCTTCTGGCAGCTCAGTGGTGGGCAGAGTGCTTAGGCCTGCCTTGGCAGGGAGCAGGCCCTCCCGTGGTCACTGGCCTGGACCCCAAAGGGTTAAGGCAAGTGCGGGGGCTTTGTTCCATGTCTCTGTGGTGTAACCCGCGGCCTGTCCCCAATCCCTTCCTCATGACCATGATTAGGCCGCACCCGGATGAATAGGCTGGCGATTCCTATGGTAACCTTCAAAATGCATTCCTGGGCAGGCCGGCCTCCTGGGTAATTACATTCCTAGCTCGGCCCACAAACAGCATGCTAATTAGCCCCTTGGAGGGGCTGCAGGTCCCTCCCTGAGAAAGGGGCAGGAGCCACTTCTGTCTCTGGCCCAGCCCCTGCCCCTCCCCTTCCTCAGAAGGGACGGAAGTGGGCGAGGTGCTCTGGGCAGCGGGTCGAGCTGGCCATGGGAGGCCCAGGAGGGGAGCCAGGCCTCGAGAGGGGCCTTTGCATGTTTCTCTCCCGCCCCCGCCAGGACTGACCTCCTCTGCTGGGGGGCAGCCCCACCCGCAGCGATGCCCTTCCCAGGTTCCCTGTTGTCAGAGTTGGGGCAGGACCCATCCCAGGGGGAAAGAGTCTCAGCCAGCTCCTCGCGTGGCGAGAGTTGGGGGTGTGGGGAATGCAGCGGGAGCAGCCCCCGGGAGGGCGCTGCCCGAGGGCAGGGGACCAGGCCATGACCAGGCCTGGGCTCCCCAGGTGAGGTGGGGGTCTGAGGTGGAGCCTGGAGGAGAGACCCAGGCTGCAGGAAGGAGGCCGCCCCCAGGGATGGAGATGCTTGGCCTGGGCTGTGGAAGGAGTGGTGACCTGGTGGTCAGGTTGCAGGAGGGTCTGTGGGGCGAGGGTCGGCCTGAGGATACCAGCAGCTTTGCTTGAGGTGTGATGGAAGCTGCCCAGAAGTGCTCCGGGGGTACCTCGGGGGTTCGATCTGAGCCTGGCCTGGTTTGTCAGAGATCCCCTTGGTTCTAGCACAGAGAATAGAGGTGCCCGAGTGGGTGCAGGTGAGGGGGCTCCTCCTGCATGGGGGAGGGGTGAGGATGGGCCAGGTGGGGCTGGAAGGTGCTAGAGGGCTGGAAGGAGGGGCTACAGGAGCTGCTGAAGGGCTGTGTGTAGGGTGTGGGCAGAGAAGACACCTCCAGGTGTCTGCTCTGCCTGTTGGGCCTGTAGGGTCACACCAAGCAGGAGGGCCCAGCCAGCTGCCTTCGGGTCTGCACAGGACGCAGGGTCCTGGCTGACCGGGCACCAGTGGGCCACACAGAGCTGGGGCTGCAGGCCTGATGGGCTGGTAGGCGTGTGTGGCCTTTTGACAACTCGTCCCAGGGGCCAGCCCAGCTGATGGGAAGTGGGGAGGCGTACCCCGCATGTCCCTGTCTCTGCCCTGGTCAGAGGGGCAGGATTGCTGAGTGGTTAGGAGGCCTGGGGTCAAGTCCAGCAGTGTGGAGTGGGCAGCCCACGCCTCATCGGGGCTGAGATAGTAGGAGCTCTGTGGGTGTCCAGGGACAGTGCTGCTCTGGCCTCAGGGGCCTGGGCCTAGGAAGCAGGGCCGGGAGGGAGCGCAGCCAAGTAGGTGTCGAGTGCTCAAAGGCAAAGCTGCTTGGTGTCGGGGAGGGAGCCACCCCACTGTGGGGCTCCTGGAACCCACTGTGGGGAGGGTCCCTGCTCTGCAGGTCTTGGACAGTCTGGTGGACTACAGACCAGCTTTCCCCTCACCCCAGCTGGGAGCTGAGGCAGAGGGCTGGGAGCTGGCGGAGCCCTGACTCGTGATTCTGTGCCCAGGTGGTTAGACCGCGAGGCTTATGCGGGGATTACCGGCCTAGGGATTTGGAAGCCGGCAATTCCTTGGTGTCAGTCTGCTGGACTAATTCTAATGTAAATAGAGCAATCCTTTAAGTATATATCATTTAATGCTCAACAGGGAGCCTGCCGATCTCCTTAACACCAGCAGGCTCACAATACCTCTGGTCTCAGCCCATTTCCCCGATGGGCTGTGCTGGTGGTAAGCCCTGGTAGGGTGTCACAGTAATTATGGGAAACAGGCCCCGGAGGATTTCCAGGCCCTATTGTCCTCCTGGCTGGACTGACACCTCAGAACCACCTTTCCTTCTTAGAGACACATATGATCCCTTGGAGCTCTGTGGGCCCAACCCCACATGCTTCCCCAAGGCAGTCCCCGGAAGAGGTCTCTGCTCTCACCCTCTGTCCCCGCGTTTGGCTGAGTGCCAGCCCCCAACGGCCACGCTGCCCTGTAACCAGCCTGGGGCCCGACTCTCCTGGGAGCTTGTAAGCAGCCTGTATGTGGCTCCTGCCCTTGGAGGGTGGGAGGGACAGAGGCACCTGCCTGTGTCTCGGCCCTGCCAAGCTCTTGGGAACACGCCCACCACCCACTGCACACAGGGTTCGAGATCTTTCGCTTGTCGGATGAAGGGAGCCGCAAGCAATCAGTCTTCTCTTGTGTCCTCCAGCATTTGTGTCTTACGTAACAAATCCTCTCTCTCCCCAGGTCATATCGTCCCCTGACCCCCACTTTCTTCTGGAGGTTTTGAAGTTTGACTTTCCATGTTTAAATCCCTCAGTTCCTCTTCTGGGACTGTATGTATGGCGTGAGGTCGGGATCTAACTTTATTTTATGCTGCACCTGGGTAGCCACTCTCTGAACTGGTCTGGGGAGTGGTGGCGTAAGAGTCTGTGATCTGAGATGTCACCAGGTCACCTGCAGAGTCAGAGGCCTAAGTTCTGTACCTGTGAGGGTCAGTTTCCGGATCTCCTGTCCTTTCTCAAGGGTCAGTTGGCCCCTGATGGAACCACCAGAGTGAAGCACATGGATGGGAATGGACATAGTGCCGGGCACCAAGGTCCACCCTGAGGATGGCGAGGCCCAGAGTGGTCTGCACAGCCTCACTCTGCACTCACAGATCTAGAAGCCCTGCAGCCCTGCGTGCAGTGTGCAGACAGGCTCCAGGCCAGACCACACTGCCAGGCTCTAGGGGCTGGGCCCCAGGTGCCAATTCTCTTCTTGAACCTGAGGAGAGGGAACTCTGGAACAAGAAAGTCAAGGGAATAACCCCTTGTCACTCCAGGATCACCATGGATTGTTCCAAAGGGTATCAGAGCATTTTTATCTTTATTTTTAAAATATTTGTTTATCTATTTGTCTGTGTTGGGTCTTAGTTACGGCACGTGGGCTCTCTAGCTGTGGCTCGCGGGCTTGGTAATTGTGGTGCTCAGGCTAGGTGCCCTGTGACATGTGGAATCTGTTTTCCAATCAGGGATCAAACCCATGTCCCTGCATTGGAAGATGAATTCTTAACCACTGGGCCACCAGGGAAGTCCCAGAACATTTTTAAATGGAGCAAAATGAAGTCACACACCTTGGGCACACAAGTGTGTTCTGTGTATCCCTAGAAAGGCTGGGGCTTCTGCCCACTCTCTGGGTGTCTCAGGTCATCCTCCTGGTGGGGCCACGTGTGCTTCCTGAGTTCATCAGTGTTTGCAGCTCAGTGAGCCGCCAGCTGCTTGGACGAGACTGAATGCTACCGATACGAACTTGTATACGTTATTGTTGTTGTTTTACTGTTAGCCAGAGGACGGCACCACTGGGAACAGCTGTGTCCCTGTAGCCCCAGGGAGGCAGGGCCCTTACTTCCTGTGTCCCGGGTGCCCACACCTGGCATGACTCTCTGTTGTTGCTAAGTTGTGTCTGACTCTTTATGACCCCATGGACTGTAGCCCACCAGGCTACATGGGATTCTCCAGGCAAGAATGCTGGAGTGGGTGGCCATTTCCTTCCCCAGGGAATCTTTCTGACCCAGGGATCGAACCTAAATCTCCCGCATTGCAGGCAGATTCTTTACTGCTGAGCCACTGGGGCAGCCCCCTGGCTCTCTAAACGCATGTAAAATGATTCTGCTCCATGGAGATCCCAGAAGTCAGACATCTTTTAATAATTGTCTCATACTTAATATTCCCCAGGGCCTAGTGACGCATCACGAGCCAAGGATTACTTGAATGGCGATTAGGGAATGGCTTTGTGTTGGGGCAGGAATCTGTGGTCCTCAATGAAGGGTGTGGCATTCGCTCTGGGGGAGGGGGTGAGGGAGGGTCTCCGGCCCTGTCTAAGGTGCTGAAGTCGGGGTCCCTCCAAAGCCAGGTGTCCCCAGACACCTCGGCGTGGCGTCTGTGAGAAGAGCCGGTGTGTGTGCTGTGCGGGGAGCTCATCTGCTCAGACGTTGGCTCCAGTTCCTGGGCGGCATTGGCGCCCCTCCAGGTGCAGGGCATCTGCAGGCTCGCTATTTGCGGGGGAAGGGGGATGGAGGGGTGCCTGAGACTTTCAGTCTTCACTTCCACTCTAGCATCATCTGCATAGTAACCATGCCTGTGGGTGACAGCCCTGTTTTCTTGCTCATCGTCACCTCTGCGACCTCCTAACCACCCCCCGCCCCCGCCCACCAGGGTAAAGAGGCAGCTAGGGGAGGGTGTGGATGACTGGCTTGCATGCACGTGGCTAGAGTCGGGTCAGGCTGTGAACTTGGTCTGTCAGACTTGAGGCAGACATTTCATGATGCTGGACTCCAGGCTCTGTCTGGCCTGGAGCACCTGAAAGCACCTGGGCCAGCCCCTTGGGATGGAGAAGAGACACCAGCACCCTCTCAGAGGGATAGTCTTGTGCTGAGTCCTAGGGGTCCTCAAGGTCCTGGACTCTGCCCACTTCCACACCTCTTCTAGCGGGCCGGGAGGCAGGGCTGTGTTGACGGAGACTGGAGGGACCTGGGGGTCCCTGCCCAGGGCTCCTCTGCTTGTTCTACCTGAGGCTCTTTTCTGTCTCCCTAACATTCAGATTAGCGTATCTCGGTGAACAAGTTTGAAGGCAATGGCACCCCACTCCAGTACTCTTGCCTAGAAAATCCCATGGATGGAGGAGCCTGGTGGGCTGCAGTCCGTGGGGTTGCTAAAAGTCAGACACGACTGAGCAACTTCACTTTCATGCATTGGAGAAGGAAATGGCAACCCACTCCAGTGTTCTTGCCTGGAGAATCCCAGGGACGGGGGAGCCTGGTGGGCTGCCGTCTATGGGGTCGCAGAGTCGGACACGACTGAGCGACTCAGCAGCAGCAGCAGCAGCAGCAGCAGGCTATTCCTCACAGTCCTGCAGGCCAGTGTCCAAAGAGACGGTCTGTTTTTGTTGGGAAGTCACGGTCGGCTTGATGTGGGTTTTCCTTCCCCTTGCATGATGTGTCTGAGTTGTGGGGTCCTGTACTCCTGGACAGAAGGTTCTAGACGTGGTAGGCTTAGCACATTTTACTGGGATCAAGAGCTCCAAGCTAGGCAGGTCCTGGCATAGTCATCTCCAGAGGAGGACGGGGAGGGGAGGGCAGTGCAAGGGGATACAGGCTGAGAGTCAGGACACAGACCGGTCAGTGGATACGAATGTCTGCCCAGGCCTTGCCCTGCTGAGGCTTCCAGGGGGAGAAGTGTGAAAATCAGGAGAGGCCGGAGACTGATGGTGTCTGGGCAGGATGGTGGCAAGGGGGCTGGCCAGGACACTGCCCCAGGCCAGCACGTCTGCTGCCTGTGTCCCTGCCAAGGAGGACCTGGGTCGGGGAGGACCCTGCGCTGGTTGTGCCCTGGAGGGTCCTGGGTTTCCATGCTCCACCCTGGGCGCCCCCCGCACCCGCCCCACAACTGGTCCCAGCTGGAAGCCTGCACCCACGCTCACAGCTGACCCTGCCAGATCCCTAGGGGACTACCGGACCGTGGGGGCGGGTCTGCACAGGGCTCTATGTGTTCCCTGAGCTGGAGGAGGCGGTGGGGGGGGGGGTGCACGACAGACAAGATCTTCCCACTGGAGAGGGTGCTGATGGGGAGGAATCTGCTTCAGCAGATCAGGAAGAAGAATGTCAGTGAGTGAGCAGGGCAGGCGCCGTGGGCGTCCTCACCTGGGTGTCAGCCAGGTGGCTTAGGAATCCTGAGCCATTGGCAGCTGTGATGCAATTCACTGACAATCAGTCATAGGGAGAGGACCCAGCCATAGGATCATTTCTGTCCATGGGCTGTGATCTCCTGAAAGTCATGCTGAGTGGCTGGAGCCAAGTTAGGAAAAATATTTCCGTTACTAACAATATAGTTGTTAAGTGTGCTCCATGGGGATTCTGAAATATTTACTTTTGTAATCACAAGAATTTCATTATTTTCATTTTTTTTTCCTGATGATCCTATTAGCATCCAACTATTGTAAAAGTCAGCACTTGATAGTGTTTTATAGACAAATGGCAAGAAAATTGCTTATAAGGAAGCAGTCAGTGCATCCGGTTTCCATGAACAATTGTAGCTGCATTCTTCAGCATTTGGAACTTGATGTTTGAATGAAAAGATGCCCACACGGGGGTGGTCCTGTCCATTACACTCTCTTGCAAAATGAAACCCTGGCTTTATTTAGCCACATAATTCTGTTTTTCTTCTTTTTTTTTTTTGCCATGCGGGACCTTAGTTTCCTGACCAGGGATCAAACCTGTGCCCCTTGCATTGGAAGCACAGTTTTAACCACTGTATTGTCAGGTCCCCAACCCTGTGTTGTATGTTGGACCTTATTCTAGAAGGGAAAGAATAGTGTTTACTGGTGTTTTTCTTCTAAAATCTATTGTGCAGGCTTCCCAGGTGTCTGACGGTAAAGAATCTGCCTGCAGTGTGGGAGACCCAGGTTCGATCCCTGGGTCGGGAAGATCCCCTGGAGGAGGGCATGGCGACCCACTCCAGTACTCTTGCCTGGAGAATCCCATGGACGGAGGAGCCTGCCAGGCTGTAGTCCATGGGGTCACAAGGAGTCAGACACCACTCGATGACTAATGGATCATCTATACATACAGCACCATAGATGATCTGTCGATTAGATTCTTCATTCTCTTGAAATGAATTTAAAACATGGATTGTTTATTTACCATTTAATACATTTTGGGGTGTTCATCTGTATTATCATTTTATAATCTCATCTGTCATATGAATTAAGAAATAAAATGATAAAACTTGAATAGTTTTTGGAACATGTATTTTTTAAAAATCAGAATATCCTCACCTCTATTGAATTAAACATCATGTATAGGAAAGTGAAAATAAGTACTGATCCTATTAGTGATCTTTGAGAGAACAACAGAATCTAGAATACAACAGTCAGGAAAGGAAAACAGCAGCTAATATTGAAGACTGTCTGTCTGTAAAAGAAAAATGATAATGGATGGAGTGGTTGCTGTGTCCTTGATTTGAGGTGAAATGATATCATTTTCTTATACTGTTTCATTCTTTTAAGAATAAAAGTTGAGAGAACTTTGAGGCTAAGAAAGTGTAGAGAAGAGAATGTCACTAGAGAAAATAGGAGAGCAGAGCTAGAGTGAAGATAATAGGTGCTAGGCTGGGGTTAGTCAGCCTTGAGCTGTTCCCTCACTTTGTGAGTCCTTCTGCTGGTGTTATTATGCTTGTTTTAGTGAAACAACCAGTTTCAATTTTTGGTTCGTATCTATAGTCCCCAATAGGCTCTGCTAGGTATGGTCGGGGGTTTAATGCCTGTGGTCATTGATTCCGCCAGATCCATACCTTGTAGAATGCTTGGCTTGTAGTATGTCCTCAATAAAAGTCTGTTAAATGGGTTTGAACATATTTTCCTGAGTTTGGTAAGAAAGAGAGAAGAGTAAAGATTATGGTGGATTTAAGAGAAACAGGAGAAAACTGAGTATAAAGTTTTTCCTTTGCTTTTCTCAATGTATTTGGAGATGAAGTAATCTCTTGGGGGCACAGAGGGGTGTTTTGGAAACTTGAAGAAACTGGGGAGAGTTCAGAACAGCTGCTTATGGAAAATGCAATAGAAATGAATAAAAAACTTGCCAAACCAAATTATTATACAGCTGAGGCTGTGTAGTATAAATTTGTAGTCAGATTTCTTGGGATAGTTATATGCCTTTTTTCCAGTTCTTTACAGATTGGGAGTGGGTTTTAGAGTGTGCGATGAGAGGGTGAAATGGTTATCCTTGGGATGGGATGGCTCAGGAAGAATTAAAGCCAACAGGAAGACATAATATTCTAGAAAACGTTCAGAGTTGAGGGCTTGCAAGAATTGCACTGGTAGGAGGTTGTAGCCACAGGAAGAAATGAAAAGTTAGATGTCTTAGAAGTGGTAGAGTCTGGTTGTGATGAGGTCCAGTTTACGGCTGGTTTTGTGGGTTACTAAAGTAATGTTTCACAGTTTAATAATTCTTATCAACTTTAGGACTGTTTTGCAAACTTAAATTTGATTCTTTAAACAAGCAAAAAGAAACTTGTTAAGGAGTTAAAGCCAAGGATGATGGAACCAGTTAGTGTCAATATGACTCTAGTTTACTGAATTCTGTGTGATTTTTAAAAGCCGAATAGCCAAGTTCATATTCCTTTAGTCACTGACTTTCATGTATGGGAGAATAAATTACATAACAGCTGATCAGTGCTTTTTGCTAGCCAGTTTTAAAATGTTACATGTGCGAACACCTCATAACTTATGCATGTTTTCCAGTGAGAATTGCATCATAGGTGGAAAGAAAATAAATGCATCCATGGTTCTTAGATGTTACATAATCTAGGAACTTTATAACTTCCTAGTAATACAATTTGAAATCATTATGTAATCTCATGGCTCCTTACAAGGGAGAAAAAAGTTATATTTTTTATAGAAAATCAACAGGATGATTGGTTGAAGAACATTTGTGTGTAAGTGTAATTTTGCAAATAAACAAATAATAAGTACTAGTTAGAACTGATCTGACCATCTCTTTGGCTGCTCCTTGTGGACCACCAGAGTGATAAGGTAGGTCACCTTTCAGTTAACAGAACATCAAAAACCTGTGCCAACCCAGAGCTATATACAGGATTCCTTGGAGTCACAGGGAATGTTCTCCACCCTCTGAGCCATTCCGTTTGGGGCCTTGGACTGAATGGCCTTTTATACTCAACCCTCTACCTTTCTAGCATCTCCTGAATTGCTGTAGTAGTAGAGTCTGCTGGTGATTTGCAGGATGTGAAGGCTGTGGCTTAAAGACTGGCTGTCTCTGGAGCTTGTCTGCCCAAAACCCTGGCTGCTCTGTCCTGACGAGGCAGACAGTACACCTTTAGGTTTGATTCTTGTACCTC
>SJYX01021444.1:0-67544 GCA_006410675.1 Oreotragus oreotragus | reverse complement strand
AACAAGTTTACCGCAGGGAAAATCAGACCTGTAGACTGCCGTTACATAACAGGAACCTCTTTCCTCCTGGAACTTGACAGGGTTCAGAGTCCAGGAGGAAAAGTGTGTGTGTGGGTGTGAGACAGAATTTGTGAAGGAGTTGACTAAGAAATGTAAGCAGTCAATTAAAAAGTAAGCAGAAATGTTGGCCTTGCAGAACTTTATAACTTTATCTCACTAATGTTAATGTTTCCCTTTAAAAGATGATAGAATTTATTGTTGCTTTTCTCATTACAAAGTCAAAATGAGTTTTATTGAGAGAAAATGAAATTTTGCATGGGACAGTAGCAGTGTATACCTGGTTAGAATGCTGATTCTGGTCGTATTTTATGTATTATTTTCTCCTTGAGAAACCTTAAGTGTCCAATGCCAGATAGTTAAAAAAATGGTTTTCATACTTTACAATTACAAAAGGATTCATAGCAAAGTTCTCTTAAATAGTAGGTCTCTTTAGTATTGAAAATATGGTGGTGAGTGGTTTGGTTGCTAAGTTGTGTCTGACTCAACCAGTCAGCCAGGCTCCTCTGTCCATGGCATATCCCAGGCAGGAATGCTAGAGTGGGTTGCCATTTCCTTCACCCAGGGGATCTTCCTGACCCAGGGATTGAACCAGTGTGTCCTGCACTGGCAGGTGGATTCTTTAATGCTGAGCCATCAGGGAAGCCCTATTGAAGGTATAATCTCTTAGAAACGGAATTTAATTATTCACTTAGCAGTACACCTGAGTAATATCTGTTAACAGCCTTTTAAGAAAGTAATAAACTGTTCATGTATAGGGAGATTAGGTAGACAATCATGATGTGACTAAAATAAGCATAACTCTGTGAACACCTGCAATTCTTCTAATTTTTGTGAATCACTGAGAATGGCACTTTGTGAAACAGTTACCAGCCCTTGAGGTAGTACCTCGTGCACAGTAGGTGTTCAAAACTGTGTGTTTGTATCTATGAGTGAACAAATAAGAGTGAATGAATGGTTGATGCCTTGATCAATGGGTTGATGTATGAATATATGAATTTACCCCCTCCTTTTGCGGCCAGTGCAATTCTAATGAACAATCAATGGTTCCTCTTCTCTTCCGTACTTCCTTACTCTGGTATACTTAGATACATGTTCAGAGAACATGCTGGATTAAAGCTAGAGTAGTAATCCCAGGCACAGAGTCCAAAGAAAGTTTGATGGCAATTGATGTTTATGGTTAAATAAGCAGGGTGACAATATACAGCCTTGACGGACTCCTTTTCCTATTTGGAACCAGTCTGTTGTTCCATGTCCAGTTCTAACTGTTGCTTCCTGACCTGCNATAAAGTCTGACACTGTTTCCACTGTTTCCCCATCTATTTCCCATGAAGTGATGGGACCGGATGCCATGATCTTCGTTTTCTGAATGTTGAGCTGTAAGCCAACTTTTTCACTCTCCTCTTTCACTTTCATCAAGAGGCTTTTTAGTTCCTCTTCACTTTCTGTCATAAGGGTGGTGTCATCTGCATATCTGAGGTTATTGATATTTCTCCTGGCAATCTTGATTCCAGCTTGTGTTTTTTCTAGTCCAGCGTTTCTCATGATGTACTCTGCATATAAGTTAAATAAGCAGGGTGACAATATACAGCCTTGACGTACTCCTTTTCCTATTTGGAACCAGTCTGTTGTTCCATGTCCAGTTCAAACTGTTGCTTCCTGACCTGCATGTAGGTTTCTCAAGAGGCAGGTCAGGTGGTCTGGTATTCCCATCTCTCTCAGAATTGTCCACAGTTTATTGTGATTCCACACAGTCAAAGGCTTTGGCATAGTCAATAAAGCAGAAATAGATGTTTTTCTGGAACTCTCTTGCTTTTTCCATGATCCAGCGGATGTTGGCAATTTGATCTCTGGTTCCTCTGCCTTTTCTAAAACCAGCTTGAACGTCAGGAAGTTCATGGTTCACAAATTGCTAAAGCCTGGCTTGGAGAATTTTGAGCATTACTTTACTAGCATGTGAAATTTATCAGAAGCAAAGAAAGGTGGGCTTGTCCGGGATTTGAACCCAGGACCTCTTGTGCCCTAAGGGAGAATCATACCCCTAGACCAACAAGCCACATGTTAATAGGAAATGCTTAAATTGTGAGGTAAATATTATGCAATTTAAGTAATGAAGAGTATATAAAAAATATTCAGTTCAAACTCATGCAACCCCCAAAACTCAACTCAAAGATAAATACCTGGGTATGGTGTAACAATTCTGACAAATTGTGCAGGTATACTGGAATTGAACAACTAAGTACATAGATAATGGATGGAAAGACCCAGTTTTCTCACTGTTGGGGTGGAAGTTTGCAGATAAACAAGAAAAGGAGGCTAGAATCATTCATGTAGTAATAGATTAGCATTAAAATCACAGACATAAACTTGTGTGTAGCTTAATGTCAATGAAAATGGTTACAAATAGTCAATGATATATGTACATACACCAAATTGTACAACACATATATTGGGTTGTCCAAAAAGCTCATGTGGGTTTTTCCATAAGATGTTAGTTATTGAAAAATTTGAATGAACTTTTTGGAAAGCCCAATATTTCCTTACTCTGTCAACTGGAAGGGCCTGGGGACAGTACTCTAGGAGCAGTGAGCATATCTAGCATCCAGATTTGGTTTTTAATACCATTCTCCAATAGAATCTGGGCTCCTTAGGGAAATGGCTAATTTCAGGATGGGGGCAGAAAATGTTTATGATGAGAAACCTGGAACATCTTTTAGTATCAAAACATAAGGAAGTGTAAAAAAAAAAAAAAGCTATAAGGATGAGGGTGCATCAAAAGGATGTGGGAGCTGGACCATAAAGAAGGCTGAGTGCCAAAGAATCGGTGCTTTCGAAATGTGGTGCTGAAGAAGACTCCTGAGAGTCCCTTGGACTGCAAAAAGATCAAAGCAGTCAATCCTAAAGGAAATGAACCCTGATTCATTCATTGGAAGGACTGATGCTGAAGATCCAATACTTTGGCCACCTATGGAAGAGTGGAGTCATTGGAAAAGACTGTGATGCTGGGAAAGACTGAAAGCAAAAGAAGAGGGCAGTAGAGGATGAGATCATTAGACAGCATGACCAACTCAATGGACATGAATTTGAGCAAAACTCCAGGAGACAGTGAAGGACAGGGACGCCTGGCATGCTGCAGTCCATGGGGTCGCAAAGAGTTGGATGTGACTTAGCAACCAAACAAGATCAAAAGGACACCAGCACCAATGGAAAGATCTCTCAGTGGCCCAACTGGAATAATTTCTGTAACAAAATAGAGTAATAGAGGATTATAGCTCAAAGTATAAAATAAATATCTAAGAGTCCATATTGATAGAAATAAAATATGGAGTAGAGAGTCTAGACAAATCTCCTGTGCTGAAGAATTCAAAATAATTTATGTAGATGCTCAGCCCTCTAGTAAGTGGAGTGTAGCTCTCCTTAAGCGTGGTCTGTGGATAGTGACTTCTTTCCAAAGAGAACAGTATGGAATGAGAGGGGGAAAGTGACTCTACAGAGGAGAACCTCAACAAGGCAGCTTCAGCCGGATGATCAAGGTCAAAGTCAACAGTGATGAGTCATGGGGTTAATAGGTGCCCTTGATATGATGCGATGAGAAGAGCCCTTCACTTCTATGATCTTCCTCCCAAAACATACAACTCCAGTCTGATTATAAGAAAAAGCATCAGACAAATCTCAAGTGAGGAAAATTCTACAAAATACTGGATTAGTTAGTATACCTCAAAACTCCCAAGGTCATCAAAAACAGGAAAAGTCTGAGAAACTGTCACAGCCAAGAGGCCTCTAAGGAGACAATACAATTAAATGTAATGTAGTATTTTGGATGAGCTCCTGCAACAGGAAAGGATGTCAGGTGAAAACTGAGGAACTACCCATATATGGACTCTGGTTAATAATGCATGCATGCTAAGTTTCTTCAGTCATGTCTGACTCTTTGCGACCCTCCTCTGTCCATGGGATTCTCCAGGCAAGAATACTGGAGTGGGTTGCCATGTGCTTCTCCAGGGGACCTTCCTGATCCAGGGATCGAACACGTGTCTCTTACATCTATCTGTATTGGCAAGTGGGTTCTTGACCACTAGTGCCCCTGGGAAGCCCCCTGGCTAATAGTAATGTATCAGTATTAGTTCATTAACTGTAACTAATGCACCATACTAAAGAACAGAGAAATAATATTAAATAATAGAGAAAATGGGCTGTGGTACATGTAAAGATTACATTATCTTTGCAGTTTTTTTTTTTTTTGTAAATCTAAATCTATTCTGAAACAAACCAAAAATATATTTTTTAATGGGTGAATGGAAGGAACAATAAAGAACAGGAAACAAGGATAGAAAATTTTAAAATATTGTATAATGAAGGAAACTTTGTGGAAAATAATAAATTTGATTAGTTTAATAGTATAGACTAGAATCAATTATTCTTTTGTTTTCATTTGCAAAAATAGATGCAAATAGAAGGCAAAAAGTTTGGACACTGTAACTAAGTCAGCATGTGCCCAATAGCGTTGATTTCAGTTCATAGCTTATAATCACAATAATCAGACCAGAGCTGATGAGCCAAGCTATTGGAACTATTTTTCCAATAGAGTAATTACTTTAATTCGGACCAGGGAACTATTTGGGGGAGGGAGGGTGTGTGGTTAGGATAGTACATAGACCCACTGAAGTTATTAATTAGTTTACACAGCTACGGCCAAAAAAGCATAGGAATAATGGGCTTTTATGAGGGAAATAAACCAATAAAAAGAGGATATGAGTAGTTTTTCACAGTTGTGCTGATCTGATTACTGAAGAGTGTATTTTGAATTCGCTTTCGTATTGAATCATTGCAAAGCAATGCTTTTGTCATCTGATTGTTAATTGCTTTTCATGATGCAGATAAATGATAATCAACTTTTTGCATTTGCAAATATCTCCCAGCAATGTGATGATGAAGTGATAGTTTGCATTGTTTCTTTTTATTAATTTTGAAGGTATTTTTACATGCTTAATGACTTATTTTTTGTCATTTGGAGTAAAAGGGTTTTTTTCCTTTTTTCATAGTTACATCTATTAATTATCAAATTTTAAAATATATTGAAAAAAAAAGTTAACCATAATCCCATCATGTTAACTTTTTAAATATATTTCCCATTAGGCTTATTTATATTTGAACTACAATTGTGACTACGTGTATATTCAATTCATGTCTGATTTAACAGTTGAGTGTAAGGATTTTCTCATGCTGTTTAAAATTTTTAATAGCCACTATTTTGAGTGTTATAAAATATTAAATCACTCGTTACATGATTTATTAACTTATTAACCTACTGGATGTTTATAGGTTTTCCCCAGTGATATTTTATTCACCCATACATGTTCCAATACCAAAAGAGGCCAGATCCACTGATTTTTTCCGTCTCTGTGTGTGCTGTGACCGTAGTAGTCTTACATCTGAAATTCACGAAAGATAACTGGGGTCTGAACAGTCAAGCATGCAAGTAAAATACAGAGGTGTTTTTTAAACTACTACCTTCATTTCAAATACCATTCATTTAGCCTCCCAAAGATGAAGCATATATCTGGTTAGCTATGTAATAAAATAGCACACATACTGCATTCTGGACATCACAAGACAGTTGCCCATAAAACTAGAGCTCAGGCAGACACCAATACAACATGGCAAAGCAACTTTCCCCCAGTTAAAAATAAATTTTCAAAAATGCCTAATTTAAGAAAAATATATATTGAAAAAATAAAGTATAAACCTAAATCTTAGAATGTAATACCTTAAAATGTAGAATATAATGTATCAAATTGGGGTTAAAATGAAGACATTTTAATGTTTCAGAGAAATTTTAATTTTGATTGACATGATAGAGAAGAATGAAACTTAGACACATTAAAAAAAAAAAAAAAACCTAGACTTCGGACTTCAGCTTCCTTTACCCTCAGAGTCTCGTCCTCTCTGAGACAGTTGTCTGAGCAGCCTCTGTGCTCACACTGAATTTCTAAAACTGAATCTATGACTGACTGGTGGGGCGAGAGCATGTATGCCAACAGATTCCAAGTCGGGATTGTCAGTTTCCTATGAAGTCAAAGGATAGTAGTTACTGCTGGCAAAAATCTCTTATTACTGAAAATTCTCCTTTGATTGGAAGACAATGGCTTTTTCCTTAATTTCTGTCCTTCATATCCACTCTGCTGCCATCCTGTAAGATGGGGGTGTTTTCATGAATTCCTACTAGATCTCTATGCCACTTAGTGCACCCTTGTTAACCCTTGATGTCACAGAAAGTGTTATAATGGCACGCTGGAATTGGGGAGAATAGTCATTTCTCAGGCCACCAATGTGTATCTAATGCATTGAATTTAGAAAGTCTCTTGCTGGTATGAAATGCAGGGTAAATTTAGAAAGTCTCTTGCTGGTATGAAATACAGGGTAATAGACCTCAAATCAAACTCATTAGTCAAATAATACTTTGGAAATATAGTTTTATCAGTCTTGTCATCACCAACCAATTCATATTTAAACAGAACTTGGGATTCTCTGGGCTTCCCTGGTGGCTCAGATGGTAAAGAATCTGCCTGCACTGCAGGAGACCTGGGTTCAGTCCCTAGGTTGGGAAGATCCCCTGGAAGAGGGACTGGCAACCCAATCCCGTATTTTTCCTGGAGAATCCCCATGGACAGAGGAGCCTGGCAGTCCATGGGGTCGCAAGGACTCAGACATGACTGAGCAACTAAGCAGATTCTTTGGGGGCGGCCATCATATGCTTCTGGAAGTGTCTCTTGTTCCTCACCTGGCTAAGTGCAAATCCATTCTTTTGCTTGATTGTTGATTGGTTTTTACATTATCTCTGTTAGTGATGAAATTGAGAACATTTAAAATGTCAAATATTGCAGCATGAAGATGCCTTTGATCTAAAATTGGTGAACTTTCTTTTGAATTGAAAGCAATTCAGTTCATAAATGGATGCCTCATTCATAGATATCTAATTCATTCATTCACAACATATATCCTGAAAACTGACAGTGTGCCAGTCACTGTTCAAAATGCTATGAACAAAGCAGGTAGGAATCCCTGCAGGCATGGAGTGTATCTTTTCACAGCCCAGAATCAATGAACCCCACTGCCTTCTGAGGTGAGGTTGGTAATACTGAGAAGATCACTACTGCTGAAGAAGGAATCTTGACTAAACACTAGAAATTCTTTACATCCCCGCTCTAGGTTCACCTCCACTTCCACAGAATGTGCAGTTACTGAGACGACAGAGGCATCAAGAGCTTCTGAAATGAGACAGGGAACCCAGGGAACAAATTCTGCTGAGGCAGGGCCAATGAACAAACTCTACATTGTGTGTGTGTTGGGAGCAGGGGAGTGTGTGGGCCAGAGGGAGCAAGGAAATTATTTTTCAAAAACAAAGCAAAAATACCTGCAAGACTGAATAAGATATACTCTACAAAAAACAGTAATGTGTAAGAAGGAGAAAAACAAGGCTTAAATTTCACAGAGATTTGGATGCAAACCAGAGATTTAAATCAGAACAAGAGCAAACTAGTGCTAGACTGGAAACAAGTCAGAATGATAGGTTTTCTGGCTGTTTTAGAACTATGAAGTTGTTCAGGATTTGGGGATCTTGTTTTTATTTTGGAGGGTGGATGAGTACAAAGAGTCACCAGTACTTCAGAAATTTAAAAAGGGTCACTGGAAGTGAGGAAAACTTACGGAAAGTTAAGGACCCAGTACTGTCAGCTTGGATCTTTTAATCCAACAAAAGCAATTACTAAACTTACCAGGTTCATCCTCTGCTTCATATTGTATTTCAAGGATGAGAAAGAGACTAGAGCCACAGCTTTGAAAGTATTCTGTATCTTCTCTGGATGGGAATAGGAAAGCTGTTAGAGAGTCTGCCAAATGTCTGGGAACTCAAAGGGGAGCTTAGAAGAAAAGAAAATAGATTGAATGTGTCCAAAGAAGACAGACAAATAAAAGGAAAAAAAAAAAGAACTAGGGTTGAAGACAGACGTAGAACATATTAACTTGTACTCCTTGAGAAGTTAGTTTCTCATCCCATCCTTGAAGATATTACATGCACAATTTAGCATGGTTGTGTTGAAAGAAGACAAAAGGACAGGTTAAAAAGGGGCTTGGGGGAAATTAGGAAAATGTGGAGCTTCATCTGTCTTCCTGTCATTAAAATACTAGAGTTTATTTGGAATGACTAGGAAGCCCTGGTAGCTCAGTGGTAAATAATCCACCCGCCAATGCGGGAGACCCTGGTTCGATCCCTGGTCTGGGAAGATCCCCTGGAGAAGGAAATGACAACCCACTCCAGTATTCTTGCTTGGTAAACCCATAGACAGGGGAGCCTGTCAGGCTACAGTGCATGGAGTCACAAAGAGCTGGTCATGGCTTAGAGACTGAACAACAGTAATTGGAATGAAGCAAGACGAGTTGCGAACTTGGTTAGATGAAAGGAAATGGATTAAAGTGTGGTTTTCTATTTGGTTTTAAGGTTGTCTGTGGAATTTTTGCCAAACTACCTGCATGAGTTCCAAATATAATGCTCTTCTAGCAAATTTCTGGAAGACGGTATGGACTGTGCTTACTGAATATGTCTTGGTGTTCTCTGCCCTTTATATCTTAACACTGCAATAACTGTTTTTGTTATATACTAAGAGATTTTTGCTCTTTTAGATGAGGATAATTCCAATCATTTTCCCTTGAAATTTGAAGTAAAAACATTATAAGGCGTGAATAAATAATTCCTTCTGAGTTATATCAACCGATAATCTAAACATGCATCCTGAATGTGTGAAAGAGTGTTTTGGAACGATCCGTGCCTGTAAAACATTGATATGTGAACAAAAATATCTCTGTTTTCGCCCATCAGGAGAGATATTTTTAATGGTGCTCTCAAGCTGAGAAAAATAGGAATGGTTTCCTGGTTCATCAGCATCACATGGATCCAAATATTAGCTGGATATGAAGAGTGAGGTCACTAGATCTGAAACAAGAGGCTTTTTTTTTTTTTTTTCTGGATCCTTAAGGTCCCACTGTGACCTAAATTACACACAGAAATACACACATACCATTTCCAATGACATCAGCTGAAACTTCCTGTGAGCAGCTGGGAAAGGGACTTGGCCCGGAATTCCAAGAAACCCAACCTGAGGTTTTAAACCATAGGCATTCCCAGTACTTTGCAACTGATTCAATTTCCACTGAAATTATCGTCATCCCTGGTTCCAACAGCAAACTAAAGGGAGAATTGAATTAGAAAGGAGAAACATTTTGTGGAAAAAAAAAAACAAAAAAACAACCCACATTACTTTGTAAGAACATTTCAGGAGGACCCCAAGGAGACAGAACCCCAAGGTGTTATTCCCAAGATCTGTTGGATTACCTGGAAACATATGTTTCGTGTAACTAAGGTGGTGACCACAAGTGAGCAGGAATGGAGAAATGGAGTGAAGGAACCAACGCCTCCTCTTTCCTTCAGTCTTATTTCCACCCCCTTCCCCCGAAACCCAAGCTTGATTTGCTATTTGGCTCGAGCAGCAGAAGAGCACAGAGGAAGTCACAGTGCATTTCCATTTCTTGTCCAGTTTCCAGTCCCATGTCAGCAGAGCTAAACCTTGGATGGCCTAGTAGCATCCCCACGGAGGGCTGTTTGGCAGAGAAGGGGAAGGAGCTGGCGTTGGAGGACAGCCGTCTGCAGCACTCAGCCCGCAAGCTGTCTCTCCCCTCTGACCCCTGCCAGCACTACAACGGGGAGAGCACGATAAAGAATACTCTCTTTCTCATCAAAAAGACCAGAGTTTTGTGTGCAGCAGGCAGTAGACACTGCCTCCTTGGCCAGTGTCCAAGCTGGCTACAGAAATTCACCTGCAACAAAACAAATCAGAGCTGCCCTATGACTTGAGCCGTAGGAAGCCCAAGTCCACCTGCACAGCAGCTTCTCCAGGACTGACAAATGTCACAATTAGTAGATTATGGGGCCAACTATGTGGAAATGTGTATATATACATATATTTTATAATATAACATGGTTTAGAGTCACCATCACTGACACTTCAGAATGCTTGTTTCTACCAGACTTTGGATTGCATGACAATGTGAAGTCATTCAATGGCCCACATTTATCTACTTTTGGAAAACAGGGTTCTGAATCCCAGGCTGTTGAAGAGAATTGCCTGTGGTAAAGCCAGCTATTTCCAAAAGTAGCCAAGCCAGGAATTCAGATCTCTTGCTGGCTATTCCAGGCTTCATGATTCACCTTCTATAGACCCGGTACTTGTCCTAGATTCCACACAAGTTGACATGCCGTCCAAAATAGTTTGGAGCAGATTATCCTCAGGACTTTTATGTCCTCAGGTAGGAATTTACTGAGTACCATCTACTGACAGGAGATGAATATGAGGGGCGTAGGTTCCTCAAGATTTCTAGAGAAATCTGTGGATCTACCAAGGCTTGCCACTGTGTTCAAACAGCCTTGTCTGAAGGCTCTATTTCTTACTGAGGTAGCCTAGACATTTTTTTCTGGAGGAAACACCAAAAAAAGTCTACCATTCTAGAGAATTCTGAAGAATTTCTAGGCTTGCAAAGAATATCCACAGTGTTGTGGGAACTCTGATTTCCAACTGAACTCCTACAGAACTTCTTGGAATAGCACATGGCAGAGAGCAAAGTGTAGGCACAGTCTCTCTCTCTCTCTCTCTCTTTTTTTTTTTTAAGAGCTAAGTAATATAAGAAAAATTTAAAAGAAGCTATGAAGAATTTTGAAAATGAAATCTGGAATCTCGGTGCCATGGAAATGTTTAGAGTAAAAGATACCTAGAATGTAGTTCAAATGGGACCTGGGTAAGAAATGAATAAGGCTAAATAATAAAGTAGGATGAATGAGATAGCATCACTCAGTGATTAAGACTGCAGATTCTGAAGTCAGACTGACCTGACTTGGATCCATATTTGGTCATTCATTAGATATGTAGCCTTCGGAATATTACTTAAAACCCTTTCACTTAAGATTTTCATTTGTTAAAGTCGGAGATTAACAAACCAGTCTCATAGCTTTTCATCAGGCTTTTCAAGGACATGAAGTGTGTACAAGCTAAATATGAAGCCTAGTACAAATTAAGTGCACAATAAATGTCAGTTAAAGTTATCTTAAAATAAATCAAAAGTCTGAAGGAAAGTGAAGAGAAGGTGCAATTTATTTGGTGGGCAGTAGCAGGAAGCAATTTAGATATAAACAATATTATGGAAAAATGCCCAAAGATATAGAGCCCATATCTGAAAAAACAAATTAACACACAGGGCTAGAGAGTGGGAGACGTGACTGCCTATTGGGATTGCCATAGAACATCAAGGAAAGGCCATTTCTGCATGAAAGTGTGAATTATATTTGCAGAGGAGACAATTCTTAGGCTGAGGGCTATGGGAAATTAACATCTTCCCTTAGGCTATGATTTTTAGCTAGAGTCAACTGTAAATTACTTCATTTAATATATTCAGTTCAGTTCAGTTCAGTTCAGTTCAGTCGCTCAGTCGTGTCCGACTCTTTGCGACCCCATGAACTGCAGCACGCCAGGCCTCCCTGTCCATCACCATCTCCCGGAGTTCACTCAGACTCGCGTCCATCGAGTCCGTGATGCCATCCAGCCATCTCGTCCTCGGTCGTCCCTGTGGCTCTTTTCCTTCTTTGCACTTTGAGATACACAGATTTCGATCATTTGACTACTTGGTAACATTCCACCAAACATACTTAATGGAGAAGAGGTGAAAAAGTAACTAACCTTGATTCTCCAGGTGCGTACAATGGCTGCCGAGGAGAAAATGGCCACAGCAACCTAGATCAGTTTGAGCCTAGATTCTTGGGATTTCCTTAGAGACTATGCCTGTCACTTGGTTCTGTCCCAAGTGCATGTGCCCAATTTCATGAAGACTTTGGGGGTTTATACAATCGTCTCCCCTTTTCCATGGTTTTCCTTTCCTCGGTTTCACTTACCCGTGCTCAACCACGGTCCAAAAATGTTAGATGAAAAAATCCCAGAAATGAACAGTTCACATCTTCTCTTTTTATTTATTTATTTGGCAGTGTTGGGTCTTAGTTGCAGCACACAGGATCTTTGTTGCGTCATTTAGGATCTTTCCCTGCGGTGCACGGACTTTCTAGCTGTGGCGTGACCAGCTCAGTAGTTGCAGCGCACAGGCTTGGTTGCTTTTCATCACGTGGGGTCTCAGTTCCCCGACCAAGGATTGAACCCTGGTCGTCCCCCTGCATTGTAAGGCGAATTCTTAACCACTGGACCATCAGGGAAATTCCAAATGATACCTTTTAAATTGCTTGCCATTCTGAGCAGTGTCATGAAATCTGCTGATGTCCAGATCCATCCACCCAGGATGTGAATCAGCCCATTATCCAACTCACCCCGCCTCTTAGCCTTCTGGGTTATCAGATTGACTATGGACTGTGGCTATCACAGCTGGTGTTCGAGTAACCCCTGTTTTATTTCATAATGGCCCCAAAGCATAAGAGGAAGTGATATGCCAAAGATATGCCAAAGAGAAGCCAAAAAATGCTTCTTTTAAGTGAGAAGGTGAGGCTCCTGATTTAATAAGAAAAACTCATATGCTGAGGTTGCTGAGATCTACAATAAGAAAGAATCTTTAATCTGTGAAATTATGAAGAAGGAAATAGAAATTTGTGTTTTCTGTTTCAAACTGCAAAAGTTATGGTTACAGTACATGGTAAGTGCTTGACTAAGATGGAAATGGCATAAAGTTTGTACAGCAAGATATTTCAAGAGAGATCACATTCACGTTACTTTTATTGCAATATATTGTTATAATTGTTCTATTTTCTTATTGATTATTGTTAAACTCTTACTGTGTTTAATTTATACTTTAACTTAATCTTCAGTATGTATGTATAGGAAAAACACATAACATATACAGTAAGTCCACTACATATGAACAAGTTCTGTTCCGAGAGTGCTGTTGTAAGTCCAATTTGTCAGTCGAACAAAGATAACCTAGGTGCCCAACAAACAAAATCGGCTATAGAGTACTGTACTGTAATAGGTTTATAATACTTTTTATTCAAATAATATGTAAAAAGCAAAAAAATAAAGGAAACATCTTAAATCTAACCGTACAGTACCTTGAAAGGTAAAGTAATACAGTACAACGGATGGCCTATAGGGGCTGGCATTGAGTAAACAGGCAAGAAGGTTATTGGTTGGAGGAGAGACAGGAAGTGGGAGAGGGTAGAGCTGAAGGACCATCAGCTATAGGAGATGGAGGGCAAGCTGCAATTTCACTCACACCTGATGTTGATGATACAGGTACTGGTGTCTTGCTGGAACTGATGTACATTTGCTTCTTTGAAAGTTACAACTTGAAGGTTCATATGTAGGGGACTTACCACATAGGGTTTGATACTATCCGTGGTTTCAGGCATAACCCATGCATAAGGGTTGGAATGCATAACCCATGTATAAGGGGAGACAGCTATATAAGCCTTGTGCCAGGAGCTACCCCCAAACTCCCAATTCCTCCTTCCCTCTGAGCAAACACAGGTCTCTAGTCTAAGTCTATGTTTATTTTGTAGATATGTTCATCTGTGTTGCATTTTAGATTCCACATATAAGTACTTGCAGTTATTTTAAATCTTTGCCAGGCAGCTCATAGAGCTGTGTTTCTTCTGAGTCCATTTTTGGACTTTTATTTTTTTTCCGTAACGACCCAATGGCTCCCTGTTTGTATGCCTTGTAAGTTTTTGTCGTGCTTTGGGCATTTGCAAAAACAACCACTTGTCCAAGTCTTTGCTCACTGGTTTCTCCCAGGGAATGATCTTCACCATCAGCCCGGCTGGAGGTTCTTGGACTTTTCAAACTCAATCTGTTCTCTTACTCACCCTGGCATCTCCTGCGGCTTCAGTCTTGCTCATCTCTGTTTTTCAGCACCTTCTAATCTCTTAACAGTGGTCCCTTCAGCTCTTATGAGTCAGGCAAAACAGAACCTAGTTGCTTGGGAAGTCTCCAGAGAAGCCAGAATATTAGACTGATTAACTACCGTCTATTCTCAGCCAGGAGGAGGAGGCCTGGTGTGGAAGGCTTCCTCTCACTTACTTGAGGCAATTCTGTATCAGGGAGAGGGGGATGGATGGCCATGTCAGATGCCGTTGTGTCTCCTATCCCTTGTGTTGGAGTTTGTTCTGGATTTGCTATCTTCTGGATGCTGTAGCTTCTTAACTGGTCTCTGTTGTTCTCAGAGAGGCATCATGCTTCATCTGTTGTTGTTAACTTTGGGTCTTTGTTGGGGAAGGAGGGCTTGTAGCTTACTAGTTCTCCATATGGCTAAAGCCACTCGATTAATGAATTTTTGACTAAGATATGAAGGCAATGTAATGGAGAAAGCATAGTCTTTTCAACATATAGTGTAGTCACAATTAGAGCTTCCTGGTGGCTCAACTGGTAAAGAATCTGCCTGCAATGCAGGAGACCCAGGTTTGAACCCTGGATCAGGAAGTTCCCCTGAAGAAGGAAATGGCAACCCACTCCAGTATTCTTGCCTGGAGAATCCCATAGACAGAGGAGCCTGGGAGATTACAGTTCACGGGGTCACAAAGAGTTGGGCATAGCTGAGTGACTAAACCACCACTACCAAGGAAAAAAGAAAAATAAATTTTGATCTATATATAAAGGTAATTCAAAAGCAATCATAGGACTTCCCTGGCTAATTAAGAGTCAACCTCGGTTTTTCCACTGGTCATGCATGTATGGATGTGAGAGTTGGGCCATACAGAAAGCTGAGCACTGAAGAATTGATGCTTTTGAACTGTGGTGTCGGAGAAGATTCTTCAGAGTCCCTTGCACTGCAAGGAGATCCAACCAGTCCATCCTAAAGGAAATCAGTCCTGAATATTCATTGGAAGGACTGATGCTGAAGCTGAAACTCCAATGCTTTGGCCATCTCATGCGAAGAACTGATTCATTGGAAAAGACCCTGATGCTGGGAAAGATAGAAGGCAGGAGGAGAAGGGGATGACAGAGGAGGAGATGGTTGGATGGCATCACGGACACAATGGACTTGAGTTTGAGTAAACTCTGGGAGTTGGTGATGGACAGGGAGGCCTGGTGTGCTGCAGTCCATGGGGTTGCAAAGGGTCAGACACGACTGAGCGACTGAACTGAACTGTCAATGCAGGGGACACAGGTTTGATCCCTGGTCTGGGAAGATTCCACGTGTCGCGAGACAACTGAGCCTCTGTGCCGCAACTACTGAGCCCTCAGCCCAGAGCCCTCAAGCCACAACTACTGAGCCTGTGCTGTGGAGCCTGGGAGCCCCAGCTACTGAGTTTGCATGCCCGAGAGCCTGAGCTCCACAACAAGAGAAACCACTGCAATGAGAAGCCTGCACACCGCAACTAGAGAGTAGCCCCCACTCACTGTAATGAGAGAGAGCCCTTGAGCAGCATGGAGATCCAGGGCAGCCAAATAAATCAATAGCAATCAAATACCTAAATGTGAAACTTAGAAAACTATAGATGCACTTAGTTGGTGTATACAACTTCTTGATAATACCATTTATATGGAAATTTAAAGGTCTTGGAATAGTGAAAGCATCTTGAAAAAGAGAAACAATGTTTGAATATTCTCATTACCTTATTTTGTGATTTAATATAAAGGTGTTAATACTATAATCAAGATAGTTCAGTTCAGTCCCTCAGTCGTGTCCAACTCTTTGTTTCCCCATGAATCGCAGCACGCCAGGCCTCCCTGTCTATCACCAACTCCCGGAGTTCACTCAAACTCAAGTTCAGTGAGTCAGTGATGCCATCCAGCTATCTCATCCTCGGTCGTCCCCTTCTCTTCCTGCCCCCAATCCATCCCAGCATCAGAGTCTTTTCCAATGAGTCAACTCTTTGCATGAGGTGGCCAAAGTAATGGAGTTTCAGCTTCAGCATCATTCCTTCCAAAGAACACCCAGGACTGATTTCCTTCAGAATGGACTGGTTGGATCTCCTTGCAGTCCAAGGGACTCTCAAGAGTCTTCTCCAACACCACAGTTCAAAGGCATCAATTCTTTGGCCCTCAGCTTTCTTCACAGTCCAACTCTCACATCCATACATGACTACTGGAAAAACCATAGCCTTGACTAGACAGACCTTTGTTGACAAAGTAATGTCTCTGCTTTTTAATATGCTGTCTAGGTTGGTCATAACTTTCCTTCCAAGGAGTAAGCGTCTTTTAATTTCATGGCTGAAATCACCATCTGCAGTGATTTTGGAGCCCAAAAAATAAAGTCTGACACTGTTTCCACTGTTTCCCCATCTATTTCCCATGAAGTGATGGGACCGGATGCCATGATCTTCGTTTTCTGAATGTTGAGCTTTAAGCCAACTTTTTCACTCTCCTCTTTCACTTTCATCAAGAGGCCTTTTAGTTCCTCTTCACTTTCTGCCATAAGGGTGGTGTCATCTGCATATCTGAGGTTATTGATATTTCTCCTGGCAATCTTGATTCCAGCTTTGTGTTTCTTCCAGTCCAGCGTTTCTCATGATGTACTCTGCATAGAAGTTAAATAAGCAGGGAGACAATATACAGCCTTGACGTACTCCTTTTCCTATTTGGAACCAGTCTGTTGTTCCATGTCCAGTTCTAACTGTTGCTTCCTGACCTGCATGTAGGTTTCTCAAGAGGCAGGTCAGGTGGTCTGGTATTCCCATCTCTTTCAGAATTTTCCACAGTTTATTGTGATCCACACAGTCAAAGGCTTTTGCATAGTCTGGTTTAAGGACAGAGTAGACCAAAGGCACCTAATGGAAAGTCAAGTAATAGATCCACACATAGAATAAAAAAAAAATTTTTTTTAACAAAGGTGATTGTTATCTACTGTGGAAAGAAAAATCTTATCAATCTTATTGTTCCAACTGGATATCTTTGTAGCAAAAAAGTACACTTTGACCTATATTTCACCCTATACATAAATCGCAACTGAAGATGGATTATAGACCTAAATACAAAAGCTTAGAATAAAAAGCCCTTGGCTACCTGGAGATTATCTTTGCTACACTGAAGTAGATTACTCAGAATATAAACATCACTAACAATGAATGAAATATTTGAGAGACTGGACTTTGTCAAAATTAATAAACAATTTGTTCATCAAAAGAGATTGTTAAGAAAATGAAAAGGCAAGGCACAGATGGGGAGAAAATATTCAAAATAGACTAAAAAAAAATTTTTTTTAACAAAGGTGATTGTTATCTACTGTGGAAAGAAAAATCTTATCAATCTTATTGTTCCAACTGGATATCTTTGTAGCAAAAAAGTACACTTTGACCTATATTTCACCCTATACATAAATCGCAACTGAAGATGGATTATAGACCTAAATACAAAAGCTTAGAATAAAAAGCCCTTGGCTACCTGGAGATTATCTTTGCTACACTGAAGTAGATTACTCAGAATATAAACATCACTAACAATGAATGAAATATTTGAGAGACTGGACTTTGTCAAAATTAATAAACAATTTGTTCATCAAAAGAGATTGTTAAGAAAATGAAAAGGCAAGGCACAGATGGGGAGAAAATATTCAAAATAGACATGACACAAGGAACTCACATCGAGATTGTACAAATCAAAACTACAGATCAATAGCAAAAAGTAAACAACTCACTAAAAATAAGAAAAATATTAAAATAGACCCTTCAAAAAAGAGGATGTACAAATGGCCAGTGAACACATAAAAGATATCGACATCTTTGTCAATATGGAAATGCAAATTAAAAGCACAGTGATTACCCATACATACTCATTAGAATTTCTGAATTTAAATTGACTATAAATTTCAGTTGTTGAAAAGGATGCAAATCAACTGGTACTCTCCTAGTGTATGGTGAGAATATAAAATAATCCAACAAGTTGAGACAGTTATTAGCATTTGCTTTTACAGAATTAAACATACATTTATCTTAAAAGCCAGCAATTTCACTTCTACTAATTCACCTCAAAGTAATGAAAGCACATGTCCATCCAAAGACTGGCACAAAATATGTATTGCATTTTTGTTCATAATAGAAAAAACTGGGAACAATCCAAATGTCCATCAACAGGAGAATGAATAAATTGTGGAACATTCACAAATGGACTGGTGTTCAGCAATAAAAAGGAACAGATTATGGATACATGTGGCATTATAGACAAATCTCAAAAACAGCATACTGAGCAAGAGAAAGCAGGCACAGAGGAGTACGTACTATGTTATTCCATTTTTCAGCAGCATCTACAGTTACTGAAATCCAAATGGTAGTTCATTTGGGCTCTGGAGATGGGGAAGGTGGACTAGAAAGAGATTTGAAGACCTTTTGTAGTATGATGTCAATGCTGTAGATCTTAACTGGGATATTACATGGTTATATGTATTTATTAAAACATCACACTATTCACTAAAGATTTACGTATTTAAAAAATCTATAGGTGAGTTTCTGGAGGACGAATTGGCAGCCCACTTCAGTATTCTATCCTGGAGAATCCCATGGACAGAGGAGCCTGGTGAGCTACAGTCCATAGGGCTGCAGAGTCAGACACGATTGAAGAGACCTAACGTGTGTACTCATGAATATATGTAAATTTACCTTCATAAAAATTTTTTAAAGAAAAATAAAAAATACTTTTAGTTAAGCAAAAACAAGGTAATTCATTGCTATCAGATGAGCGCTCATGAAACTACCAAAGGTGGTTTTTCAGGCAGAACAGGTGTTGATGAAGGTGTAGTTGAAATTCAGGAGCTGCAGATAGCAATGTGAATTGGTACAACTTTAAGAAACTATTCTGCCTTATCTATAAAGCCAGCAGCCTGGCAATTCCAGCTCTCTTTACTGAGAACCATACATTTGTGATTTTGCAATAGGCTATGTTTCATGTGTATCTGTAATTTTCAGAGAAGGTGGGAAATTTCAGTAGCAAAGTCAAAGTATAAGAAGCAGTTAAGATCTCTATTTAGACGGTGAGACTGGTAGACATATACTGTGATGGAACCTGTGCTCCTGAACAGGGCTGGCAGTCAAGGAGGGTGAACCAAATGTAGGATGAAGGGAGGGCTGCAGACTCACCCCAGTGCCACGTGAACTGGCAGGCTGCTTTAATATCCCCAGAAGCACAACATCCAGCCCACCCCAGCATTCACACGGCCACAGCTCTGCACTCTCCCAGAAATGGATTAACACCTGCAAATCCAAGGCTATGGTGATGCCTCCAACTAGTCTTACTGCTGCTGCTAAGTTGCTTTAGTTGTGTCTGACTCTGTGCGACCCCATAGACAGCAGCCCACCAGGTTCCCTCCTCCCTGGATTCTCCAGGCAAGAACTGCTGCTGCTGCTGCTGCTGCTAAGTGGCTTCAGTCGTGTCCGACTCTGTGTGACCCCATAGGCGGCAGCCCACCAGGCTCCCCCATCCCTGGGATTCTCCAGGCAAGAATACTGGAGTGGGTTGCCATTTCCTTCTCCAATGCATGAAAGTGAAAAGTGAAAGTGAAGTCGCTCAGTCGTCTCCAACTCTTAGCGACCCCTTGGACTGTAGCCCACCAGGCTCCTCCGTCCATGGGATTTTGCAGGCAAGAGTACTGGGGTGGGGTGCCATTGCCTTCCCCGCCAGGCAAGAACACTGGAGAACATTTCCTTCTCCAGTGCATGAAAGTGAAAAACAAAAGTGAAGCCGCTCAGTCGTGTCCAACTCTTAGCGACTCCATGGACTGCAGCCTACCAGGCTCCTCCGTCCATGGGATTTTCCAGGCAAGAGGACTGGAGTGGGGCGCCGTTGCCTTCACTAGTCTTAGTATTTCACTTTGAATAAAATTATTTATTTATTTGGCTGTGCTGGGTCTTAGTTGCAACATGCAGGATCTTTAGTTGCGGCATGTGAGATCTAGTTCCCTGACCCAAAGCATGGAACCCCCCCGTCCCCCTGCTTTGGAAGGGCAGAGTCTTAGCCACTGGACACCAGGGAAGCCCCACTGTTTTACTGTAATTAAAACTCTGTCTCTTCTTTAATGGAACAACAACAAAAAAGGTTACTGATTACAAGTGGCACCTTTCTGCCTGAAATTTTTCTACCTAATTCCCTGTCTTTTATTTCCAGTCAATTAGAATTTCCTATGTTCCTTACATTTTCCTGGCACAGCAGGCTCAGTGGAGGGTTGCTATGGAAAGACGCTTAACGCAGAGAGAGCAGCAAAGTCCAAGGCCCGGAGATGAGGGAGAAAACAGCATAGTGATTGGGCCTTAAAAGTCATTCCGTCTCACTGGGCTGTCTGCAGTCTAGGGAGCTGGCGTGAGAGATGAAGCGGGAAAGGGAGGCCAGCCTCAAACTGGAGGAATTTTGCAGATATATGTTTGGATTTTCAACTTTTCTCAAGTGGTCAGGAGTTGTGTGTGTGTGTGTGTGTGTGTGTGTGTTTTTAACCACTTTACTCACAGTTGCAAAGATGAAAAACTCCAATCACTTTCTTTTTTTTTTTTTTAATCTATCTAAGATTTTTTGAAAGGTAAACGCTCTCCAGATTATCTCTGTATAAATATATTCACAGCAGGACTATAAAGCTATATTTTGGAAAACAGCATGGTGTTCTTTTTGTGCTTTAATCTGTGCTTGACATAGAATAGTAAGAAAGGATCCAGTTTCCTCCTGTTGATCCTAGTTCTCGTACCAGAAGCACTGACCCAGTTACTCCCAATGCCATTCTCCACAGACTTCGTTATCTACTTCCTCTGCAGGTTTGTATTGGAACGTTTTAAACTCTATCCAGGGATGCTTTAGTGAAATGAGGATTTCACTAAAAAGTGAAAATAATTAATTTAATTCATTTGAGTCCTCTCCTGACTAGCTCATTCATTCTTTCACTAGTTTTCTTTTTTTTTTTAGAGTTATATTAAAAAAAAGAACTTTTTATTTTTTAGCCACACTGCCCAGCTTGTGGAATCTCAGTTCCTCGACCGGGGATCAGATCTACGACCCCTGCGTTGGAAACGCAGAGCCTTAACCACTGAATCGCCAGGGGTGTCCCACATTATTCTTTAACTGAAGAATCTCTGTGCACTGACCTTTCTTTTTTCCAATCCATCTATGACCCTCTGTTTCCGTTTCTTCTGTAATTTAGATAAGACTTATGAATCATGACTTCAAACTCTCTATGTATCCTTTAGTTTTTCACCCTCCTTGCTTTTTTTGTGTGGGAAAACCCCAATGAACCACTTCATTCATCCACTGTGTGGGTGCCTGGAGGTGGGAAGCCTGCCATGATGGTCTCCTTGTAGCCTGGAGGTGGGAAGCCTGCCATGATGGTCTCCTTGTAGCCTGGAGGTGGGAAGCCTGCCATGATGGTCTCCTTGTAGCCTGGAGGTGGGAAGCCTGCCATGATGGTCTCCTTGTAGCCTGGAGGTGGGAAGCCTGCCATGATGGTCTCCTTGTAGCCTGGAGGTGGGAAGCCTGCCATGATGGTCTCCTTGTAGCCTGGAGGTGGGAAGCCTGCCATGATGGTCTCCTTGTAGCCTGGAGGTGGGAAGCCTGCCATGATGGTCTCCTTGTAGCCTGGAGGTGGGAAGCCTGCCATGATGGTCTCCTTGTAGCCTGGAGGTGGGAAGCCTGCCATGATGGTCTCCTTGTAGCCTGGAGGTGGGAAGCCTGCCATGATGGTCTCCTTGTAGCCTGGAGGTGGGAAGCCTGCCATGATGGTCTCCTTGTACGGACCTCCACCCTTCGGACCCATGATGGTCTCCTTGTAATCTAGGCAAGAAGTGAGAGGAGCCTGCACTATGGCAGAGGGACTTTATGAAACACTAGGACCAGGTTCCAGGAATATCAAAGAAGTGGAATTAGAAGACTTCATTTCTGGCTTTTGCAGCTAGACAGTGGCCAGCTGTTCGTCACTAAGATTGGTAACAGTGAAAGGGGAGACTTTGGTAAAGAGAGAATCCACTTCAGCTAACAATTGGAAGTCCTTTTGAGGTCTCCAGATGGAGCTTTTCCGGAGTTGAGGAGACAGTGGTGGGGTGCATAGGTGACTTGGCAGTCATGGCAGGTAAACAGTAACTGGGGCCACGGGGTTCAATTAACATAGGAAAGGAAAACGTGTTGAGACAGGAGAAAAGAAACCCAAGGCCAGAACAGTAGAGTCCATTAAATAAATGTGCAGAAGCCAAGGGAAAAGAAAGCATCAAAAACTTAAGTAATGAGATGAACCAAGCTCTAAGAGATTAAGAAAGGGAAAAAGAGAAAATGTCTGTTGGATTTAACAATAAAAAGTTAATTATTGACTCAGAATATGAAACTATCGACTCAGATTTTCCACTGGAAATCATTTGCAATAGCTTGAGAAGTGAGTAGAGCATGATAAAATGGAGAAAACTTAGAAATTGTCATCAAAAAGCTCAGCTGAAATGGAAAAGAGCCCAGTTAAAGGGCAATGCATGGATGAGGCAGTACTTTAAAGGTGGTGATTACTGTTGCCTTCACTAGTCTTAGTATTTCACTTTGAATAAAATTATTTATTTATTTGGCTGTGCCGGGTCTTAGTTGCAACATGCAGGATCTTTAGTTGCAGCATGTGAGATCTAGTTCCCTGACCCAAAGCATGGAACCCCCCCGGTCCCCCTGCTTTGGAAGGGCAGAGTCTTAGCCACTGGACACCAGGGAAGCCCCACTGTTTTACTGTAATTAAAACTCTGTCTCTTCTTTAATGGAACAACAACAAAAAAGGTTACTGATTACAAGTGGCACCTTTCTGCCTGAAATTTTTCTACCTAATTCCCTGTCTTTTATTTCCAGTCAATTAGAATTTCCTATGTTCCTTACATTTTCCTGGCACAGCAGGCTCAGTGGAGGGTTGCTATGGAAAGACGCTTAACGCAGAGAGAGCAGCAAAGTCCAAGGCCCTGAGATGAGGGAGAAAACAGCATAGTGATTGGGCCTTAAAAGTCATTCCGTCTCACTGGGCTGTCTGCAGTCTAGGGAGCTGGCGTGAGAGATGAAGCGGGAAAGGGAGGCCAGCCTCAAACTGGAGGAATTTTGCAGATATATGTTTGGATTTTCAACTTTTCTCAAGTGGTCAGGAGTTGTGTGTGTGTGTGTGTGTGTGTGTGTGTTTTTAACCACTTTACTCACAGTTGCAAAGATGAAAAACTCCAATCACTTTCTTTTTTTTTTTTTTAATCTATCTAAGATTTTTTGAAAGGTAAACGCTCTCCAGATTATCTCTGTATAAATATATTCACAGCAGGACTATAAAGCTATATTTTGGAAAACAGCATGGTGTTCTTTTTGTGCTTTAATCTGTGCTTGACATAGAATAGTAAGAAAGGATCCAGTTTCCTCCTGTTGATCCTAGTTCTCGTACCAGAAGCACTGACCCAGTTACTCCCAATGCCATTCTCCACAGACTTCGTTATCTACTTCCTCTGCAGGTTTGTATTGGAACGTTTTAAACTCTATCCAGGGATGCTTTAGTGAAATGAGGATTTCACTAAAAAGTGAAAATAATTAATTTAATTCATTTGAGTCCTCTCCTGACTAGCTCATTCATTCTTTCACTAGTTTTCTTTTTTTTTTTAGAGTTATATTAAAAAAAAGAACTTTTTATTTTTTAGCCACACTGCCCAGCTTGTGGAATCTCAGTTCCTCGACCGGGGATCAGATCTACGACCCCTGCGTTGGAAACGCAGAGCCTTAACCACTGAATCGCCAGGGGTGTCCCACATTATTCTTTAACTGAAGAATCTCTGTGCACTGACCTTTCTTTTTTCCAATCCACCTATGACCCTCTGTTTCCGTTTCTTCTGTAATTTAGATAAGACTTATGAATCATGACTTCAAACTCTCTATGTATCCTTTAGTTTTTCACCCTCCTTGCTTTTTTTGTGTGGGAAAACCCCAATGAACCACTTCATTCATCCACTGTGTGGGTGCCTGGAGGTGGGAAGCCTGCCATGATGGTCTCCTTGTAGCCTGGAGGTGGGAAGCCTGCCATGATGGTCTCCTTGTAGCCTGGAGGTGGGAAGCCTGCCATGATGGTCTCCTTGTAGCCTGGAGGTGGGAAGCCTGCCATGATGGTCTCCTTGTAGCCTGGAGGTGGGAAGCCTGCCATGATGGTCTCCTTGTAGCCTGGAGGTGGGAAGCCTGCCATGATGGTCTCCTTGTAGCCTGGAGGTGGGAAGCCTGCCATGATGGTCTCCTTGTAGCCTGGAGGTGGGAAGCCTGCCATGATGGTCTCCTTGTAGCCTGGAGGTGGGAAGCCTGCCATGATGGTCTCCTTGTAGCCTGGAGGTGGGAAGCCTGCCATGATGGTCTCCTTGTAGCCTGGAGGTGGGAAGCCTGCCATGATGGTCTCCTTGTAGCCTGGAGGTGGGAAGCCTGCCATGATGGTCTCCTTGTAGCCTGGAGGTGGGAAGCCTGCCATGATGGTCTCCTTGTAGCCTGGAGGTGGGAAGCCTGCCATGATGGTCTCCTTGTAGCCTGGAGGTGGGAAGCCTGCCATGATGGTCTCCTTGTAGCCTGGAGGTGGGAAGCCTGCCATGATGGTCTCCTTGTAGCCTGGAGGTGGGAAGCCTGCCATGATGGTCTCCTTGTAGCCTGGAGGTGGGAAGCCTGCCATGATGGTCTCCTTGTAGCCTGGAGGTGGGAAGCCTGCCATGATGGTCTCCTTGTAGCCTGGAGGTGGGAAGCCTGCCATGATGGTCTCCTTGTAGCCTGGAGGTGGGAAGCCTGCCATGATGGTCTCCTTGTAGCCTGGAGGTGGGAAGCCTGCCATGATGGTCTCCTTGTAGCCTGGAGGTGGGAAGCCTGCCATGATGGTCTCCTTGTAGCCTGGAGGTGGGAAGCCTGCCATGATGGTCTCCTTGTAGCCTGGAGGTGGGAAGCCTGCCATGATGGTCTCCTTGTAGCCTGGAGGTGGGAAGCCTGCCATGATGGTCTCCTTGTAGCCTGGAGGTGGGAAGCCTGCCATGATGGTCTCCTTGTAGCCTGGAGGTGGGAAGCCTGCCATGATGGTCTCCTTGTAGCCTGGAGGTGGGAAGCCTGCCATGATGGTCTCCTTGTAGCCTGGAGGTGGGAAGCCTGCCATGATGGTCTCCTTGTAGCCTGGAGGTGGGAAGCCTGCCATGATGGTCTCCTTGTAGCCTGGAGGTGGGAAGCCTGCCATGATGGTCTCCTTGTAGCCTGGAGGTGGGAAGCCTGCCATGATGGTCTCCTTGTAGCCTGGAGGTGGGAAGCCTGCCATGATGGTCTCCTTGTAGCCTGGAGGTGGGAAGCCTGCCATGATGGTCTCCTTGTAGCCTGGAGGTGGGAAGCCTGCCATGATGGTCTCCTTGTAGCCTGGAGGTGGGAAGCCTGCCATGATGGTCTCCTTGTAGCCTGGAGGTGGGAAGCCTGCCATGATGGTCTCCTTGTAGCCTGGAGGTGGGAAGCCTGCCATGATGGTCTCCTTGTAGCCTGGAGGTGGGAAGCCTGCCATGATGGTCTCCTTGTAGCCTGGAGGTGGGAAGCCTGCCATGATGGTCTCCTTGTAGCCTGGAGGTGGGAAGCCTGCCATGATGGTCTCCTTGTAGCCTGGAGGTGGGAAGCCTGCCATGATGGTCTCCTTGTAGCCTGGAGGTGGGAAGCCTGCCATGATGGTCTCCTTGTAGCCTGGAGGTGGGAAGCCTGCCATGATGGTCTCCTTGTAGCCTGGAGGTGGGAAGCCTGCCATGATGGTCTCCTTGTAGCCTGGAGGTGGGAAGCCTGCCATGATGGTCTCCTTGTAGCCTGGAGGTGGGAAGCCTGCCATGATGGTCTCCTTGTAGCCTGGAGGTGGGAAGCCTGCCATGATGGTCTCCTTGTAGCCTGGAGGTGGGAAGCCTGCCATGATGGTCTCCTTGTAGCCTGGAGGTGGGAAGCCTGCCATGATGGTCTCCTTGTAGCCTGGAGGTGGGAAGCCTGCCATGATGGTCTCCTTGTAGCCTGGAGGTGGGAAGCCTGCCATGATGGTCTCCTTGTAGCCTGGAGGTGGGAAGCCTGCCATGATGGTCTCCTTGTAGCCTGGAGGTGGGAAGCCTGCCATGATGGTCTCCTTGTAGCCTGGAGGTGGGAAGCCTGCCATGATGGTCTCCTTGTAGCCTGGAGGTGGGAAGCCTGCCATGATGGTCTCCTTGTAGCCTGGAGGTGGGAAGCCTGCCATGATGGTCTCCTTGTAGCCTGGAGGTGGGAAGCCTGCCATGATGGTCTCCTTGTAGCCTGGAGGTGGGAAGCCTGCCATGATGGTCTCCTTGTAGCCTGGAGGTGGGAAGCCTGCCATGATGGTCTCCTTGTAGCCTGGAGGTGGGAAGCCTGCCATGATGGTCTCCTTGTAGCCTGGAGGTGGGAAGCCTGCCATGATGGTCTCCTTGTAGCCTGGAGGTGGGAAGCCTGCCATGATGGTCTCCTTGTAGCCTGGAGGTGGGAAGCCTGCCATGATGGTCTCCTTGTAGCCTGGAGGTGGGAAGCCTGCCATGATGGTCTCCTTGTAGCCTGGAGGTGGGAAGCCTGCCATGATGGTCTCCTTGTAGCCTGGAGGTGGGAAGCCTGCCATGATGGTCTCCTTGTAGCCTGGAGGTGGGAAGCCTGCCATGATGGTCTCCTTGTAGCCTGGAGGTGGGAAGCCTGCCATGATGGTCTCCTTGTAGCCTGGAGGTGGGAAGCCTGCCATGATGGTCTCCTTGTAGCCTGGAGGTGGGAAGCCTGCCATGATGGTCTCCTTGTAGCCTGGAGGTGGGAAGCCTGCCATGATGGTCTCCTTGTAGCCTGGAGGTGGGAAGCCTGCCATGATGGTCTCCTTGTAGCCTGGAGGTGGGAAGCCTGCCATGATGGTCTCCTTGTAGCCTGGAGGTGGGAAGCCTGCCATGATGGTCTCCTTGTAGCCTGGAGGTGGGAAGCCTGCCATGATGGTCTCCTTGTAGCCTGGAGGTGGGAAGCCTGCCATGATGGTCTCCTTGTAGCCTGGAGGTGGGAAGCCTGCCATGATGGTCTCCTTGTAGCCTGGAGGTGGGAAGCCTGCCATGATGGTCTCCTTGTAGCCTGGAGGTGGGAAGCCTGCCATGATGGTCTCCTTGTAGCCTGGAGGTGGGAAGCCTGCCATGATGGTCTCCTTGTAGCCTGGAGGTGGGAAGCCTGCCATGATGGTCTCCTTGTAGCCTGGAGGTGGGAAGCCTGCCATGATGGTCTCCTTGTAGCCTGGAGGTGGGAAGCCTGCCATGATGGTCTCCTTGTAGCCTGGAGGTGGGAAGCCTGCCATGATGGTCTCCTTGTAGCCTGGAGGTGGGAAGCCTGCCATGATGGTCTCCTTGTAGCCTGGAGGTGGGAAGCCTGCCATGATGGTCTCCTTGTAGCCTGGAGGTGGGAAGCCTGCCATGATGGTCTCCTTGTAGCCTGGAGGTGGGAAGCCTGCCATGATGGTCTCCTTGTAGCCTGGAGGTGGGAAGCCTGCCATGATGGTCTCCTTGTAGCCTGGAGGTGGGAAGCCTGCCATGATGGTCTCCTTGTAGCCTGGAGGTGGGAAGCCTGCCATGATGGTCTCCTTGTAGCCTGGAGGTGGGAAGCCTGCCATGATGGTCTCCTTGTAGCCTGGAGGTGGGAAGCCTGCCATGATGGTCTCCTTGTAGCCTGGAGGTGGGAAGCCTGCCATGATGGTCTCCTTGTAGCCTGGAGGTGGGAAGCCTGCCATGATGGTCTCCTTGTAGCCTGGAGGTGGGAAGCCTGCCATGATGGTCTCCTTGTAGCCTGGAGGTGGGAAGCCTGCCATGATGGTCTCCTTGTAGCCTGGAGGTGGGAAGCCTGCCATGATGGTCTCCTTGTAGCCTGGAGGTGGGAAGCCTGCCATGATGGTCTCCTTGTAGCCTGGAGGTGGGAAGCCTGCCATGATGGTCTCCTTGTAGCCTGGAGGTGGGAAGCCTGCCATGATGGTCTCCTTGTAGCCTGGAGGTGGGAAGCCTGCCATGATGGTCTCCTTGTAGCCTGGAGGTGGGAAGCCTGCCATGATGGTCTCCTTGTAGCCTGGAGGTGGGAAGCCTGCCATGATGGTCTCCTTGTAGCCTGGAGGTGGGAAGCCTGCCATGATGGTCTCCTTGTAGCCTGGAGGTGGGAAGCCTGCCATGATGGTCTCCTTGTAGCCTGGAGGTGGGAAGCCTGCCATGATGGTCTCCTTGTAGCCTGGAGGTGGGAAGCCTGCCATGATGGTCTCCTTGTAGCCTGGAGGTGGGAAGCCTGCCATGATGGTCTCCTTGTAGCCTGGAGGTGGGAAGCCTGCCATGATGGTCTCCTTGTAGCCTGGAGGTGGGAAGCCTGCCATGATGGTCTCCTTGTAGCCTGGAGGTGGGAAGCCTGCCATGATGGTCTCCTTGTAGCCTGGAGGTGGGAAGCCTGCCATGATGGTCTCCTTGTAGCCTGGAGGTGGGAAGCCTGCCATGATGGTCTCCTTGTAGCCTGGAGGTGGGAAGCCTGCCATGATGGTCTCCTTGTAGCCTGGAGGTGGGAAGCCTGCCATGATGGTCTCCTTGTAGCCTGGAGGTGGGAAGCCTGCCATGATGGTCTCCTTGTAGCCTGGAGGTGGGAAGCCTGCCATGATGGTCTCCTTGTAGCCTGGAGGTGGGAAGCCTGCCATGATGGTCTCCTTGTAGCCTGGAGGTGGGAAGCCTGCCATGATGGTCTCCTTGTAGCCTGGAGGTGGGAAGCCTGCCATGATGGTCTCCTTGTAGCCTGGAGGTGGGAAGCCTGCCATGATGGTCTCCTTGTAGCCTGGAGGTGGGAAGCCTGCCATGATGGTCTCCTTGTAGCCTGGAGGTGGGAAGCCTGCCATGATGGTCTCCTTGTAGCCTGGAGGTGGGAAGCCTGCCATGATGGTCTCCTTGTAGCCTGGAGGTGGGAAGCCTGCCATGATGGTCTCCTTGTAGCCTGGAGGTGGGAAGCCTGCCATGATGGTCTCCTTGTAGCCTGGAGGTGGGAAGCCTGCCATGATGGTCTCCTTGTAGCCTGGAGGTGGGAAGCCTGCCATGATGGTCTCCTTGTAGCCTGGAGGTGGGAAGCCTGCCATGATGGTCTCCTTGTAGCCTGGAGGTGGGAAGCCTGCCATGATGGTCTCCTTGTAGCCTGGAGGTGGGAAGCCTGCCATGATGGTCTCCTTGTAGCCTGGAGGTGGGAAGCCTGCCATGATGGTCTCCTTGTAATCTAGGCAAGAAGTGAGAGGAGCCTGCACTATGGCAGAGGGACTTTATGAAACACTAGGACCAGGTTCCAGGAATATCAAAGAAGTGGAATTAGAAGACTTCATTTCTGGCTTTTGCAGCTAGACAGTGGCCAGCTGTTCGTCACTAAGATTGGTAACAGTGAAAGGGGAGACTTTGGTAAAGAGAGAATCCACTTCAGCTAACAATTGGAAGTCCTTTTGAGGTCTCCAGATGGAGCTTTTCCGGAGTTGAGGAGACAGTGGTGGGGTGCATAGGTGACTTGGCAGTCATGGCAGGTAAACAGTAACTGGGGCCACGGGGTTTAATTAACATAGGAAAGGAAAACGTGTTGAGACAGGAGAAAAGAAACCCAAGGCCAGAACAGTAGAGTCCATTAAATAAATGTGCAGAAGCCAAGGGAAAAGAAAGCATCAAAAACTTAAGTAATGAGATGAACCAAGCTCTAAGAGATCAAGAAAGGGAAAAAGAGAAAATGTCTGTTGGATTTAACAATAAAAAGTTAATTATTGACTCAGAATATGAAACTATCGACTCAGATTTTCCACTGGAAATCATTTGCAATAGCTTGAGAAGTGAGTAGAGCATGATAAAATGGAGAAAACTTAGAAATTGTCATCAAAAAGCTCAGCTGAAATGGAAAAGAGCCCAGTTAAAGGGCAATGCATGGATGAGGCAGTACTTTAAAGGTGGTGATCATTTGAATATGTTTGGATGTTGATGGGAAAAGCTCGAAGATAAGAAGAGTTGGAAGGTTTAGAGTAAGATGGAAGAAATAAGTGGAGTAAGGATGCTGAGAGGTGGATGGGGATGGGAGTAAGAGCAGAGGCAGGGAGACTGAGATGGAAAAAGATCTCCCTGTTGAACCCTTCTACACTGTTGGTTTAAATGTAAGTTGGTGCCTCCACCATAGAAAACAGTATGGAGGTTCCTCAGAAAACTAAAAATAGAATTACCACATGATCCAGCAATCCAACTCCTGGGAATATCCCCAGACAAATCTATAATTCAAAACTATACATGTACCTGTATGTTCATAGCACAACTATTCATGATAGCCAAGACTTGGAGATAACCTAACATATCCATTCATCTGTCAACAAAGGGATAGAGAAGATGTGATACTTATATACTATGGAATACTGCTGCTGCTAAGTCACTTCAGTCGTGTCCGGCTGTGTGTGACCCCATAGCTGGCAGCCCACCAGGCTCCCCCGTCCTTAGGATTCTCCAGGCAAGAACACTGGAGTGGGTTGCCATTTCCTTCTCCAATGCATGAAAGTGAAAAGTGAAAGTGAAGTCGCTCAGTCGTGTCTGACCCTCAGCGACCCCATGGACTGCAGCCTTCCAGGCTCCTCCATCCATGGGATTTTCCAGGCAAGAGGACTGGAGTGGGGTGCCATTGCCTTCTCCAACTAGGGAGTACTACTCAGCCACAAAAAAGAACGGAATAATGTCATTTGCAGCAACATAGATGCAACTGGAGATTATCATATTAAATGAAGTAAGTCAGAAAGAGAAAGATAGATAAGATATCACTTGTAAATAAGATATCACTTATAGCTTCCCTGGTGGCTCAGATGGTAAAGATTCTGCTTGCAATGCTGGGCACCCAGGTTTGATCCCTGAGTCAGGAAGATTCCCCTAGAGAAGAAGATAGCTAAACATTCCAATATTCTTGCCTGGTGGATTGCATGGAGAGGGGAGTTTGGTGCGCTACAGTTCATGGTGTTGCAAAGGGTTGGACACAACTGAGCAACTAATACTTTCACTTTTTCTCTATATGGAAATTAATACGTGGCACAGATGAATTTATCTACAAGACAGAAACGGACTCATAGACATAGAGAACAGATTTGTCTTTGCCAAGGAGGGTGGGGAGGGAAAGGGATGGACTGGGAGTTTGGTGTTGGTATATACAAACTATTACACTTAGAGTGGATAAACAGCAAGGTCCTAATGTATAGCAGAGGGAGCTATATTCTATATCCTGTGATGAACCATAATGGAAAAGAATGTATATCGGCATATAACTGAATCACTTTGCTGTACAGCAGAGATTGGCACAGCACTGTAAATTAACTGTGTGTATGTGCTAAGTTGCTTCAGTCATGTCTATTTGTGATGCTATGGACTGTAGCCCACCAGGCTCCTCTGTCCTTAGGATTCTCCAGGCAAGAATACTGGAGTGGGTTGCCATGCCCTCCTCCAGGGGATCTTCCCAACCTAGGGATCGAACCCATGTCTTCTGTATGCACGTGGATTCTTTACCACCGAGCCACCAGGGAAGCCGTGTAAATTAACTATACTTCAATTAAAAACAAAAACTCCCTGTTGTTTTGACTTGAAAGGTAAGGATTAGAGATGAAAACAGACGTAGGCAAGTAGGCTGGGGGGATCTGGATTGGAACAGGGAGTAGCTGGAATTTCTTCCCAAAGACATCTATTTCTAATATCAATTATTTTAAGGAAATGAGGGGAGAAATTCAAGCTCAAAAGGAAAAAGGGACTAGGACTGAGGGGAAGGAAAACTGAAGGTGAAGATCCAGCTAGACTGGTCAGATTCTCAACGTTGCCTTCTAATAGCATCACCAGGGGAACTTTAAAAAATACTTATTCCCGGCTTCCAACTTAAGAGATGCTGATTTAATTGTTTTGGGCAAAGTAGTTTAAAAAAGCCCCGTAAGTCATTCTAATGTACAGCCAGCGTTCAGAAAGTTCTGATCAGACCCCTTTGTTTCTGGAATTTTGCACCAACTGGGTAGAAGGGGTGAAGGCAGATGGTTGAAGTGACCAGACTTAGAGTTTTGCTGGGCAGGTTCAGAGGAAGGAGAATGGAAAAGCATGAAAGGCTGGTCTACAAAGTCTAGGCTGAAGTGAGAAAATGAAGATACGAGCTGATTAAAAAGACTGATAGAAAATAGAGTAGCCAAGGTGGAAGAGGAAGGGGGTGATTGATCCGGAAGCAATGAAGAAAGTAGTATTCCCTTGTAACTTTCTGATGCTCTCAATCCACTCCTTCAGCCGCATGCCCTTAGAAATAGCTTTTAAAATATTTCTGATCAAAACTATAGAAGAAATAGAAAATAGAGTTTGTAGGGAATTGGTGATTATGACAGCACTTGAAGTGTGGGGGAGCAGAAAGCATAGATGGTGGGGGAAAATTCTCAATTAAAACCTTTTTTATGGTTTCTCTTACTTCTCATGTATCAGTCAGTCTGAGGTTTTTTGCTTTTAAGTGAGCACTTAGAACATAAGAAAGTAACTGGACTTTTAAATTTTAGTGGGTATTAGGTAGTAGTAGTATGGTTTGGAGATTATCCCTCCTCTGGAATGAAAGATATGAATAATGTTTTTCTTTACAGAAAGGATGTGATTAATAGAATTTCGGAATGCTGGCTATATTAGGAGTCAGTTATTGGAATGATCTTAAGTCATCTGCATATAATATAAGGTTTTAAGTAATAGGCGTCCCAGAGAGGATGATCAGCAAGGCGTCAGCAGACCTCAGGGCAGAACTCATTTACTCTCGATTTCTATAAGAGTCTAGGGAAAGCCTCTGAGCTATTCCTAACAAAGATGAAGCAACGGTAAGATGGGGGAGCACAGCAGAGCTTCACATCCCACAGCCACACAAAGTAAAGTCCTGATCATGCCTCAAGAGAAGAGAAGGAAAAACGCATTCTGAGAACGCGCACATTGTTTCACAAGGAGTCTTAGAAAAAAGACGGCTGGAGCATTATTCATTGGAATTCTTTTTTTCCATTGTTCTCTCATTAAAACTGGCCCTGTTTTATCTTCCTCTGAGACTGTTTGAACTGTAGATTCTGATGTCCTTTGAACTTTGGTCTTTGATAAAAGCTGGGCGAAAAACACATGCCACATACAACTGGGGGCCTGAGATTTGAGACTTGTGATAGTTCTGGGGAGGACTTCCTGTCCTATGTCAAAAAAGAAAGACACGTGTTCAAACGGACCAGGGGGCAAAATATTTCCATAGTTAGTCATTCATATCTACTGAGAAGCATCAATGAACTACAAGTTTTTTTAGATTCGAGGGTTTTTGTTTTTTTTTAAATCCTGTTTACTGCCCCCATCAAGCTGACAGGAAACATCCCCTAGGATTGGTGTCCCTCAACACATTTCCACCAAAATGGTGTCAGGGAAAAAACCACACTTCTGTATGTTCCTCCTTAAAAGATGGTGCCCTTTGAGTAGCTCAAAAGGAAGCAAAGTGGTGGAGTTTTGTTTTCAACTGTTTTTTCCACTCTGTGACTTTTTTCTTCCTTCTTGCAAAGGAGTCTTTAAATGGAGGTGTTTATGATTTTAGTATTCTCTTTGATTTGAATACTTTCGTAATGGTGGTAGCTTAAATTGATGGAGGTCTGTATTTTTTTTTTTTTCCCTCTGTGTTTTAGTAATTTTGTGGGGCTGCTCCATTCTAACTGGCTGGGTTGTGTTGTATTCATGTTACCCCAGATCACTCTTCTTCATAACTGAAATACATAAAAAGCTAAAATATGGCTCAAAGAATTTCAACTGGGTCCCCTATATTTGAAGGGATTTTTTTGAGCACAGAATGCAATGCTGATCATATTCTCATCCTGTGATAGAAAAACAGATTCCAGAGCAGTAATGCTGCTTACATTCCAATGCTAGAAAACCAGAGGAGCTGACCCACTGAACTCCAGTCTGGGGGAAGACAGAGGTTAGGATCCAAGGCTGATAAACTTCACTGTACCCACAACTCAGGAAGTGAAGTAATAATGAGGTAGTACATGCCGATAGGAAGTCAGGGAGTGAAATCCGCATAAGGTCTCCATAGGGAAGTGGACCTAACTCCCTCTTCTATACTTAATGATGTAACATACTAGGGGGTAAAAAGGGTAGGTTGGACTCATGAAACATTAATACACTCAAGAAGCAAACACAGAAGTAAGAGGGTAGTGTGTTTCATTTCTAGATAACTGCCAGGAACATTTTTAAGGATAATCACCTCCTAACTCAGCACAATTAATTGAGTAATTGTCATTTTTTTTTTTTACTTTGCCTGAGAAAAATGGCTTTAACACATTATTGACTGGGGGATTATTGCAGAAATTAATGCATGTGGCCAGTGATTTGTTATATAAATGAATATTGGAGTACTCCAGTCAATAATGTTTGGGTAGCAAGAAACATATTACTATGTCTCAGGTCAGTAAGTTGTTAAAAATGAACCCACCTGATCTAGACAAAATTTGCTGTGTTTTGCAAGGCCATCTCATCCTTGAACTTTTATCATCATAGGCTTTAGCAAAGTTATTGAATCACAGGGCAAAGTGATTCACACAACTAAGTGTGTGTCGTTCATCAAGGTACCCGTGCTTTTTTCTTGGGTTTTGATGGTAAGAACCTAATGATACCTTATGTTGTTTAAAAGTGGAGACAACCACACATCTGTGAGAGCAGCTAAAGTGAAAAATAGTGACAGGACACGATGTTGGCAAGGATGGAAGGAAAGAGATCCTGTCCTTTCCTGGTGGGAGCGTAAAACTGTCCGGCCACTTGGGGAAGTAGTTTGCCAGTTGCTTGGAAAACTAAAAGACATGAATCTTATGATTCAACAGTCACACTCTTGGGTATTTATCTCAGAGAAATGAAGACTGATACCCACACAAAGACCTGTGTGCAAGTGTTCATAGCAGCTTTATTGGTAATAGGCAAAAACTGTCTAGACATCCTTCAGTGAGTGAACGGTTTAATAAACTGTGGCACATCCATACCATGGAATAATACTCAGTAATAAAAAGGAACACATGATTAACACACACTTCACCAGGGATGGGTCTCAAGGGAATCGTGCTAACTGAAAAAATGACAGTGTGTGTCAAAAGGTCACATAATGTATGACTCCATTTAAATAATGTTCTCAAACGGGTGGTAGCTACATGAATCCACACATACGATAAAATTGCATAGAACAACACACACATAGACCCACACACAGGCAAAGCTGGTAAAATCTGAATAAGCTATGTGAATTGTAATGGTATCAATTTCCTAGTTTCCCTATTGTGCTGTGGTTCATGTAAGATGTTACCATAGGGAGAAATTGGGGAAATGTCACATGGGATTTTTCTAATATTTCTGAAACGTTCTGTGAATCTGTAGTCCTTTGAAATGAAAATTTGGAACAAATGCAGTATAACAGGAAATCAGGGCCACTCTTTGAAACATTGTCTGAAAAAATATGACCAGCTTTATTTTGCGGCGATAAGAAAGCCAGAGTGACAACTTGTGGATAGGTGATGGCTATAAAAATAGAAATCCCCAAATATAAACTGATTTAGTCTATTTTCATGTTTCTGGTTGCTAAAACATCTGATTCAGTGTGTTTATTGATACATTTTTCTAGTTGTGACACGTCAGTTTTTCCTAATGAAAACATTGCAGAAGACCAAGCAACAGCATATATTCCTATACAGCTTCAAGATGCTGTTCTGCTGTTGACTTTGAACTCCGGCCGTATCCCCTTTCTGAAGATGTACAGCAGTTGATAATAGCCACTGGGGGTCAGACTTCCCCATGGCACCTACTCATGTTTGATACCCAGCGCAACCGCAAAGTCCAGACTTACAGATTAGTAGGACTCAGCCTTTCCTTTCTACTTGTAAGAGCTCACCAAAACAGACAGAAATATTTATATTCAGGGTAATCATCCAACCTGGAACACAAACAGGTCCACGGATAGTGGAAGAAATAGCAGAGTAGTTTTCTATAAATCCCAGTTAAATAGATCATAGTTAATGAGGAATCCAGCAGAGGGCTAGTGTTTGCTCTAACTGCTGGATGAGATACATTCTGCCTGCTAGCAATCTGGGAAAAGAGGAGCCCTACCTTTGGCCCCTCCCATTAGAAGTCCCACTCTGGCTCCCATCCAGCCATGCTCCTCACAACGGGACAAGAATCTTAATTACTTTTCAAATAGCTTAAAAAAGAAAAAATGCTAGATTTCTTGCCAGTAATTAGATATCACTATAACTAAAAAAAAAAAAAGGAACTAGGCTCCCAGCTCTTTTTTTATTTTTTGCTTTGTTCATGCCTTCTTTGTGTATGCATGTGTGTGTATGGAAAAAAAAATACATAATGTGAGATCCATCCTCTTAATAAATGCTTCAATGTACAACACAATATGTTAGCTATCGTAGAATGTTAAAAGAAGACTTCTAGAAGTTTTTCATCTTGCATAATTGAAATTTTGTACCTGCTAAAGAGTAACTCCCCATTTCACCCATCCCCTAGCCTCTGGCAACCAGCATTCTGCTTTCCGCAATGAGTTTGACTAATCTAGATGCCTCTTAGGAGAGAAATCAGGCATAATTTGTCCTTATGTGACTGGTTTATTTCACTTAGCAACATGTCCTCTAGTAACAATAGAATTTCCTTCTTTTTATGGCTACATAATATTCCATTATATATATTTAAATATACCACATTTTCTTTATTCTTTCATTTGATGACATACATTTTAGGCTGTTTCCAGTTCTTGGCCTTTGTGAATAATATTGCAACTCACATGGGAACGTAGATATTTCTCAAACATCCTGACAGCCAAGGCCCAGTAGCTCAAGAGGTAAAGAATCCACCTGCAGTGCAAGAGATACAGGTTTGATCTCTGGATTGGGAAGATCCCCTGGAGGAGAAAATTGCAACCCACTTCAGTATTCTTATTGGGAAATCCCATGGATAGGAGAGTACGGTAGGCTACAGTCCATGGGGTCACTAAAGAGTCAGGCATAACTGAGCAAGCATACACACAAAGGTCCTGATTTTAATTCTTTAGGATAAATACACAAAATTGGAACTGATGGGTCATATGGTAGCTTGTTTTTTTATTTTTTATATCAGATGCACCAGCTAAAGTACATAAGGTATTCAGTTTCCCCACATCCTTGCCAAGACTTGCTATTTTCTGATTTTCTTGATAATGACCTTTCTTACGTATGTGTCAGACTTTATCTTTTTGGGCTCCAAAATCACTGCACATGGTGACTGTAGCCATGAAATTAGAAGANTTAAAGCTCAACATTCAGAAAACAAAGATCATGGCATCTGGTCCCATCACTTCATGGGAAATAGATGGGGAAACAGTGGAAACAGTGTCAGACTTTATCTTTTTGGGCTCCAAAATCACTGCACATGGTGACTGTAGCCATGAAATTAGAAGACGCTTACTTCTTGGAAGAAAAGTTATGACCAACCTAGATAGTATATTCAAAAGCAGAGACATTACTTTGCCGACTAAGGTCCGTCTAGTCAAGGCTATGGTTTTTCCTGTGGTCATGTATGGATGTGAGAGTTGGACTGTGAAGAAGGCTGAGCACCGAAGAATCGATGCTTTTGAACTGTGGTGTTGGAGAAGACTCTTGAGAGTCCCTTGGACTGCAAGGAGATCCAACCAGTTCATTCTGAAGGAGATCAACCCTGGGATTTCTTTGGAAGGAATGATGCTAAAGCTGAAACTCCAGTACTTTGGCCACCTCATGCTAAGAGTTGACTCACTGGAAAAGATTCTGATGCTGGGAGAGACTGGGGGCAGGAGGAGAAGGGGACGACCGAGGATGAGATGGCTGGATGGCATCACGGACTCGATGGACATGAGTCTGAGTGAACTTCAGGAGATGGTGATGAACAGGGAGGCCTAGTGTTGTGATTCATGGGGTCGCAAAGAGTTGGACACGACTGAGCGACTGAACTAAACTGAACTGATCTTGGCCCTGCCCATAAGAACAAAACTCTTTCCCTGTCAGTCTCTCCCATCAGGAAGCTTCTATAAGCCTCTTTTCCTTATCCATCAGAGGGCAGACAGAATGTAAACCACAATCACAGAAAACTAATCAAACTGATCACATGGACCAGGCCTTGTCTAAGTCAGTGACACTGTGAGCCATGCTGTGCGGGGCCAACCAAGGCGGGCGGGTCATGGTGGAGAGTACTGACAAAACATGGTCCTCTGGAGAAGGGAGTGGCAAACCACTTCAGTATTCTTGCCTTGAGAACCCCATGAACAGTATGAAAAGGCAAAAAGATAGGACACTGGAAAATGAACTCCCCAGGTCAGTAGGTGCCCAATATGCTACTGGAAACTTTACATTTTCCCTGACCCCCAGCCCCATATAACTCCAGAAAAAATGAAGAGATGGAGCCAAAGCAAAAACACCACCCAGCTGTGGATGTTGACTGGTGATGGAAGTAAAGTCTGAAGCTGTAAAGAACAATATTGTATAGGAACCTACCTCCATGAATCAAGGTAAATTGGAAGTGGTCAAACAGGAGATGGCAAGAGTTAATATGGACATTTTAGGAATCAGCGAACTAAAATGGATTGGAATGGGTGAATTTAACTCAGATGACCATTATATCTACTACCACAGGCAAGAATCCCTTAGAAAAAATGGAGTAGCCATAATAGTCAACTAAAGAGTCTGAAATGCAGTAGTTGGATGCAATCTCAAAAATGACAGAATGATCTCTGTTCGTTTCCAAGGCAAACCATTCAATATCACAGTAATACAAGTCTATGCCCCAACCAGTAATGGTGAAGAAGCTGAAGTTGAATGATTCTATAAAGACCTACAAGACCTTCTAGAACTACCCCCTACACAAAAGAAAAAAGATGCTTGAGCCTCACCATTTCTTTATGAAAAGGAAGAATAGTCTATGTGACACCCATGTTCATAGCAGCAGTTTTGGCAATAGACAAAAGGGAGAAACCCAAGTGTTCATCAATGAATGAGGGAAAAAACTAAATGTGGTGTATAAACACAATGGAATATTATTCATACTTTAAAGTACAACACTGATGAATCTTGAGGATATTGTGCTAAGTGAAGCAAGCCAGGAAGACAAATATCGTGAATGATTTCAATTATATGATGTACTTAGAGTAGTCAAATTCATAGAGACAGACAGTAGAACAGTGGTTGCCAGAGGGGTCTGGGGTCAGGGAGAACGTGAAGTTTCCGTTTTTCAATATGAAAATCATTCTGTGGGTGAATGGTGGTGATAGTTGCACAACAATAGGAATGAGCTGAATGCCACTGAACTGTTAAGGGCATTTAACCGTTAAACAGTTAAGGGTCTTCCCTGGTGGCCCAGTGGTTGAGAATCTGCCTTGCAATGCAGGGGATGTGGGTTCCTTCCCTGGTCTGGGAACTGAGATCTCACGTGCCGTGGGGCAACTAAGCCTTTGAGCCACAGCTAGAGTGCTTGTGCCATAACGAAGATCCACAAAGTGCCACAACTAAGAGGCAATGCAGTTAAACAGATATATAAGTAAACAAATATTTTTTTAAAAAATGGAAAATTTTATAATGTGTATTTTACCACAGTTAAAAACGAAGATCATGGCTTCTGGTCCCATCACTCCATGGGAAATAGTTGGAGAAACAGTGGAAACAGTGTCAGACTTTATTTTTTGGGGAGGCTCCAAAATCACTGTGGATGGTGATTGCAGCCATGAAATTAAAAGACGCTTACTCCTTGGAAGAAAAGTTATGACCAACCTAGATAGCATATTCAAAAGCAGAGACATTATTTTGCCAACTAAGGTCCACCTAGTCAAGACTATGGTTTTTCCAGTAGTCATGTATGAATGTGAGAGTTGGACTGTGAAGAAGACTGAGCGCCGAAGAATCGATGCTTTTGAACTGTGGTGTTGGAGAAGACTCTTGAGAGTCCCTTGGACTGCAAGGAGATCCAACCAGTCCATTCTGAAGATCAACCTGGGATTTCTTTGGAAGGAATGATGTTGAAGCTGAAACTCCAGTACTTTGGCCACCTCATGCAAAGAGCTGGCTCATTGGAAAAGACTTTGCTGCTGGGAGGGATTGGGTGCAGGAGGAGAAGGGGACGACCGAGGATGAGATGGCTGGATGGCATCAGTGACTCGATGGATGCGAGTCTCAGTGAACTCTGGTAGTTGGTGATGGACAGGGAGGCCTGGCGTATTGCGATTCATGGTGTCGCAAAGAGTCGGACACAACTGAGCGACTGAACTGAACTGAACCACAATTAAAAGGAAAAAAATGAATAGCCAGTGTTAAAAGAGAGGTGTTAAAGGCACAATAGAGGTGATTAGGTCACACAAAATAGAAGTGACCTAATCACACAAACCACCATTCCATTCTAAAGGAGATCAGTCCTGGGTGTTCTTTGGAAGGAATGATGCTAAAGCTGAAACTCCAGTATTTTGGCTACCTCATGCGAAGAGTCGGGGAAGGCAATGGCACCCCACCCCAGTACTCTTGCCTGGAAAATCCAATGGACGGAGTAGTCTGGTGGGCTGCAGTCCATGGGGTCACTAACAGTCGGATAGACTGAGCGACTTCACTTTCACTTTTCTCTTTCATGCACTGGAGAAGGAAATGGCAACCCACTCCAGTATTCTTGCCTGGAGAATCCCAGGGATGGGGGAGCCTGGTGGGCTGCTGTCTATGGGGTCACACAGAGTCGGACACGACTGAAGTGACTTAGCAGCAGCAGCATTACAGAGCAACTGAGGAGGAAAAGTGAAGATCCCTATTGGAAACCTGCATATTGTATGCCTTGGAAAACTACAGTTATTTGACAGTTGTCTATTTTCTTCCTCTTTTGTTTGATCATTCAGGGGAACTGCAGCACGGGTGATTCAGTGCTAGCCGGAGACAGAAGCTTAGCAGCAGTTAGTCTAGAATTAGAAGCTAGAAAGTTGGGGATGATTTATTAAGGGTGAATGGGAATAGTGAAATATTTTCAGGTCAAATATTATTTGAAACTGTTTTTATGCCTGGCTTGGAAGACCCATTTTAAATGCAGGTTTAAAATTAGTTTGGAAATTGTCTTTAAGAGGGGATTGTGTAAGTTATTTTAGATTCAGGGCCTCATTACAAATTAAGGAACAATCAGATACTGTGTCTGCCAGTGTGAAGCAGTTTGAGGCACAGAGCACCAGGTAGGAAGCTTCTAGCCAACAATGTGCACTTGAATCTAAGGAGGCCCCTAGAGGTGCACTCCTGTTTATAGGAAATGGGGAGGGGAGGAGAAAGAAGAAAAGGTTAAATGATAACATTTGAGCTGAGATTTGCTATAAAAATGGGCTTCCCTGGTGGCTTAGATTGTAAAGACTCTGCCTGCAAAGCAGGAAACCTGGGTTCCATCCCTGGGTGGGGAAGATCCCCTGGAGAAACACATGGCAACCCACTCCAGTATTCTTGGCTGGAGAATCCCATGGACAGAGGAATCTGGAAGGCTACTGTCTATAGAGTTGCAAAGAATCAGACAGGACTAAGCGACTAACGCTTGCTATAAAATACTTCAGTAAGGGGGAGAAAAAAGTGAAGAACTGTGCATTAGTTTCCTGTGGCTGCCATACAAACTGGCTAACTTGGTGGCTTACAGTAACAGAGATGGATGTTATTGTAAGCCAATAACAAAGATGTAATATCATCTTACATGGAGAAAGAGGTGATCAAGCTAAGGTGGGCTTCCCTGGTGGCTCAGTGGTAAAGAGGACACGGGTTTGATCCCTGGTCCAGGAAAATTCCACATGCCATGGGGCAACTACACCCATGTGCCAAAACTACTGAGCCAGTGCTCTAGGGGCCACGAGCTGCAACTACTGAGCCTGTGTCTGTTTCCCAACTACAGAAGCTGAGGCACCTAGAGCACGTGGTCTGGAACACGTGGTCTAAAACATAGAAACCACCCTAATGAGAAGCCTGCATACTGCAATGAAGAGTAGCCCCTGCTCGCCACAACTAGAAGCCCACATGCAGCAAGGAAGACCTGCTGCTGCTGCTAAGTCGCTTCAGTCGTGTCTGACTCTGTGCAACCCCATAGGCAGCAGCCCACCAGGCTCCCCCGTCCTGGGGAGTCTCCAGGCAAGAACACTAGAGCAGGTTGCCATTTCCTTCTCCAGTGCATGAAAGGGAAAAGTGAAAGTGAAGTCACTCAGTCGCGTCCGACTGTTCACGACCCCATGGACTGCAGCCTACCAGGCTCCTCCATCCATGGGATTTTCCAGGCAAGAGTACTGGAGTGGGGTGCCATTGCCTTCTCCAAGGAAGACCTAGTGCAGCTAAAAATCAATCAAAAAATAAATGGATCTAATGGCAATTTTATTTAAAAAAAAACTATACACTGAAAATTACAAAATATTGGTAAGATAAAGACTTAAAGAAATGGAGAGGAATTCTATGTTCATGGATTAGAAGACTCAATATTGAGACGGTATTTCTCCCCAAATTGATCTACAGTTTCAATAAATCCCTATCAAAATATCATCACCCTTTTTATGGGGTAGAAATTGATAAACTGATCCTGAATTTTAAATGGAAATGTAGAGAACTTAGACTCACCAAAACAGTCTATGTCCATACCACCCTTAACGCGCCTTATCTCATCTGATCTTGGAAGCCAAGTAGGGTCTGGCTTGGTTAGTACTTGGATAGGAGAATAGTCAAAACAATTAAAAAAAGAAGAAATTTGAAGACTTAAACTATCCTATTTTAAAACTTGCAAACAACAAGGTCCTATTGAATAGCACAGAGAACTATATTCATATCCTATGATAAGCCATAGGGGAAAAGGGTTTATTATACATATATATATTTAAATATATATATGTGTAACTGAATTACTTTGCTGTATAGCAGTAATTAACACAACATTGTAAATCAACTATACTTATAAACGGGCAGATCTAAATAGACATTTTTCCAAAGAAGACATACAGATGGCCAACAAACACTTGAAAATATGCTCAACACCACTAGTTACCAGAGAAAAACAAATCAAAACTACAGTGAGGTATTACTTCACATCAGTCCAAATAGCCATCATCAAAAATTCTACAAACAATAATTTGGAGAGCATGTGGGGCAAAGGGAAGCCTTTTGCATTATCAGAGGGCATGTAAATTGGTGCCACCGTATGGTGAACTCTATGGCATCTCCTTAGAAAACAAAAACTACAATCACCGTATGGCTTACTCCGGGCATTTTCCTTGAGAAAACCTTAATTCAAAAAGATGCATACACCCCATTGTTCACTGCATCACTATTTACCATAGCCATGACATGCAACATTTTTTTTTTTAATTAGAGCAAAAATAGGGAAAGAAAAACAATCTTGAAGCAAGCAGTCTCTAAACAGGGAGTGAAATTACTAGGTCTTTGTAAAAGCAGAGACTTAAAGATAAGCAACCAAAGCAGGAATCACGTATCAAAACCAACTTCTATGTTAACATTCTGATAGCAGAAAAGATGATTTTATACTAAAAGAACTAGCACATCCTCATCTTTTTAACTCCCTGTCACAGGAACTCAGAATTCTGAGCCAATGTTAAATGAGATCATGGGTGATTTTGTTCTTTCTTTGTATTTTTCTACCAACTTTGTATTTTATGTTATGAGCATTTATTAATTTTCAACAAAGTTATACAGTATCATTTTCAACCTATAAAGAATACATCTGGATTTTATAAATACATTCACAAGCATTCTTCTGTTTCTCCGCGAGATGGCAGCATAAACGCAATAAGTATTTACTCATACACATACATAGAAGGCAATGGCAAACCATTCGAGTACTCTTGCCTGGAAAATCCCATGTATGGAGGAGCCTGGTAGGCTGCAGACCATGGGGTCGCGAAGAGTCAAACACAGCTGAGCGACTTCACTTTCACTTTTCACTTTCATGCACTGGAGAAGGAAATGGCAACTCACTCCAGTGTTCTTGCCTGGAGAATCCCAGGGACAAGGGAGCCTGGTGGGCTGCTGTCTGTGCGGTCGCACAGAGTCAGATACGACTGAAGTGACTTAGCAGCAGCAGCAGCATACACACATACACATATAAGTGAATACATTTGGATTTTATAAATTACACTCATTAGCATAATTATGTTTCTCTTCAAGAGGTCATCATATGCACAGTAAATACTTATTTATACCCACATATACATATGAGGTAATACATTCAGATTTTATGATTTAAATTCATAAGCATCCTTCTACTTCTCAACGAGAGGGCAGCTAAATTACAGTAAATATTTATTCATACCTACACATTTTCACCACCTGATGTGAAGAACTGACTCATTGGAAAGGTCCCTGATTCTGGGAAAGACTGAACACTGGAGGAGAAGGGGACGAGAGATGATGAGGTGGTTGGATGCCATCATGGACTCAAGGGACATGAGTTTGAGTAAGCTCTGGGATTCGGTGATGGACAGGGAAGCCTGGTGTGCTGCAGTCCATGGGGTCACAAAGAGACAGACACGACTGAGCAACTAACATATACCTCTGAACTGGCATATACATATGAGAGAACACATCTGGAGTTTATAAATTAAATTCAAAGCATTTTTCACGAAGGGGCAGCATAAACACCATAAATATTTATTCATACACACATATACATATGAGAATATATCTGGATTTTATAAATTACATTCATTAGCGTTCTTCTATTTCTCCATGAGAGGGCAGCATAAGCACAACAAATATTGATTCATACACATATATACTCTGCAGAGTCCCTTGATCTGCAAGGAAATCAAACCAGTCAATCCTAAGGGAAATCATTCCTGAATATACTTCGGAAGGACTGATGCTGACGCTGAAAATCCAATGCTTTGGCCATGTGATGCAAAGAACTGACTAGTTATTTGACTGAATGCAAACTAACACAGCCACTCCAGAGAACAGTGTGGAGATTCCTAAACAAAACTGGAAATAGCATTGCCATATGACATAAACACCAAGGAAACTAGAAATGAAACAGATATGTGTACCTCACTGTTACTAGCAGCACTGTTTGCAACAGCCAGGACATGGAAGCTACCTAGATGTCCTTTGGCAGACAAATGGATAAGAAAGCTGAGGTACATATACCCAATAGAATATTACTCAGCAATTAAAAAAATGCATTTGAATTAGTTCTAATGAGGTGGATGAAACTGAAGCCTATGTTATAGAGTGAATTAAGTCACAAAAAAAAACACCAAGAGAGTATCAGTTAGTCAGTCAGTTCAGTCAGTCGTGTCCAACTCTTTGTGACACCATGAATTGCAGCACGCCAGGCCTCCCTGTCCATCACCAACTCCTGGAGTTCACTCAGACTCACATCCATCGAATCAGTGTGTTGTCCCCTTCTCCTCCTGCCCCCAATCCCTCCCAGCATCAGAGTCTTTTTCAATGAGTCAACACTTCTCATGAGGTGGCCAAAGTATTGGATTTTCAGCTTTAGCATCATTCCTTCCAAAGAAATCTCAGGGCTGATCTCCTTCAGAATGGACTGGTTGGATGTCCTTGCAGTCCAAGGGACTCTCAAGAGTCTTCTCCAACACCACAGTTCAAAAGCATCAGTTCTTCAGTGCTCAGCTTTCTTTACAGTCCAACTCTCACATCCATTTATGTGTATTAACGCATGTATATGGGAAAGATGGTAACGATGACCATATATATGTGAGACAGCAAAAGAAGCACATAAAAACAGACTTTTGGACTCTTTGGGAGAAGGCCAGTGTGTGAGAGACTAGCACTGAAGCATGTATATTACGATATGTGAAATAGATCACCCATCCAACTTTGATGCATGAAATAGGGCACTCAAACCCAGTGCACTGGGAAAACCCTGAGGGACGGAATGTGGAGGGACATGGGATGGAGTTTCAGGATTGGGAGCACATGTACACCCATGGCTGATTCAAGTCAGTGTATGCAAAAACCACCACAATATTGCAAAGTAATTAGCCTCCAATTAAATAATTTAAAAGAAAAAGGACCCATATATATGCTGTCTACAGGAAACCCACTTCAGACCTAAAGACATATATAGACTTAAAGTGAGCGGATGGAAAAATATACTCCATGCAAATGGGAAGCATAAGAAAGATGGAGTAGCAATCCTCATATCAGACAAAATAGACCTTAAGCTAAAGAAGATTACAAGAGATAGGGAAGGACACTACATAATGATCAAGGGATATCCAAGAGGAAGACATAACAGTTGTAAATATCTATGAACCCCACATAGGAGCACCTCAATACATAAGGCAAACACTAACAGACATAAAAGGAGAAATTGACAGTAACACAATCATAGTAGGAGACTTTAACATCCTGTACTTTTCGATTTTTTTTCCTTTCCCCTCCTCTGTTGTGGTTGCCAATTTTATTGGCACTATGAAACCGAATGAAGCTTTTGAGCCTTTTCTTTGTTTTCTCAGTCACAATTTTTATCGCTGTTATAAACCTTTGCTTCTACGTTGGGCATTTGCAGTTCTGTAGAGTTATTTTTTAATTATTTTTTTCTTTTTTCTTTCTACCTGTTTTTTTTTCCCATTTTTTCAATAATTTTAATTAAAATTTGTTTCAACCTACTGTGTTTTTCTACATATTTCTTCGTTTGTTTTTCCTACTGTTCTTCTCCCTTTGCAGTTAATCTTTAATGTATATGAGTCATCTTCATCTGCCTCTATTTAATCTTGCATATCTATTCCCCAAGAAAAATAAATGTAAAAAAAAGCAAAATGGCTGTCTAAGGAGGCCTTACAAATATCTGTGAAAAGAAGGCAAGCAAAAAGCAAAGGAGAAAAGGAAAGATATACCCATTTGAATGCAGAGTTCCAAAGAATAGCAAGGAGAGATAAGTAAGCCTTCCTCCGTGATCAATGCAAAGTGATAGAGAAAAACAATAGAATGGGAAAGACTAGAGATCTCTTCAAGAAAATGAGAGATACCAGGGGAACATTTCATGCAAAGATGGGGTCAATAAAGGCCAGAAATGGTAAGGGCCTAACAGAAGCAGAAGATATTAAGAAAAGGTGGCAAGAATACGCAGAAGAAATGTACAAAAAATTTTCATGACCCAGATAATCACGATGGTGTGATCACTCACCTAGAATGAGATATCCTGGAATGTGAATTAAAGTGGGCCTTAGGAAGCTTCACTACAAACAAAGCTAGTGGAAGTGATGGAATTCCAGTTGAGCTATTTCCAATTCTGAAAGATGATGTGAAAGTGCTGGCCTCAATGTGCCAGCAAATTTGGAAAACTCAGCAGTGGCCACAGGACTGGAAGAAGTCAGTTTTCATTCCAATACCAAAGAAAGGCAATGCCAAAGAATGCACAAACTACCGCACAATTGCACTCATCTCACACGCTAGTAAAGTAATGCTCAAAATTCTCCAAGCCAGGCTTCAGCAATACATGAACCATGAACTTCAGATGTTCAAAATGGTTTTAGAAAAGGCAGAGGAACCAGAAATCAAGTTGCCAACACCCGCTGGATCATCGAAAAAGCAAGAGTTCGAGAAAAACATCTATTTCTGCTTTATTGACTATGCCAAAGCCTTTGACTGTGTGGATCACAATAAACTGTGGGAAATTCTGAAAGAGATGGGAATACCATACCACCTGACCTGCCTCCTGAGAAATATGTGTGCAGGTCAAGAAGCAACAGTTAGAACTGGACATGGAACAAGAGACTGGTCGCAGATCGGGAAAGGAGTACATCAAGGCTGTATCTCATCACCCTGCTTATTTAACTTATAAGCAAATGGCATGCAAAATGGCGGGCTGGATGAAGCACAAGCTGGAATCAAGATTGCCAAGAGAATTATCAATAACCTCAAATATGCAGATGACACCACTTTTATGTCAGAAATTGAGGAACTGTATAAAGATCCTCTTGATGAAAGTGAAAGAAGAGAGTGAAAAAGTTGGCTTAAAACTCAACATTCAGAAAACTAAGATCATGGCATCCACTCCCATTACTTCATGGAAAATAGATTAGGAAACAGTGGAAACCGTGTCAGACTTTTTTTTTTTTTTTCTGGAGGGTGAGCAAATCACTGCAGATGGTGACTGCAGCCATGAAATTAAGACACTTGCTCCTTGGAAGAAAAATTATGACCTATATGGACAGCATATTAAAGAGCAGAGGCATTACTTTGCCAACGAACGACTGACTTGTCAAAGCAATGCTTTTTTCAGTAGTCATGTATGGATGTGATAGTTGGAGTATAAAGAAAGCTGAGTGCTTAAGAATTGATGCTTTTGAACTGTGGTGTTGGAGAAAACTCTTGTGGGTCCCTTGGACTGCAAGGATATCAAACCAGTCAATCTTAAGAAAATCAGTGCTGAATATATATTGAAATCACTGACGCTGAAGCTGGAGGTCCAATACTTTGTCCACCTGATGCGAATAACTAACTCCTTGGAAAAGACCCTGATGCTGGGAAAGATAGAAGGCCCGAAGAGAAGGGGACGACAGAAGATGAGATGGTTGCATGGCATCACCAACTCGATGCACATGAGTTTTAGCAAGCTTCGGGAGTTGGTGATGGACAGGGACAGGGAAGCCTGGTGTACTGTTCTACCACAAAATGTGATACAGTTTATTGCCATCATCAGGTTGAGGAAGTTTTCTACTTCTAGTTTGCTAACAGTTTTTATATAGAATGTACTCAGGTGGTCTGTTTTATCAAGCTCCTTGCAACCCCATGGAGTGTAAGCCCAACAAGTTCTTCTGGTCTTGGGTATTCTCCAGGAAAGAATACTGGAGTTGGTTGCCATGCCATCGTCCAGGGGCTCTTCCTAACCTAGGAATAGATATTAGAATTTATCAAATTATTTTTCAGCGTTTATCGAGATGACCCTACTGTGTTTCATTTTTAGTTCTTTTGTAATTTGAATTACACTGATTGATTTTCAAATGTTTAACTTATGCTGCATTCTTAGGGGACAAAAATTAATAGATTATGTTGTGTCATTTTGTATACATTGGTGTAGTCTGTGCTTCATTTTAGACACTTTCTATTGCTACCTCTTCAATTGCATAATTTTCTCCTGCTGCCGTGTCTAATCTGTCATTTATTCTATTCACTGTATTTGCCAACAGACACTGTAGTTTTCATATCTATAAGATCAAATGGAGTCTATTTTATTATTTCAATGACCCTACTTAATTTTACAACATGCAAAACACAGTTATTCCAAGTATTTTAATGTCTCTGTCTGCAATTTCTAAAATCTATGCCACTTCCAGGTCAGTTTGATTTCTCAAGAAAATTTTACTGATTTTTTTTCTTATCTTAGTGAGATTAATTTTTTTTAATGTGGTTAGGGTCTAGTGCTATATATTTCTTGTCAAATGGCTGCTCATGTCTTTTAAACACCTCTTAATAAAGTGAATGGCCAGAGATACATCTTTCTTAGAAACTGTTGGGTCAGGTCTTTTTCACTATTCTTTTTTTTTAGGTTCTTAGTTCTAAAAATTTTAAGAGTCAACTTTTGGGTTTGTTTCTGATGTGCTTTTTTTTTTTTTCCTACCTCTTAAAATTGTAAGCAGTGTGATGCATCCAGGATGAATAAGCAACCACTGGACATCAGGAACTGAGAACTTTACAGGAAACCCAGGAAGTCCCATAAGACAAGAATACTGTATACCCAGAAGCTGAGATGAAGCACACAAGTGATTCCCCCTTCCTCCAGAGCCAACCACCTCAGTGAGAGACCTTGGGAACTGGATGGGCAGGACATGATTACTCAGTGTTTCCTTCAGGAAGCTGTAAGCTTGTGGTAGCTCTTCATGGAAATGAATTCCAATAAGGTCTCCACTTNGATGAAGCACACAAGTGATTCCCCCTTCCTCCAGAGCCAACCACCTCAGTGAGAGACCTTGGGAACTGGATGGGCAGGACATGATTACTCAGTGTTTCCTTCAGGAAGCTGTAAGCTTGTGGTAGCTCTTCATGGAAATGAATTCCAACAAGGTCTCCACTTTGAGGTAAGCTCCAATGGACATGCCAGCAGGAAAACAAGATGAGAAAAGAGATTTGTGAGGGCACATGTTGAGAAGACCTTGGCACACCAGGCTCACACACCATTGGGCAAGCACCACCCCTTTCTGGGAATACTGATCAGTCACAGGTGGTCATTTCCTTCTTGGGATCACCCAGCACAACCTGAAGCATGCATTTATCTGCCTCATCGCCATCAACCTCTTAAAACCCAAACCTGGGTAGTACATCTAGTGAGGTGACCATGAGTCCTAGACTTGAAACAAGAAAGCTCCAAGTGGACCAAGAGCAAGTGTATTCAGTGCAGTCTCACAGCCTGAAGACAGTGGTTTCAGACTGGAAACCAGAAAACTGAGGAGAGCTATGTGAACACTGAGAAAGGAGGAAGAGATGGAAAAAGATTTCTGGTAGGTGGCCCAGAATTAAATGGTCTTCAAGGTGCTTTAAGACCACCATGTAAGAGGAAAGTGGAATGATTCTCATTTCCACAAACACTTCAATACAATCTAATTATCATGGAGGAATTTTAGGCAAATATTAAAAACTAGGTAATGGTGAAATGTGAGAGAGAACAGAATGAAAGCCCGAATACTGTGGCAGTGAGACAAGGTTTGGAGCAGACAAATTCTCCCTGCCATGTGACCCTTCAATGTAGACTTAGAGAGCTGAAGATGGCAGGTGAATTTGGAGGGCTCTTAACGGCCATTAAAATTCCTCGTTTCTCCCACCAAATCTTCTGAGTTACTCCCCATCCTCTGCTAGAGGTGACAGAATGGGGCTTTGTGATGTCAAGGCAAACCTAAGGCCACCATTGGATGAGCAAGTGACTTGCTGACCTCATAAATCATAAGGGTGTGGCCTCTTGTGAAGGGGTATACATAGTGGTGCTCACGGTCTCTGAAGCAGACCACTGCAAGTCTTGTACATGACCAAGGTGACTGGGAAGCCTAAAGGCTCTAGAGCAGTTATGGAAAAGCTGATTCTAGATACTCTGGAAGAAAAGATGAAGACCTCCTCTCAACTGAGGGCCAAAAGAAGTTTCAAGGTGAGATGAACCCACCCAACCTCTTCTTGCCCATTGACACCACCCCATAAGACCCCTCCCTTGTCCTTGCCTGGCACATACCCCTTTTCTGCCCATACTCCTTCTCCTGAAGCCATTGCTCCCATCCACCTTCACTCTCTTCCCCAAACCAATGCCATTCTGTGCTCCCTCTTGTTTTCTCCAGGTGACCAGGTTAGCCATGAGGGTGAATAAGCCATCTAGTCCTGAGCTTATTTTTTTATTTGTTGGAAGATTTTTTTATTACAGTTATGCTTTCCATGCTAGTGATGGGTCCGTTAAGATTATCTGCTTCCACGTGATTCAGTTTTGGAAGGTTATACTTTTCTAAATATTCGTCCATTTCTTCCAAGTTGTCTATTTGATTGTCATATAGTTGCGGATAGTAGTCTGTTATGATCCTTTGTATTTCTGTGTTGTCTGTTGTGATTTCTCCATTTTCATTTCTAATTTTGTTGATGATTTGATTCCTCTCTTTTTTTTTTTTCTTGATGAATCTGGCTAATGGTTTGTATATATATATATATATCTTCTCAAAGAATCAGCTTTTACTTTATGGTCTTCTTTTCTTTTCTCATTTACTTCTGCCCTAATTTTTATGATTTCTTTCCTTCTGCTAACCCCAGTGGTTTTCATTTCTTCTTTTTCTCATTGCTTTCAGTGTAAATTTAGGTCATTACTTGATGTTTCTCTTGTTTCTTGAAGTAAGCTTGTATTTATGAAACTTGCCCTTAGCACTGCTTTTCTGAATCCCATAGGTTTTGGATTGTCGTGTTTTCTTTTTCATTTGTTTCTATGCATATTTTTATTTCTTTCCTGATTTCTTCTGTTATATGTTGGTTATTCAGGAGCATGTTGTTTAGCCTCCATGTGTTCGCATTTTTAATAGTTTTCTTTTTTTCCTGTAGTTGACATCTAACCTTACCGCAATGTGATTAGAAAAGACATTTGAAATTATTTCACTTAAAAAAAAAAACTTACAAGTCTAAATTTATGGCCCAGGATGTGATCCATCCTGGAGAATGTTCCATGTGCACTTGAGAAAAAGGTGAAATTCATTAATTTGGAGTGAAGTGTCCTGTAGATATCAATTACGTCTAACTGGTCCATTGTATTATTTAAAGTTTGTGTTTCCTTGCTAATTTTCTGCTTGGTTGATCTATCCATATGTGTTAGTTGGATATTAAACTCTCCCACTATTATTGTATTACTGTTAATTTCCCCTTTCAAATTTGTTAGATCCCTGTCTCTTATACACATCTAGATGTGTATAAGAGACAGGGAGAATGTTCCATGTGCACTTGAGAAAAAGGTGAAATTCATTAATTTGGAGTGAAGTGTCCTGTAGATATCAATTACGTCTAACTGGTCCATTGTATTATTTAAAGTTTGTGTTTCCTTGCTAATTTTCTGCTTGGTTGATCTATCCATATGTGTTAGTTGGATATTAAACTCTCCCACTATTATTGTATTACTGTTAATTTCCCCTTTCAAATTTGTTAGAATTTCACCTATGTATTGAGGTGCTCCTATGTTGGGTGCATATATATTTATAATTGTTATATATTCTCGTTGGATTGAGCCTTTGATCATTATGTAGTGGACTTCATTTTCTCATTTCATGGCCTTTATTTCAGTCTATTTTATCTGATATGAGTATTGTCATTCCTGCTTTCTTTTGGTCTCCATTTGCATGAAACACCTTTTTTCAGCCCTTCACTTTCTCTATGGACACACACTCCATGTGTCCCTTGGTTTGAGGTGAGTCTCTTGTAGACAGCATATATAGTGTTCTGGTTTTGTAACCATTTTACAATACTTCCTTTGTCAGTTATCTCTCCATTTGTCCATCCCTCCTTCAATCAACAGTCATCTTTTTCCTTGTTGCCTTTTTTGTTAAATTGCATACATCAGTGTGTGTCTACTTAAGTATTTCAGCAAGCCTGCCATTAAGTAGGGAGCTCTGTTTGTTTACAGAGATTTTCTTTGGATATTAAATTTAGATACAATGAAACAGAGCAATCTTCTTTTCCCAGTCATCTTACTTTTTAACTGAATTATAGTTCATTTACAACGTTGTGTGAATGTCTGCTTTACAGCAAAGTGATTCATTTATTCACATATATGTGTATATATACACGGTGTGTGTATATGTCTATATATATACATATACATTATTTCATTTAAACTTTTTGTTTGTTTGTTTTTGGCTACACTGTGCACCATGGGGGATTAGATCTGTGACCAGGATTTCAACCTGTATCCACTGTAGGGGAAGTGTGGAGTCTTAACTGCTGGACTACCAGGGAACTCCCATATATATTTCTTCCTTTGTTATTTATCATAGGATACTGAATTTATTTCTCTGAACTCTACAGTAGGAACTTGTCAATCCAGTCAATAGACTCTAGTTTATATCTCTTAACCCCAGTTTTACTCCATTGCTCCCCAAATTATCTCAGCCTTGGAAACCACAAGTCTGTTCCTTATGTACATGAGTGTGTTTCTGTTTCATACATGTGTTCATTTGTTTTATATCTTAGATTCTGAATTTAAGTGATATCATCTAGTATTTGTCTTTCTCTGTGTGCTTCCCTTCACTTAGTATGATCATCTCTCGGTCCATGCATGTTGACCCAAATGGCCTTATTGTTGTAGATGTACATATTCTTGTATCCTTTTAACCATACATAGAGGTGTTCATCTGTGGTTATTTTCCCATATGTATTATTAAAATCTGTGTTGTACACCACTCTTGGGATAGGACATCCATTTTGAGTCTGTATTAGGATTTTATATGTATATGTCAGTCACTTCAATTCAATTGCTCAGTCGTGTCCGATTCTTTGGTACCCCATGGACTGTAGCATGCCCTGCTTCCCTGTCAATGACTAACTCCTGGAGCTTTTGTCTCCTTCCTTGTCAGTTTTATTGTATTTCATAGTTCTTATTTGACGAAGCTGATCTACAGAGTTATCTTGTTGAATCTGTACTGATTCTTGCTCCTTTACACAGATATACAGAGGCATTTGACAGTGTTTATTTCCTCTGACCTGCTCTCAGAAAGTGTGTAGTACATCACTCTTGCTATGTCCGTCCCTGTGGATTGTGTATCTGACATACAGTTATTTGTGGGAAGCCGTGAATGTCAGCCTTCCAAAATAAGCCTTCCTCTCACCCATCCCCTTTGCTAAGCAACAGGGAGTTTCCAGTACTGGGTGTCTGTTTTGCCTTGCTTAGGGCACTCACTGCCAGTGATATTGTCAGTTCCATTTGAAAGGTAAATCCTATGACCTGTCTCTAATCTGCCCTTCTTCACTGGCTCAGATTATCACCACACTTATCTTTTCCTCTGACAATGACATTATTTCCTTGTTTGAATGCCTGAGTCATACTTCATCGTGAATCCGTATCACATTCTTTGATATAACATTCATCTATCCAACCCTGAGTACTTTCTTCACTTTCAACCCTGGGTATTGTGAATGCTGCTGCAGTACATGCTCTCTTGCATGCAGTTTTCAAAATCTGTGTATTTTGGAAGTTTCCTAGGAGCGGACATGCCATGCCAAACTTTCTGTCTCTTTTTGCCTATAAAGGCACATGGACACTGATTCTTACCTGGGTTCCTTCTACTGATATGCCTTCACTATTATAAAAGGACCCCCTGACTAATGTTAACCTACCCTTTCTGGTCAGGACCTTTTTCCATGGTGGCCTTATCCACTGCTCAGAGATGATGTCTCGTGGCAGTTTAGATTTTGTATCTCTGATAAGAAGCCCTTTTGAGGAATATTCATCGGCTTTTTGTTTTTTTGAAAGCACTTTAATTGTATGTACCTGCTGATGTTTTCTTCCTTAGAGTGTTTTAGTTTTGCTTTGCACGTGTGCGTTTACTTATTTAATTTTGGGTGTGTGACACGTGACGTGTTCAAAGGTAGGTGTCATGTTGAGTCCAGCAGCCTTGTGGATCTCACATGTCCATCAGCGACCGTTTTCGTGCTGTGGTTGCAGAGAAAATCCTCCACGCTGGAAGGTTTCTTTCTTCTGTCCTCTTTTAGGATGGCCTGCACTGCCTGAGAGTTTTCGTCAGGCCTAGTTGTACATTCGAGTAGAAGGATCTAGAAGATGCCACCATCCCTGGTGACTGCTCACTTTGGGATTTTATTTGAAATAAAAGTTCCTATTCTATTTAAGTTGATTATCAAGGATGCATTTCTTTTCCGGGTACAAATTCCTGTTCTGTGGCACTGAGAGTAGTTGAAGTATTCACCTGTGCTTGTTTTCACCTACATGTTATTAGAGTGTGTTTCATCTACCACTCATGCTGAAATCAGTTTACATGGATTCTCTATTTTATATGTATCTGTGGGAAGAACCAAATGCCAAGCTCCAGATGTATCCCTTCCATCCACCAGGGTACCCTGCTACCCATAAGTTTCTTGTCAGGTTGTTTGTCCACGTCACCTTTGTGTGGCTGCACACTCCTGTGGATTTTTGCTTTCCACCTCTCTGTTGTATCCCAGAATGTGTCTTGAATCAACCCTCCTTCACTCAGTGTGATGATTTCTGGATTTATCTCTATCTGTGAGGATGGCCTACTTTCAGATGTCAATGCTTGATTTAAATTTCCTTCTAGACCTATATCACATTTCTTTATCCATTCCTCTGTCCAGGTATGCTGTTTTTATTTTCATCTTTTTGATGTTGTGAATGGTGCCACAGGACCTGGTTTGGGGTGTGTGGTGTTTGAAGTCTGTTCATTTCTGTAATATTCCAGGAGAGGACCTGATGTATCATACTGTCTCTACTTCTTCATTTATTTGTTTTTCTCTCATAGGACTGCACTTTTCTCATCATGCTTTTAGTGTCTTTTATCAGGTCCATCCCATCAGTACACTGAAGTGTCCACTGTACCAGTGTTACTCTACCACTGATGCCATGTCCAGCTTTTGACAGTGGCCTTTTTAAATGCTCAGGTAGAGGTGATAATGTCTTTGCATCTTTGTTGATATCTCTTAGCATTCATCCCATGTGCAAATTGTCATGTGCTTTTCTAAAGAAACACGGAATTGTGTTTACCTGTTCATATGCTTTTCCTGTTTGCTTCCCCTGTGTTTCCCTTAGCTTCCTTCCCCCATTTGCACCCTGGCTATTTGTTAAAGGTGGGTATCTGTTAGAGCTGAGCACCCTTGTGAATAATGTGGCCATCAGCAAGGATTTTCATGTTGCTGTTAGATAAGATGTCCACAAGGTGGGGACATTTTTTCATTTCCTCCTCTTGTTACTATGGTGATAGCAGCCTCTGAGGTTATCTCTGGCGAGATTGTCAAATGCGAGTAGGAGACACAGGACTTCGCCAAATGTCTTGTCTCTTTACTCTTTGAAGTTTTGCTTTAAGTCAAACTTGATTTCTTATTTAAGACTATTGACACCATTGTAGTTGTTTCAGGGAAACGGTTTCTCCTTCCTTTCCACAGATACCTGGAGGTATTCAACTTGTGCTTATTGTCAGAGCTATCTTTTAGAATCAGTGTAGTACATGTCTTTTGATACAGGAGGTCCTTGTGGATTTTGAATTGCATATGTAGTTGTGGGTATAAGTTCATTCCAGCCTTCACCTTTCAGCCTCTCACCCACTGATTCCCTTTGCTAACTGTAATTTTCTTACCAGGAGTGTAAGTCCATTTCACTTTCGTTTGGGTTCTCATAGCCATCAATACGTATTTTATTCCCATTTGGAAGGTATATATTTTGATATGTCTTTCTATTTTTTTAATTTTTATTTTTACTTTATTTTGCTTTACAATACTGTATTGGTTTTGCCATACATTGACGTGAATCAGCACGGGTGTACATGAGTTCCCAATCCTGAATCCCCCATATCATCTCTCTGGATCATCCCCGTACACCAGCCCCAAGCATCCTGTATCCTATATAGAACATAGACCAGTGATTCCTTTTACTTGATAGTATACATGTTTCAATGCCATTTTCCCAAATCATCCCACCCTCTCCCTCTCCCACAGAGTCTAAAAGTCTGTTCTATACCTCTGTATCTCCTTTGCTGTCTCTCATAGAGGGTTATCATTGCCATCTTACTTAATTCCATATATATGTGTTAGTATACTGTATTGGTGTTTTTCTTTCTGGCTTACTTCACTCTGTATAATAGGCTCCATTTTCATCCACCCCATTAGAACTGATTCAAATGTATTCTTTTTAATGGCTGAGTAATACTCCATTGTGTATATGTACCAGGCTTTCTTCTCCATTCATCTACTGATGGACATCTTGGTTGCTTCCATGTCCTGGCAATTGTAAGCACTGCTGTGATCAACATTGGGGTACGTGTCTCTTTCAGTTCTGGTTTCCTCAGTGTATATGCCCAGGAGTGGGATTCCTGGGTTATAAAACAGTTCTATTTGCAATTTTTTAAGGAAACTCCACACTGGTCTCCATAGTGACTGCACTAATTTGCATTCCCACCAACAGTGTAAGAGGGTTCCCTTTTCTCCACACCCTCTCCAACACTTATTGCTTGTAGAATTTTGGATCACTGCCATTCTGACTGGTGTGAAATGGTACCTCATTGTGGTTTTCATTTGCATTTCTCTGATAATGAGTGATGTTCAGCACTTTTTCATGTGTTTGTTAGCCATCCGTATGTTTTCTTTGGAGAAATGTCTATTTAGTTTTTTGGCCCATTTTTTTTAATTTTAATTTTTATTTTTTTATTATGATTACTCCTATTTTATTTTATTTTATTGTTGGTTTCTTTTTCATTTATGTATTTATTTATTTTTTTACACGAACTCCAAAACATGAACCCCCCTCCCACATCCCACCCCACATCATCCCTCCAGATCATCCCCATACACCAGCCCCAAGCATCCTGCATCCTGTGGAATTCCATCACCTCCACTAGCTTTGTTCTTAGTGATGCTTTCTAAGGCCCACTTGACTTCACATTCCAAGATGTCTGGCTCTAGATTAGTGATCACATCCTCATGATTATCTGGGTCGTGAAGATCTTTTCTGTACAGTTCTTCTGTGTATTCTTGCCACCTCTTCTTAATATCTTCTGCTTCTGTTAGGTCCATACCATTTCTATCCTTTATCGAGCCCATCTTTGCATGAAATGTTCCCTTGGTATCTCCAATTCTCTTGAAGAGATCTCTAGTCTTTCCCATTCTGTTGTTTTCCTCTATCTCTTTGCATTGATTGCTGAAGAAGGCTTTCTTATCTCTTCTTGCTATTCTTTGGAACTCTGCATTCAGATGCTTATATCTTTTCTTTTCTCCTTTGCTTTTTGCCTCTCTTCTTTTCAGTGCTATTTGTAAGTCTTCTCCAGACAGCCATTTTGCTTTTTTGCATTTCTTTTCCATGGGGATGGTCTTGATCCCTGTCTCCTGTACAATGTCACGAACCTCATTCCATAGTTCATCAGGAACTCTGTCTATCAGATCTAGGCCCTTAAATCTATTTCTTACTTCCACTGTGTAATCATAAGGGATTTGATTTAGGTCTTACCTGAATGGTCTAGTGGTTTTCCCTACTTTCTTCAATTTAAGAAATATGTATCTGTAGGAAGAACCAAATGCCGAGCTCCAGATGTATCCCTTCCATCCACCAGGGTACCCTGCTACTCATAATTTTCCTATCAGGTTGTTTGTCCACGTCACATTTGTGTGGCTGCACACTCCTCTGGATTTTTGATTTCCGTCTCTCTGTTGTATCCCAGAATGTGTCTTGAATCAACCCTCCTTCACTCAGCGTGATGATCTCTGTATTTATCTCTATCTGTGAGGACGGCCTACTTTCAGATGTCAATGCTTGATTTAAAATTCCTTCTGGACCTATATCACATTTCTTTATCCATTCCTCTTTCCAGGTATGCTATTTTTATTTTCATCTCTTTGATGTTGTGAATGGTGCCATGGGACCTGGTTTGGGCTGTGTGGTGTATGAAGTCTGTTCATATGTGAAATATTCCAAGAGAGGATCCGATATATCATACTGTCTCTACTTCTTCATTTATTTGTATTTCTCTCATGGGACTGCACTTTTCTCGTCATGCTCTTAGTGTCTCTTACCAGTTCCATCTCATCAGTATGCCACAGTCAGCTCCTGGTCTTGTTTTTGTTGACTGTATAGGGCTTCTCCATCTCTCTTTCCCCCATGTTCATGCCAGCATTTGTTAGCTCTGGTATTTTCTTGATGATAGCCATTCTAACAGGTGTGAAATGTTGACTAAAAAGATGTACTCTGTGAGAGTTGTGAGTTAAATTTTATTTGAGGCAAAATGAGGACTGCAGCCCCAAAGATAGCAACTCAGATAGCTCTGAGAGACTACTCCAAACAGGTAGTTGGAAAAAGTCAACAAATGAGATTTTGGTAGGGGGAGTTCAACACAATAAAGCACTTACTACTAGTCATGAGGAGCTGATGTTACCACAAAGGGATTTAGTGCTATTCTAGATATGAGGAGATGCAAGGATTGGGATCAGGAAATCAGTTCCTGAAAATATCTAACTATCTAAAGACCTGTTCCACCTCCAGTTTCCCTGGAGCACAGAGCACCTCACTCTCAATGCTGAATTGCCTTCAGTTCAGTTCAGTTCAGTTCAGTCACTTAGTCGTGTCTGACTCTTTGCGACCTCGTGAATCGCAGCATGCCAGGCCTCCCTGTCCATCATCAACACCTGGAGTTCACCCAGACTCACATCCATTGAGTCAGTGATGTCATCCAGCCATCTCATCCTCAATCGTCCCCTTCTTCTCCTGCCCCCAATCCCTCCCAGCATCAGAGTCTTTTCCAATGANTCTGACTGGTGTGAAGTGGTATCTCATTGTGGTCTTGTTTTGCATTTCTCTGATAATGAGTGACGTTGAGCATCTTTTCATGTGTTTGTTAGCCATCCGGATGTCTTCTTTGGAGAAATGTCTATTTTGTTCTTTGGCCCATTTTTTGATTGGGTCGTTTATTTTTCTGGAATTGAGCTGTATAAGTTGCTTGTATATTTTTGAGATTAGTTGTTTCTCAGTTGCTTCATTTGCTATTATTTTCTCCCATTCAGAAATCTGTCTTTTCACCTTCCTTATAGTTGCCTTTGTTGTGCAGAAGCTTTTAATTTTAATTAGATCCCATTTGTTTATATTTGCTTTTATTTCCAGTATTCTGGGTGGTTGATTATAGACGATCCTGCTGTCATTTATGTTGGAGTGTGTTTTGCCTATGTTCTTCTCTAAGAGTTTTATAGTTTCTGGTCTTACGTTTAGATCTTTAATCCATTTTGAGTTTATTTTTGTTCTATAGATATCAATTAGATTTAACTATTCTATTGTATCATTTGAAGTTTGCATTTCTTTGTTAATTTTCTGTTTAGTTGATCTGTCCATAGATGTGAGTGGTATGTATTTTGATATGTCTTTAATCTACCCTTCTGTACTTACTGTGATTCTCTGTAGATTTCTATGTATCCCTGAAAATGTCATTTTGTGCATTTTCATAATGTCTGAGTCATATTTTGTTGTGTTATTACGTCTCATTTCTTTCTCCTTTCATCTGCCCCCAAGAATTCTCTTTCCTTTCCTCGCTTGGGCATTGTAAATGCTACTGCAGTGCATGTTTGTGGAGGTGGGAGTTTGGCCATGTGTTTTCCATGATCTGTTGATTTCTCAAATATTCTGGGAGGGGGACTGCCATATGACATTATTTGTCTCATTTAGTGTTTGCAAGGCACTTTGACAGTCATGCTCATAAAGGCTCTGACTGCTTACCTCCCACCAGTGGCATACAAGGGTTCCCTTTACTAATAAGCATCGACTAAGTATTTACCTGTTAAGGTTTCTTTCCTCATCATGTGGTTTGTTCTGGTTTTTATTTTGGTGTGGGACCCCTGGCCCTTTCATAACGGTTGGTGTCATTTAGAGCCCGCCAGCCTTGTAGATAGCTAGTGTCCTTCAGGCCAAAATTTAAGGTTGCTGCTCCAGAAAGCGGCCACAGGGTGGCAGCATTTCTTCAGATTCTCCTCTTGTTACTATGGTAATTGCATCTTTAGGGGTATGTGCATTTCCACTTGTAAATGAGAGTAGCATGAGCTAGAGGAAGCCTGAAGCCCAACCCACCCCACCCTACCCCCCAACCCCTGAAAGCTTGTATCTCCTTCCTTTTCAGTTTTACTGTAGTTCATATTTCATGTTTAATGAAGCTGATGTACTGAGTTGCCTTTTGGGGGCTGTACTGATTCTTGCTCCATTACACCAAAACACAGAGGTATTCAGCAGTGTTGATTTCCTCTGACCTGCTCTCTGCAAGTGTGTGGTACATCACTCTTGGGCTACGTCGGTCCCTGTGGATTAGGTATTTGACAAGTATTTGTGGGAATCCATGAATTTCAGCCTTCCAATATAATCTTTTCTCACACCCATCCCCATCGCTAAGCATCAGGAAGTTCCCAGCACTGGGTGTCTATTTCACCTCGGGTGGAGTACTCACTGCCAGCAATATTTTCTGTCCCATTTGAAAGGGAAATCCTATGACCTGTCTCTAATCTGCCCTTCTTCACTGACTCTGATTATCACACTTATCTGTACCTCTGACAATGACAGTATTTCTTTGTTTCAATGCCTGAGTCATATTCTGTCATGAAGCTGTATCCCATTCCTTGATCCATTCATCTCTCCATCCCCATATACTGTCTTTAGTTTCATCTCTGGGCATTGGGAATCCTGCTGCAGTGCATGCTTCGGGGTGTATTGTTTTCAAAATCTGTTTATTTCTGAAGTATCGTAGGAGTGGAGAAGCCCTGTCATTCTTTCTAATTTGTTTCTATAAAGGCACGTGGACAGGGATTCTTATCCTGGCTCCTCCCACTGATATACCCCCACTACTATAAAAGGATCCCGCTGACTAATGTTAACCTACACTTTCTGGTCCAGTCCATTTTCCATGGTGGCCTTTTCCATTGCTCAGAATGGATGTCTCATTGCAGGTTGGATTTTCTATCTCTGATTTTAAAAAAAAAAAAAAAAACCTATGGAGTACTATTCATGGGCTTTTTGCTTTTTGAAAACACTTTAATTGTATTTACCTGCTGATGGTTTCTTCCTGAGAGGGTTCCAGTTTTGCCTTGTATGTGCTTTTTGCTTTTACTTACTTAATTTTGGGTGTGTGACACCTGATGTGTTCAAAGGTAGGTGTCATGTCGAGTCCAGCAGCCTTGTGATTCTCATATATCCATCAGTGATCATTTCGTGCTGTGGTTGCAGAGAAAATCCTCCATGCTGGAAGGTTTTTTTCTTCTGTCCTCTTCTAGGATGGCCTGAACCGCCTGAGAATTTTCATCAGGCCTACATTCGAGTTCCAAAATCCAGAAGATGCCACCAACCCTGGTGACTGCTCACTTTGGGATTTTAAGTAAAAGTTCCTATTCTATTTAAGTTGATTGCCAAGGATGCATTTCTTTTCCGTGTCCATATTCTTGTTCCAAGGCACTGACCTTAGTTGATGTATTCAGCTGTGCTTGTTTTCACCTACATGTAATTAGGGTGTGTTTCATCTACCACACTTGCTGAAGTAGGTTTACATGGATTCTCTATTTTATATGCATCTGTGGGAAGAACCAAATGCCAAGCTCCAGATGTATCCCTTCCATCCACCAGGGTACCCTGCTACCCATAAGTTTCTTGTCAGGTTGGGTGTCCACAGCACATTTGTTTGGCTGCTCACTGCTCTGGATTTTTGTATCCCACCTTTTATTGATTCCCATGATTTTTTTTTTTTTTTGAATCGACACATTTTCACTCAGGGTTATGATCTCTGGATTTATCTCTATCTCTGAACACAGTCTACATTCATATTTCAATCTTTGATTCAAAATTCATTCTAGACCTGTATCACGTTTATCTGTTGCTCTTTCCTGGTACGCTATCTTTAGTTTCATCTGTTCAATGTTCTGCATGGTTCCAGGTGAGCCGGTTTGTGGTGTGTGGTATTTGAAATGTGTTCATTTCTGAAATATTCCAGGGGGCTATCTGTTTTATCATACTGTCTCTACCTCTTTATTTATTTATTTATTTTCTCTCATGAGAGTGCACTTTTCTAGTCATGGTCATATGGATCTTACCAGGTGCATCCGACCAGTACCTAAAGCATCCACTGTAGTAATGTTATTCTATCATTTATGCCATGTCCAGCTTTTGACAGTGGCCTTTTTCCATGCTCAGACAGAGGGGATAATATTCATGCAACTTTGATGTTTGTATCTCTTAGAATTCACCTAATATGGAAATTGTCATGTTCTTTTTAAAAAAAACATGGAATTGTGTTTATCGTTTCACATCCTCTTCCTGTTAGCTTACCCTGTGTTTACTTTAGTATTCTTCCCCCTCTGTGAGTCCTGACGATTTATTAAGTGTGGGTGTCTGTTAGAGCTCAGAACCATTGTGAATAGCGTGTCCATCAGCAATTAGTTTAAGGTTGCTGTTTGAGAAAATGTCCACAAGGCGGAAGCATATCTTCATTGCCTCCTCTTCTTGCTATGGTAACAGCAGCCTCAGTGGTTCTCCTAGGCCTGGTTGTAAATGAGAGTAAAATGAGAAACTGGAAGACAGCAAAAGCTTTCATTTCTCTGGCCTTTGAGGTTTTTTATTTAAGTGAAAGTTTTATTTCTTATTTAAGACTATTTATGCCATTGTAGTTATTGCAGGTAAACAGATTCTCCTACCCTTCCACAGATATCCAGAGGTATTCAGCTGCAGCTATTGTCACAGGTATGTTTTTAGAATATGTTGAGAACATGTCTCTTGATACAAGAGGTCCATGTGGATTATGAATAGGTATTTGTGGGAATAAGTTTATTCCAGCCTTCACCTTTTGGCCTCTCACCCATCAACAACATTTGCTAACCTTAATTTTCTTACCAGGACTGTAAGCTCATTTCAAGTTTTTTGGGGTACTAATATTAAATTACAATTACTTAATGGTAAGAAATAATGGTAATAACTTAATGAAAATGGTCTGGACCATTTTCAATGGTGGCCTTTTCCAGTGCTCAAAGTTGATGTCACTTAGCAGAAATCTAAAGATTTCGTATCTCTGATAAGAAACCCAGTTGAGCATTATTCATGGGGTTTTTGTTTTCTGAAAGCACTTTGAGTTGTATTTACCTGATGATGTTTACTTCCTGAGTGTGTCCTGTTTTTGTTTTTTGTTTGTTTGTTTGTTTTAATTACTGTTTTTTTTTTTTAATGTGTTACCCCTGGCATGTTGAAGGGTAGGAGTCATGTCGAGTCCAGTGGTCTTGTGAACATCAGATGTTTATCAACAATAGTTTGAAGGCTGCGGTTACAGAGAAAAGCCTCCATGCTGCGAAATCTTTTTAATTCCCTCCTTTTTTTAGGATGGCTCCAGTTGTCTTAAGAGTTTTTGTCATACTTGGTTGTAAAGTAGAATGAGCCAGAGAAGCCACCAAACCTGGTGTCCCCTCACTCTCCTTAGCTCAGCTCTCCTTAGCTCTCCTTAGTTCAGCTTTACTAGTGCAACTCTCCTTAGCTTAACTCTCCTTAGCTTAGCTCTCCTTAGCTCCACTGTCACTAGCTCTCCTTAAGTTCTTGTCTCAGCCCTCCTAGCTCTCCTTAGTGTAGTCCTCCTTAGGATATCTATCATTAGCTCGGCTCTCCATAGCTTAGCTTTCCTTAACACAGCTCTCCTCCTGTTAGCTTAGCTTTCCTTACCTCAGCTCTCCTTAACTCAGCTCTCCTAAGATAGCTATCATTAGTTCAGCTCTCCTTCAGTCAGTCAGTTCAGCTGCTAAGTCATGTCTGACTCTGTGACTTCATGGACTCCAGCATGGTGGGCCTCCCTGTCCACCACTGACTCCTGGAGTTTACTCAAACTCATTTCCATTGAGTCCGTGATGCCATCCAACCATCTCATCCTCCGTCGTCCCCTTTTCCTGCCTCCTTCAGTCTTTTCCAGCATCATTGCCTTTTCAAATGAGTAAATTCTTTGAACCAGGTGGCTAAACTGTTGGAGTTTCAGCTTCAGCATCATTTCTTCCAATGAAAACCCAGGAAAGATCTACCTTAGGAGGGACTGGTTGAATCTCCCTGCAGTCCAAGAGACTCTCAAGAGTCTTCTCCAACACCACAGTTCAAAAGACTTGCAGGGCACAGCTGATAGTTTCACTGAGTTAGACAAGCTGTGGTCCATATGATTAGACCACTCCTTACCTTGAACATGATCTTGGACGTGGGGTATCTCCCCTCAGGTGCTCACTGCTCCAGCGCATCACAGCCACTGCTTGCTGCTGATGCTGTGTGGTGGAAATAAAACTGAAAGTTCTGGGATAAACGTGCTGATTATAGAACACATTTAATTCAACTTTCTTCAAAATACTAATGACAAAACTTCACATTTGTTTCACACTTTAGTCCATATCAGGTTTTTGTTTGTAGTCTTTTCAGTGCTGCTTTCTAATAACCAATTTCACTGGTTTTTCAATAAGTCCTCTGGCCTCCTTTTTCAGCAGCTCTGGTCTGACCTCTGGCTCTGGGACTGACGTAGGGCCCTCAGCTCCTTGAGCCAGATTTACCCCAGCCTCTCAGTCCCACTTTCCAGAGTTGTAACAAGTTGTTAAGAGCACTCCATCCCTCCTACACACCTGCAAGCAGACAGCTATGTCTAGAGCTCAGCTAGTACCACAGTCTAGACCCCAGAGCTCCTGGCAAATGTGGGGCAAGACAGACAGAGGGCAGGCAGACGGGTGTTGGGCAGTGTCCATGGCTAGGACTGGGAGCCATGGTTCCTGCTCAGATCTCGTGTAAAATCAAAGTTTTCTGACCCTCATCCTCTCCTGGCCAGCCATCTCATCCCTGTGTCTTCAGAGGTCTCTGCCCATGTGCTCTTTCCCCAGAACTGGCTTTTCTTCTTTTTGGCCTGTAAAGTCCCATGGACAGAGGAGCCTGGTGGGCCACAGTCCATATGTTCAAAAAGAGTCTAACATGACTTAGCCAGGAAACAACAACAATGAATAGATGAGAAAGTGAAGGAAGGTCAAAAACAAACAAACACACACACACACACAGCAATGAAAAATCATGTCACTGTCATTAGAAGGTAATTGACGACCTGCCATCACTCTAAGAAAGTTTCAGATGAACACAAAGTTGGAAATTGTACTGTGTTCCTATATCCTACCATACACATTTCTGCTATAATCTGACAGCAAAGACTTGCCAAATAACAATAATTATCATGATAATCAGGCTCTATTATTTTCACTACACTCTGCATTTTCAGCACATATTTGTGTAATATTTATTAAGTGCCAGCAGGCATTTTCTAACAGTTTCCCTTTGGGCTCAGACAGCAAAGAATCTGCCTGCAATGCAAGGGACCTGTCTTTTATCTTTTGATGGGGAAAATCCCATGGGGAAGGAAGTGACTGACAGCTAATGACTTCAGGACTTTTGATCACTAGAGAACTTCTGAACCCATAGAATATTAATAGGTGAGTGCTCTTCCAAACACCTCCATATCAAACCTAAGACTAAGTCACACTCCAAAGCCAGCAAGCTGTAGTGCCAAACACCCCTCACCTATCCCTCACCCAGATAGGGGTGCAGCCTTGCACATCAGCAGACTGGCTGCTCAAAGGCATACTGCACCCATACATTCTAACCACAATAGTGGACACAGCCACTACCTTTCAGAAAGACACAATCTAGCTCCACCTACCAAAACACACACACACAGTTTCCCCCAACTAGGAAACCATCATATAGCATTGGTTCAGTCCCACTCAGGAGAGGTAGACTTCATAGTTAAGAGGAACTAGAGACTTTAAACCAAGAAAAGGATCACAAACACAGTAAGTTAAACAAAACAAAATGACAGAGAAACATCCAGCAGATGAAGGAACATGGCTAAAACCCAAGGACTGAATACCAGAAATTAACAAATGAGACCTAGGTAACTTAAAAGCTCCAGGTAGATGTCTCCTCCCTGTCTGATCATAAACAATCTCTCCCACCCACCAGTCGACCACAGCTTAATTCTTGTCGCTTAGGAACACATAAATTGGCCCTGGCACAATCCATTCATTCCAGGTCAACAAAGAGACCACCCCAGCTTCATCCATGCCAGGGAAGTGCAGAGACCACCCCACATCCATCAATGCCAGGTCAGCACACAACCACCCCATATACAGCAATGCCAGGTCAGTGCACAGACCAACCCATCTCCATGCATGCCAGATCAGTACACAGACATCCCCATCTCCATCCATGCCAGGTCATCACACAAACCATCCTAGCTCCATCTGCCAGGTCACCACACAGACCACACCCATCT